>CACSLI010000064.1:0-600000 GCA_902706615.1 Meloidogyne luci
ATAGTAGAATTATTATTATTGTTGTTATTATTAAAAGCTTGGGAACGTGGAATTGGTTTGGCTGAGCTGCTTCGCATTTTTGGATTGTTCAATGGATTTTTGCTTGAAAAAATTTTTTTTTCAAATTAAAAAAAATTCTTAAAATTTTTTTATCTTTTTTCGTATTTTGTTCGAAAAAAATTTGTTTCAAAAATTTTTTTTGAAAAAAATTTATTTAATACAAAAAAGGGGGAGAATTTCAATAAATTTAAATTATAGTTAAATTCCCATGGTTACTCCAAAATTTTTTAAAACATTTTTCAAGTTTCTAATGAAATTTTCAACTTTTATTATCGATTTTTATTAAAAAAATTTTTTAATTTTATTTTTGTTAAAAAATAAATAGAAAAGAGTGTTCGCGACAATTTTTGTCCTCAACCTTGCCCAAAAATAATCTAATCGAAGGAGAGGAACATATTTACTGGTGGAGTGAGGAAAAATAAAAATATACGAGAGCAAAAAACTAATAAATAAAAAAATTGGTAGAACAATAATATCAAAAAATAAAATTAAAAAGATTGACCAGAATTCTGATTTTGCTTTTGTAATTTTCTAAAGAAAATAATTCTGATACCTAATTCTGATTTGTAAATTCTGATTTCAAATTCTGATTTTTAATTCTGGTTTGTAAATTCTGATTTTTTAATTCTGGTTTGTAAATTCTGATTTTTAAATTCTGGTTTGTAAATTCTGATTTTTTAATTCTGGTTTGTAAATTCTGATTTGTAAATTCTGATTTCAAATTCTGATTTTTAATTCTGGTTTGTAAATTCTGATTTTTAAATTCTGGTTTGTAAATTCTGATTTTTAAATTCTGGTTTGTAAATTCTGATTTCAAATTCTGATTTTTAAATTCTTGTCTTTTAATTCTGATTTGTAAATTCTGATTTTTTAATTCTGACCTTTAAGCCTGGTTTATAAGCTATGATTTAAATTTTGATTTGTAATTTCTAAATTTTAATTTGTAAATTCTGATTTACATTTGTAAACTATTTTTACTCAACCAGAATTAATGACTGAGGTTAGAGTAAAAAAATATAACATAATTTAAAGAGAATTAAATTTATTACAAATAAAATAATAAAATTATTAAAAGCATAATAAAATTTACAGGTGGTCAATTATTAAATAAAGACACCCACTTAAGGATAATTATTAAAAGGTTGTCAATAAAAAAAATATTTTTTTGCATGAAAGTAGAAAGGGAATCGATGAGAAAAAAATATTTTTTTACTTTCCAGAAAGGCACAAAAAATGTAAAAATGGCGCAGACGGCCAAGTCTTTTTTGCTTCTTCCCCTAAAGGCGTCGGGAAGCAAGCAATATATTTATTTTATAAAATATGTGGATGTTTACGTAAATATGTGGATGGACACTTTTTTTGTTTTCTGAAGGAGGACTTTATTTTTGAAGAAAGGGTTCTTATGAATTTACTCAAAATTGGATTTTTTAAAAATAAATAATAAATTTGGAAAGGTTTATAGAGGAGTTAGAATTTATTTAAAATAATTTTTAATTAAAAAAATATTTTTAAGCCAATTTGTTATGGATTGGACCTGACTAGAGCTTCGACAGACGTTCCGGTTCCATTTCCGTTAGGCCGGAAGTTCCGGAATTTTTTTTGGTTCTGTTGTTTTTTCACACCTTAGCGATCAGAATTCTGATTTTTAATTTTACAAAAATTCTGAAATTCTGATTTTTTTTATTTATTTATTCTATTCCAACCAGACGAAGCACTAGTCTTAACGTATTTAAAAAGGGGGAAGGGCGAAGAAGGCGGAAGGCAAAATGAAAAATACCAGAAGAAACGCCAAAGCTCATCCTTGCTATTTTATCCACCAAAAATTAGAAAAGAATTGATTTTAAAAAATCTTTATTAGTATTTAAATAAGGAAAGAAATATTTATGATGAGAAAAAGCAAATGAAAAGCTTCTGGATTGTACTAATTGAAAATATATTTAATAGTATGTTTGTATAGGGAAGAGGGGACATAGCTGCGCATTTAAGTGCGCGAAAAAAAGACTGGAAGAAGGGAATTATTAAAAGAGAAAATTAAAGAAGCTTAAAAATTAAAAAAAAAAAAAGTTGGAGCACTTAAATGTTTGTATTTATTCAAACTTGTTTCAACCTTTCTTTAAGCTTCTAATTTTTCTTTATGACGGAATGAAAGAATTCCATTGAGGCATTTTTTTCAGAATTAAAAAGCATCAGAATTCTGGTTGGAATAGAATAAATAAAAAATCAGAATTTGAGTATTTTTGTAAAATTAAAAAGCAGAATTCTGGTCGATAAGGTATGAAAAAATCAGAATTTTTAAGTCGGAATTTTATTTTCAAGTCAGAATTTTAAAGACCAGAATTTTAAGTCAGAATTTGTAAAAATCAGAATTTTAAGTCAGAATTTGAAGTCAGAATTTTTAAATCAGAATTTCTAAAAATCAGAATTTTAAAGACCAGAATTTTAAAAATCAGAATAGACCAGAATTTAAAATCTGAATTAAATCAGAATTTTTAAATCAGAATTTCTGTGAAAATAAACAGTAACTTCAACCAAGTTTAAGCCTAAAATTTTAAGTTTGACCTAATACATAAATAATATTTTTTGCTCTTTTAAGATCAATTTTTAAGCAGTATTTTAAAGATTTAAAATGATAATAGGAATAAAAAGAAAAATTTAAAAATTGGAAGAAAAGAGAGAAGAATGCCCTAAGGGATTTGTTTGCCAACTAGGAGATTTTTCTTCCAATTTGGCAGCTTTTTTGTTTGTGTCCCCCTCACTCATTTCTGTTCCACACACAAAACCATTTAAGTTTTATACCCAAAATTTTACACCAAAATGAGCACAAAATTTTGGATGTATTTTGGACATGTATATACTAGCTAATGAGCATTTTCTCTCTTTTTTTCTGTTTGTTTTACTTTTTTAAGGAAATTTTCGGGTGAAGAAAAATTATTTCTGTGATATAATAGGCTTGTGTATATCTTAACTTATCCCGTCCCTAATTTTCTAATCTCCCAGTTATCACGACAGAAGGGAGAAGAAAAAGGAACTAATCATAACGATATCCTCCTCCCTTGGTTATTGCCTGGATTTGATAAGATAGAAGCGTGATAAGAAAGAGATTGTATGTGACCTAAGGTATGATAAGCTAGGGAGAGTGTGTGACTTGGGTTGTGAGAGAAGACAGAGATCTTCGTTGCTTCTGGTCGCTAAGGTGTGAAAAAATCAGAATTTTTAAGTCAGAATTTTTAAATCAGAATTTCTAAAAATCAGAATTTTTAAGTCAGAATTTTTAAATCAGAATTTTTAAAAATCAGAATTTTAAAGACTAGAAAAACGACACGAACCCTTTTTCTACACGAACTACCTACCTTTCTCGATACAATAAGAGTAATAGGGTGCTCTCAGTAATAGGGTGTGATAAGACAGAGGTGATAGGACAGAGATCTCAGGTCCTAGAGTGTGATAAGATAAGTATCTCAGTTCCTATGTGTGTTAACCCCTCCAGTAATAGACTACTGTTATAATTTCAACTCTCTTACCGTCCCGTCTCTCTTAAGGCGTTACTATATCATTTTTTAAAAAACTGGCTACCTTTCTCGATACAATTTCGGCATTCGACTTTTATCAGAACCTTCACTTGATGTTTTATCTTCATCATCTTCGTTGTGTTTAATCGAATTTCTACTCGAATCTTTACTTGAATTGTCATTTATTGTTGTTGGAGTCCCCCCATTTTTGCCTCTACTAATTGCTAAAGATGCACGTCTTTGACTTGCGATTCTTAATTCTCGAAAACGTTCCTTGTCTGATTGTTCTTCGGGGACGATAAAAGCTGCTAGACCGCTGAAAGTATTGGAAGGAGATTTATGGATAAGTTAGTGATGGAGGGAATATTCTTTAGTTTGGCCTTCAGAAGTGTCCTAGGGGACGCCATTATATGAGAGAACGTTCTTTGTCTGATTGGAGAGGATTTCCGAGTAATTCCTCTATTATAGTGTTCAGAGTGATCAAGGCAATAAGGACCCGAAAGACGAAACCCCCAGACTTTATACGACCCGAAACTGACCTGACTTATTTACCGTTCCACCTCATCTCTGGAAAATATCCTCTTACCTATAGGAAAACTTAAGACCGAGTTTGAAACTCGAACGTTGGGTGACCTATTTTAAAATGATTTGAGCTGAACTACTCCTTGATCAAATCCACCCTTTTGGTTATTATTTGGATTTGTTTACTTGGGTGTGATAAGAGAGAAACTTTAGATAGAGAACTCAGATCTCAGTTTAGAATGACCATTACTTTTTGAATACCTGAAAGTTTTAGCTACAGAACCCAAAGATGTAATACTCAATCTAGGCAAAGAATGCCGATTCCCTGGAAGATTTGAACCAAAATTAAAAGAGTAGGAAGAGGGTAAAGCATTGTGACTAGCTGTAGATGCACGCCTTCGACTTGCAATAAAAGGAAATGGTTGGGGACGAGGACGGGGCATTTCTGTTTGGGTAGAGGTTGTTGACTGAGTTTGGTTTTGTTGTTGGTCTTCTGTTTCTGTTTCTTTTTCGTTGTTAAAGTTGGTCTGTTAAAATTATTAATTTTAACTGAGATTTTTTAAATTTGACTGTTAAAATACAGTATTTACTCGAATAATTCCCCACCCTCTATTAATTCCCCATGCCAGGGATGGGTTGAAAAGATAATTTCTCGGGGGAATTAATCGAGTAAATACGGTAGGTTGAATAAAAGCTAACCAATACACATTTATTTGGAAGGTTATAAAATTTTTGGAACCAGCTACTAAGCGAGAGTCAAGTGTATTTTTATACGTTCAAGCTTAAAACTTATTTATAATTGTGAGCTCAGCGAAGTTTACTCCCAGCTTAGTTGTTACTAGGGTTGTACCCCGAACTCTCGGGCGGGTATGTCGGGGTACGGGGTTTTCAAATTGTTTCGGGGCGGGGTTCGGGTCGGGGAGAATCGTGAAAAAATCGTTCGGGAACGGGGTCAGGGTACAACTCTTTGGGGTACAGGTTGTTACCCGCCTATCCTAAATTTATTTTAATTACATCGTCTTCTTCTTGTTGTAATTCTTCCACCTTCTCTTCTTCTTCAACCTTTTGAGAATCTATTTTGGGTTGATTAACGTCCTTAGAAGAATATTCAAAAATTTGAGGTATTGCTGGAGTAACTCTAATAATTGGTGGAGATGCAGGCAATAAAGAATTGGAAGGAGTAAATGGAGGTCTAAAAAAGGGGGAAAATTTATGGAAAATAAAAATTATGAAAAAAAAGCTTTTTAAAAAATGGAATTTGAAATGAATTTTTTAAAAATGGGTATTTTTCTATTTTTATTTTTTTTTGTTACCAAAAAATTTTATTTCACGCTTGTATGGTTAGGTTGCGAAAAATAAGCTTAATATTGTAGGTATTTTTAAGTTTAAGCTTAAACTTAATTTTTTAAGTTTGTGCTTAAAACTTGATTATTAAAGTTTAAACTTGAATGTTTTAAGTTTATTCTTAACTTTTAAAACTTATTTTTAAGCTTGAACTTAAGACATGATTTAATCTTAAGTTTCAAACTATTTTTAAGTTTAAACTTAAAACTTGATTTTAAGTTTAATTTTAACTTGTTTTTAAGTTTACACTTAAAACTTGATCTTAAGTTTACGCTTAAAACTTATTTAAATTAGAGTATACCCCGTTTAAACGTCTAATATGAATAACCGATAGTCGGGGGATTATAACAGGAATTAGGGATAGGGTTATTGGGGGGGGGGGGGGTTATACAACGAGTACAAAAAATACTACAAAGACAATAAAAAGAAGGAAAAGAAATTCTAAAAAAATTAGCCAGATTTTAGAAATTAAAATAAAAATGAAAATTTGTGGAATTGCCATAGACAAAAGGAGACGAAAAAAATAAAAAGCACACGTGAATTGAAGCGAAACTTTAAAAAAAAAGAAATAAATTTTTTGGCTGTTTAAAGAAAGTAAAAAGAAAATTTTTGTTTCATTCCGTTTATAACTAAAATTAGATTACCCAAATTAAACTAAATGAGTATTTAAATTTGGAAATTTTTTAAAAAATTTTAAATTTAGTTTTTGGTCTTTTTCTATGACGAAAAGGAGGTTAAAACAGAAATTCTTTAAGGTAATGATTTGGTGTAAAAAAATTAACAAAGAAATATGTCTAAAAATAGGCATAGTTCGGAGTATAGGCAGTTTTTGGGCAAAAACTGTTTTTTGTTTTGAATTGAAAAATTTTTATTTTATTTTTATCTTATAGTAAATTCAATTCTCTATCGAATGATACCAAAAACAAAAATAATGATTGATTTACCACAGAGTTATGGAGTAAAAACTAGCTTGGGTCTGCGCCTATAATGCTCATGCAGTTTTTTGACCAAAATTTCTTTGATTTAAACCCGATAATTTTTATTCTAGATTTATTTTGTAGCAAATTCAATTATCTATCGAATGGTACCAAAAGCAAAAACAAAGGACCATTAAACCTTGAATTATGGTGTAAAAACTAACTCGGGTCAACGTCCCTCTATCTTACTAAATCGGGGGTTGTCAACATTTTATCTCCATAATAAAAATTTTTAAAATAAAAAATTCTTTTCCAAACCCATACCTAAACCTAGCAACATGTTCTTGTACAGCATTCTGCAACTTATCCATCATTAAAGCATTTTTATTCAACTCATTAGAATTAAAAGAAATATTATTAGCAGAAGAGTGTCCTCCACACCTTGTTAATTTTAATTTTGAGGGGATTTCCTCCATTATAAATTTTTTTTAAATTATTTAAAAATTAAATTTTATTTATTTTTGGCAATTTTAAGGGTTATTTTGAACCCAAATTTAGCTAGTATTTATATTCCTCAGTTAATTCTAAATCGGGGGTTGTCAACATTTTATAGCGGAAATTAAAGCTAAACTGCCTAAAATATTTAATTAAAATGGTAATAGCTAACTAATAAAAACAAAAAAGGACACATCTGTTAGGAGACTTAATTTAAAGTTTTAAGAGAGAAACTTAATCGAGAATAATGAACAAAAATTGGATGGACCGAAATTGGGCTCCATATTATACTATATACCTATGTTTGTATTGTCAGTAGGGTTGGTCCCCGTCCCCTCAGCCACCCGCCCACGTACCTTCCCGAAAAGCATTCTCCATGCCCCCCCCCCGTCGGGGACCAACCCTAGCCGGTTCTAAAAAATCTTCGGATATCCGGAAACGAACCGAAACCTTCGGACCGACGGGCTTCTGAAGGATTCTGGGAATCAATCATAAAATCAAGGAAAATAAAATATTTATTTACATAATTTATTAGAAAATGCAGTGAAAAATAAATAAAAGTCAAATTTGGAGGGATTCAATGTGAGATGAACTGGGTCGAACAGGAATATCTCTCTAAAAATATTTCGAAAAATACCAATCTCGATAACCGATATTTTTATTCGGCATTTCTCCTTTATACGAGCAAAAACAAAATTACAAAGGATAAGATAAAGAACCCTTCATATTTTTTAAAAAAATCAGAAAAATAGGAAAAAAGTGATACACTTTATAAAAGAAAATATTTTTTTATTTTTAAATTTTACAAAGTACAAAATAATCTTTTTTGGCATTTATCTCTCAAAGAATTTAGTAAAGAACAAGGTTCTGAATTTTTAGGCCAATATTCTTCAGAGACGATTGTTCCATTAGCATATTCTCGAATATTGAGCATTTGTTGATCTGTTGATTCTGTTAGGGTTACCATACTTTGGATACTACAAAAATGAGAGATTAATGAATTTTTTAAAGACTTGAGGATTCTAAGCTTCGGGCATATAAGAGCGAATACTTAGACAAGGACATAGCGTCCCTAGTTTCTGTGAGAATGGAAAAAATGACATAACTATTTCCTATATTATTCAACACGATGATCTGCAAGTGCGGACACAACAATAAAAGACATGAATGGTCCCATGAAAAAGGTCGGTTATATGGAAAGTATAGTATAATATAAGGAGTCAGGTAATAGAACCTATAAAGTCGACTTAAGACCAAAGATAATGTAGCTAAAACGGGAAATTAATCCTTAGAAACACTTAAGATTGGGGAAGATTACTGAAACCTCAGAAAAACTGATTTGATATTGGTGTGTTGAACTCGCTCCTAATCAAGGATTTCTCCCATAATCACTTTAAAAACATTTAAAAAAGGCTTCCTTACGTTGAGATCCCTCCCGAATTTTTGTAAAAAGCATATTCAGCCTTTCCCTGTTTATTAGCCTGTACAGAATATGAGAGGTGTAAATCCATAGCAATTCTATGCATTCCATAAAGCACCAAAGATTCTGCTAAGGATTCAGCCAAATGATGTTCGTTAATTAATTGCTGCTGTTTTGAAGTAAAATTATTTTCTTGACGGGGAATTTTGGGTAGAGAAGGTTGACTTTCGTTTGTAGAAATATTTGGAAACATTTTATTATTTATTGAACTTGCTGTTTCAGCTAAGACTTGAAGAGGGGTAGAGGGAGGTTCTGATGTTGAGGGTGTTGGTGTAGCTAAAAGTGTAGCTGAAGTGAGACCGCTTTTGCGTTTTTGATGCTATAAAAGGTGTTAAAATGAGTTTTTAAATTTTCTGAATTTTTTAAAATTTTTAGAATTTTTCAAAAAAAATTTTTTTTAAGGTTTGGCGTTTTTTGCGCACACAAAAAGTTTTTTTAAATGTTTAAATTAATTCTCTTACGGTTTTAGTCGTTGGCGCATGTTTGTTTAAATCAGAAAAACATTGTTTGTTCATTTGTTGTTCTGATTGTGTTTGGGAAAATAAAACTTGTTGTAATGCTGTAGCAAATGTTTCTGATGTTGTTTGTTGTTGTTGAGATGTTTGTGAAGAAGAATTGATGTTTTGTTGAGAAATGCTTTGTTGGGAAATGTTTTGTTGTTTGGGAATGTTTGTTTTAGATGTTTGTGTTGTCAAATTATTTTTATTTCCATTCAAAACATGTTCATCCAAACATTGTTTATTTTTTAAATGTTGTTTGTTTATTTCTTGTTCTGATTGTTTTAATGTTGTCTGTTGTTGTTGTTGTTGTGTTCTCTGTACCGCTGCCATCCATTCCAAATTACAAAGCCAGGTTGCAAAAGCTTGTTGTTGTTGAAAATTCTGATTTATGTTTGTTGAGGGAAAATTCTGATTTTGTTGTTGAAACAATTCAGAAGCAGCAAACAAGGCAAACATTTCATTTAATGTTGTTTGTTGTTGTAAAACTTGTTGTTCATTTGTTTGTATGTTTCTCTGCTGTAATTGTTGAAGCATTGCACTATTTTCGAGTTGCTGCAATTGTGATAGTTGGTTTATTGCAGCAGCCTAGAAAAAATATTTTAGGGGGTAAAAAATTTAAAAATTTTTTTCTTACAGTTTCTAGCCTTGCAAGAATCTGAGGGTCGAAAGGATTTTGTTGTTGAGTCATTTCAAAATTTAAATTATTAATTGCTTGTTGAGGAGCTTCAGAACCGTGTGCCGGGGACAATTTGCCTTCTTTTTGGTGTTGTTGATTTTGTAATAAAGCAGCAGTTGAATATTTTGTAAGGGAGGGGGTGTTAGAAGGAGATTTTCGAATATTTGAAGGTGTTGTTTGGATAGGAAAATTGGGCGGGGAGGTAGATGAGGATGAAAGAGAGGAAGTAATTGAAGGGGTACTTGATGTGGGTAATCCAAAGAGAAGATTTTGGTTGTTAATCAAGTTTTGTTGATTTTGTAGACTTGAAAGTTGAACAAGTTGGTGGTGGGATAACTAGAAAAGAGTAAGAGTAGATTATGCAAAAACTTTGTTTACAGGAAGCTACGAGACCTCCGGAAACTACGACCTCCCTGAAGCTACAGTGGCGATGACTCATATAGATCTTAACCCTCCTATAGTCAACTGGATCCCCTATGGATCTTCTATTTCCTAAAGACAATAAAGAGCCAGCTATCCCAACTCCCCCCGGAAGCTACAGAGGCGATGACACTCATCTCTTAACCTCCTATAGCCAACAAATGAGAGTCACCTTTCCTAACTCACTATAGTGTTATGAGGAATTTTGCCACTCCTGTTATATCAACATCCAACGGAGAGGGTTATTTAGGGAGGTTGGGTTGGGGTGGTTGGTTTGGAGCTACTTTTCGGGCCAGAAATTTAGGAAAAAAATTTTTTCTCCTTTAAAATACCTCAAATTTCTGGTCAGCATTCTCCCCAACACTTTGCGGACATTTCATCCCATCTTCATTCTCTTCCAACTTCAAAAGTGTCTGAATAGAGAGGGCAGGACCCATTGGTTGTTTACCCCTTTCTAAAGCCGAATTGACTTCAAAGTGTTTATCTTCCTCAATTCCTTCCTCTTTAATCATTTGCCGCTTCCCTTCAGCAAATAGAGGAGTATTGCTTCCACTATTCCCACTACTGCAATACTCAAAATTACCAGAATTTTTTATATTTTCTTCCCCCTCCTCTTCAGAACTAGTATTATTTTCACTAATATTGCTGCTACAACTACTCGAATTTGAATTTTGGGAATTTTGCGAATTTTGGCATTCTGTAGTATTTTCCAAATTTTCAATTTTTGACTTTTTCTGCCTTGAAATTTTACTTTTTTTGTTGCTATCCCCGTTGTTTTCTCCCCTCATTCTTCGGGTTCTTTTAAGACGGAAAGTTTCTTCTCCGACAAGGTCGGAATGGAAGGCTTTTAGATGCCCCCACATTGATTTGGTTGAAGAGTCTGAACGTTTCATAAATTTGCCGCAGTGATTGCAGTTGACTGAAAGACCGTTAGGTGCCATATAAAAATGGTTCCAAACTTCTGACATTTTTTATTGAGGAAGTTAAATTTTTAAAAATCTGAAAAAATTATTAATATGAGAGGAAGAATTAATACATATGAGAGGAAAAATATAGGGGGATAAATGGAGGGGATGGGGGAAGGGAGGGAAAAATGAAGGGGAGGGGGAAATGAGAGGGGGAATGAAGAGGGGAGAGAAATACATACGTGTTGCTCTATAAATTTGAAAATTAAAAGGGCAACTTGAGGGCAAAAAAAATTTTTTTTCTCTCCACTACACTAAAATTAGGGCCCCTTTAAAATTTAATTCTATAATAAATTCTAAGACCTCCAAAAAATTTTTTTCAAATAAAAAAGTTTTTTTTATAAAAATTATTTTAATTAAAGCATTGAGTCAGTTTCAGGGTAACCCCCGAAAAATAGAAAAAAAGATCAGTTTTAGGATTTTGAAGATAACAAGCTTATAGAAGGTACTGGAAAGTGATCGAATAAAGGATGGAACGGCTTGAGGATCCATTAAACTTAGAGATTCAAAAATTTAGAAAAATCAGAATCTCGACATTTGGAAAATTCTTTTTGAGGTCTCTAAGAGGAAAGAAATCTCTTCAAGTTCCGACTTCCGTTTTTCAGTTTCCTCAAGTTACTTCCTCCTTCTGTCTTCCGCTTTTAAGCACACTTTTAAGGAGGTAGAGACGTCCGAGACTGTTGGTCTCGAGTCTTGATTCCAAGGCTTTTCTTGGGGGTTTTCGGTCTTGGTCTTGAGTCTTGAAAAATTCTCGGTCTCTGACGTCTCTAATGGAAGGGCCATCAGGTTAAAAAAATTTTAACGAAAAAAAGGAAGTTCCAATGGGAAAAAGGCTCGAAACAGCCAAAAACAGTAATCCAAAAAATGTTCATGATCAAAAAAAATTTTAGAGGATTTTTAGATTTGAGCAAACGGACGGTGTATTTATAAAATAAAAGAAAAACGGAGAGAAAAATGTTGAGAGAAAAGAATGAAAATGGGCGCGGGAAGGAGAAAAATAAAGTAGTAAAGGAGTAAAAGTGTCAAAAGGGATATGGCGAGCTTTTTGGAAGAAAAATGGAGGGGGAAGAAGTGGGAAGGGGGGAAAAGAAGATTGAAGGTTTGAATGGAAAAATAAGGCAAAAAGGAGGTGAAGAGAAGGGTGGAGGACCTAAAAAGAGGAAAAAAAGTGACGGGGAAAAGGGGAGCTTCCATTCGTTTTGACTATTTTTGTTCTGGTCGTCCACTGTCCCGAAATGCCCGAAATGACTCTCTTCACTAGAAAGAGGATGTTGGTGATGAGGGGAAGGGGGAAAGTTGGGGGGGGGGGGGGGAAAGAAATAAAAGCAGAAGGCGAGGAGCAAAATGGGGATGAGGAAACAACAAAAAGAAGAAAAGGGCATTTGGGGAAAATGGGGGCTCCTCTCTCTCATTGTTGACTGGACGAGTGGTTATGGAGAGGGGGGATGGTTGGGCGAATAATAGGGAGGAAGAAGAGGAAGAATAAAAAAAAATAGGAAGAAAACGGGGGCGGAAAAATGTGAAGAGAAAAAAATATAAGAAATAAAAGGGTTTGGCGGGGAGTGAATGAGAAGAAGAAAATGATGGGGGGAATGATGGGGGGGGGGGGGGGGGGGGGAGAAGAAAAAAAAATTTTTGCCGCCACCACACACCCGTATGTGATGGGGTAAAAAGATGGAAGAAGAAAGGAGGAGAGGTCGAGTTACGAGAAAAAAAAGATTGGGTGGGGCCAGAAGTGCGGGCAGTTAAGATGGAGGGAAGGGGATGTGGTTGGCGAAGAGGGAGGAAATGATAGGGGATAGAGGGGAGGGGTAAGGAGGGGGGGGGGGGAAGGGGAAGGAAAAAAATTTTTTTGGGGAGGGTAATTTTGGCGGGTTGTTTGCTCAGGCAATGGAAGAAGCAATAAAGAAGGGTGAAGGGATGGGTGAAGGGATGGGGGAAAGGAAGAGGAAAATAAAGGGGAAGGGGAGACTTGCGCGGATTTCTCCTTTTAAAAATAGTCAGACTGCCCTTCTGCCATCTCAAAGATTTTTTCCCTCATCCACCCAAAAGTGCAATGACAAGACAGCTTTTTTGAGGTCCCTCATGTGCCCTTTTTATTTATTTGACCTTTTTTTCTAGTTTCTTTTGAAATTCTCGACTTCTAGGCCTTTAAAACGTGTTTAAAAAATTTTTTGGGATCTTTTGTCACTCCAAAAAATTTTTTTGTTTTAGACGATTTTCTCTCTAATTTTAGTTTAGTCAATCCCCCCATTCATCATTAGGATAAAAAATTTTTTTCCCTTTCGAGAGAAAGCGACAAAGGGGCTCATTTAATAGCTTCCGCTATTATCGGCTGACTGCAACGTAAAAATAAATGTCATAGGGAACGCAGCTGAAAAATTTTTTTTTGTAGCCGACGACTCTCTCAATTTTCCTTTTTTGGCTTCTCATGCTCTTCCCTTTTGCAAAACTTTTTTTTTTTCTAATTTCCGTTTTTGTCGTTGTATTTTTTTTATTGAGAAGGGGTGAATAATGATAGAAGAATTTCCTTTCTTATAACACAAGTGTTCATTAAAAGAAAAATATTTTTTTCTACAAATTGAGGGCCATAAAAAAGGTGCAAAGATCAAAGCAATAAAAAGATAGGTAATGGAGACTTGAGGAATTATTTCCTTGAGAAGCTTCAGTCGAGGCAATCATTAACAGACACCGGACTGGGAGGGCTATACGAGAATCGAGATATCCCGAAAAATCCCCTCGATCTGATAAACCAAGACTTTTTGTTCGAGAGTCTCGGTCCGGCAAAAAATATCGAACAAAAATGGGGAGGGGAATGGGGAAAGGAAAATAAATGTGAAGAGAAACTTGCGCTGAAGAGAAGGGAATCTCTGGACTATCTTGAACTAACGATTATCAAAAAAATGGAAGAATGGAGGGGGAAGAGAATGAAGAGAGGTAGTGGGAGACGAAGGATGGAGGGGTTCTGATTTAAAGAGCAAGAGGAGAGGGAATCTCTGAATATTCTGACTTGAAATGAGAAGATAATTGATAAGGAATCCGGAAGATTCTTCAGATTCCTTCATGGAAGCTCCAAACCTCCCCTTTTTTTATCTTCAAAGGAGAGAAAGAAGAATTAACCTGAGGGATACTGTATGAGTCATTCTCTCTCTTTCTTCTTGAGTAACTGGAGGGGAAGAGTATTTAATATTTGGAATTGTGAAAGATTTAATCTGGAAAGGGATTTGGCGGTAAGAAAAAAATTTTTAGAGGAGAAAAAAAATTTTTTTAGAAGAGAAAAAAAATAAAAAATCTGTAAAGAAGACATGACGCCAGAAGAAGAATGAAAAAAAAATTTTTTAGGTGAAAACGAGGACGGAACTGTTTGTGTGTGTTTCGCTCACAATTTCACTTCTAAATAAATATGAGGAGAATGGGCGGCAAGGGGAAAAGAAGAAAAAAAGAGGGCAAAGAATGTTTGGGAAGTCTCTCTAAGGGGGGAAGGAAGGGCGGATGAGGGAGGACGGACGGATGGCGAGAAAATGGGCGAGACGACGACTATAACCAACGAAAAAAGGGACGGGGGCGGAAGAAAAGAAAGGAAAAAATGAGGAGGGGGAAGGGGAAGGAGGAAATGGGAGCGGACAAAAAAGAAAAATGCGGATGCTAAAAGAGGTTGGTTAGTCGAGGGGGGTGGTGACAGCAAAAAGGGAAAAAAGAAAGGAAAAAATAGGGGGCTGGTTGAATGGGAAAATAGAAAAAAGGGCAAATGGAGAGCCAAACAAAAAAAATATTTAAAAAAAGAGGAAATGCTCTTCTCAGTTGGTGTGTGTGTTTGGGGACCGGTTGGACTTGGAAGTAGTAAAAGGAGAGAGGGTGGAAGACGAACAATTAACGAGCGGAGACAGAAGAGCGGTAAAAAAAGAAGAAAAATGGGGGGAAGGATAAAATGAAAAAGGAAGGGAAGGAAAATGCTGTCACGGGCGAGCAACGGAATTAGCTCTTTTGGAGGGTTGGAAAAAAGGAGGGGGTGAAAAGCTGGGAAGGGGTGGTTAATAAAATCCGAAAGATTTTGGGGAATTTTTTGTGGGAGAGATTAAAATATAAATGAAGGTGAGAGTCACGTAAATATTGAAAATTAAGCTAGTTCGGCATTGAATCCTAAGTTTTGAAGGAGAAAATTTCTCAGAGGATTTTCTCAGAACCACCCAGACAGTTAAAGTCTTCCTTTCTGAATGTAATTTGAGAGAAAAGGATAATAGCGGGGATTGGGTTGGAATGAATGGTTGAGGATTTGTAGGGGGATAGAGGGAAAAGAAGTTCATTTATAAAGATGGAAATTGGGGATTTACGGATAGAAGATTGCTGGTTGAAGAAAAAAAATTGATGAGGAAAAATGTTTGTAGAAGGGATTCAAGAAGTAGAGCTGAATCAGAAAAAGGAGAGAAAAAGTTGATAAAAACAGGGATGAATTGGGTTTTTCGAACCCCGATCGACCTGGATTTTTTTCGACCCGGAATTTCTTTTTTTCTGTAAACAATTCCGGAAATATTCCGGAAACTATTCTAATTGTTTTATTCGTTTTTCGGTAATTCTGATTAAAATCAAAACCAGCTTTTTTAACCCCCAGATTTTCTCTATGTCTAGCAAAGCTCTTCTAACTCTAGTTTTTTCGACCCGAAATCCGACTCTGGAAACTCCTTGTTCAAACCAAATTAAAAAGAAAAGAGAAACGGAAGTTGGAAAAGGATAGAAATGGTTGCTAATAAAAGGGATTTCTGACAAACAAAAATTGATGACATGCTTTTTAGCTTTAAAGCCATAAGATGACTAATAAAAATAAAAAGTAAAAGCACTTTGCTTTATTTTAAAATCTCTTTCAAAGGGGTTTATTGGTTAAAAAGATGAAAAAAAAATTTTGAAATTTTGTAGAACACACATCTAATAGAAACATACCCTACAAGAGCATCGAAATTAGAAGCGTGCTTCAATTAGAGAATTTACGGTATGCTGATATTTATACTCATTTTAAGGAGCACATAAAGATCTACAACTTTTTGTTTTGAAACTTTTTTCAAAAGTTAATCGAATAGAGATAATTGATAAAATTAAGTTAATGGCCTATAACAATTTTATTCCGGCACTGTATTTATTTAAATTTTTAAAATTTAAAAAAATTGATGATTTTTTTTTTCAAATAAACGTTTTACAAGGTCTTTCTATTTCCACACAAGTACTCCGACCTCTAAATAAAATAATTTTTAGAAAAAAACATAACATCTTTCCTTCATTCCCCCGATAAACTATTAATTTTATGGACAATTATAAATACAAAAAATATTTATAGCTCATTTTCAATAGGTTTCAGATTATTAGAATAATATATTTAATTTCTTTTATTATTTAAATGACAAAAATTTTTTTAGAAATATTTTTTCTCCTTAAAAATAATAGGCCAAAAATACTACATAGTAGCTTTGCTAAACATAGAAAAAATCCGTTGGTTCAAAAAGCTCAAAGCAATTTTTAAATAAATTTTTGTCTAAATCAAGCTTATTAATTACCCAAAATTATGAAAAATTTATTTATATTTTATTTTTTATTTTTCCGTTATTTTTTATATTTTTCCATGCTTTTTAACAAAAATTTTTTTATTATTAGCTAACATTTTCTTTTTATTTTTCTAATTGTTTTTACCCAGTAAATTCCATTTTTCTTCCCAATCAGAATAATTCTTTTGATGGATTATTCTAGTAGGTGGTTGTGCAAAATGAATTAACTCTTTTAAAGCAAAAAATCATTTTTTAAAAAATTCTTTTAAAAATAATAGGCCAAAAATATACTAGTAGCTTTGCTAAACATAGAGAAAAACTGTTGGTTCAAAAAGCTCGATATTTTGTAAACAATTCCGGAAATATTCCTGAAACTATTTTAATTGTTTTATTTGTTTTTCCGGAAATTCTAATTGGACCAAATAAGATTTTTCTGGTAACAAATTTAGTAATTTTTATTAAGTAAATAAAACCAGAATCTCCCTAAAAACTAATACAAATGAAGCTTTGCTAAACATAGAAGAAAAGTGTTGGTTCAAAAAGCTTCTTCCGATTTTATCGAAAAAATTTCAGAAAATATTCCGAATAAAAATTAAAAGATAAATTTTGGCCCTATCTGAAAATAATGCGGCAATCAAATTTTTTCCTTCATTTTTTCCTTTCCATAATTTTCCTTATTTTGTACAGAAAGGTCAGGCTTTTTCCCTCGTTCATTTCAAATGAATTTACCTGTGGCATGTTCAAATGCAATTATAGAGAAAAGATTAAAAGCAAAAAAATAAAAAATATTACATTTTTGTGTTGTCTGACAGAAAACACGGACAGACAAAACACGGACGAAGACGGACAGACAAAACACGGACGAAGACGGACAGACAAAACACGGACGAACACAAACGGACTCGGACAGACAAAACAAGGACCGTCCGTGTTTTGTAAGTCTGTGACCGTCCGTGTTTTGTCAGGACGGACCCGGACAGACAAAACTCGCACACACATCGGTCAGCTAAAACACGGACAGAAAAAACGTAAATGCTCACAAATTGAAAGAAAAATAATCCTTTTGCGTTTATAATCTTAAGGCAAAAATCAAAAACAGAGAGAAAAATATAAGAAAATTAACCATTTTTAAGAATAAGGAAAAAATTTGATTGCCGCATTATTTTCAGATAGGGCCTAAATTTTTATGCCAAAATATATTTATATTTATTTTTGTATGTACTTTTAACACTTTTTTCTTCCTTTTTTATTATTCCAATATATATTTTACACATTTTTCTTACTCCCAAGGCAAAAATTAATCGGTAAAAAGTCAACCCTTTTTTCTCCTTTTATTTTTTTATTTTTTGCTTTTTTACCCTTTTAAAAATGCCTTCCTATCACAAAAACATTTGCGAGCCTTTGACAGCTTCCTTTATTCGGCCAATTCAAAAAATAAGAAAATTGCTGGAAAAAAGACTATACGAAGGCAAAAATGCAAAAAATTTCCAATTTATTTGGCGATTTGTTGCAGCAAAAAAGGGGAAACGGAAAAAGAAATTAATTTATCTTTGCTAAAATAGTAAGGCTATTTTTGACTATATTTTAAAGATATTTTTAAAATTCTTTTTCAAAAAGGCAAAAAAACTAGTAGTAGCTTTGCTAAACAATGGGTAAATTTGTGCGTTCAAAAAGCTCGTTTAATAATAAGCTGGGTACTGGATTAATAAAAAAGCTCCCAGTTATCACCTATAATACATATTTTAATTTTGCAGAGATATTATAATAGTATTACCTAATCTCTCTTAAATTTCCAAAAATTTTGGTTATTTATTTACCGAGTTATGGATGAAAACGTCGAATTTTTCTAAAATTCGCCTTACTAACAAAACATTTTCCTCCAAAAACTTTTTTTGCTGACCATCACTTTTATAAAAATCTTATCTTAAAAATAAGTTACCGATTTATTCTCTCATTTCAACCCTCAGTTTCAACCCTCAAATAGGCACATAGGGCAATCCCCCTAGGAAATACCCCCACGTCTTTCAGTATTTTTTCCTTACGTTTTTAACTAAAACAATTTCTTTTTTGCAAAATTCATCTCTATTTTTGTTTAGTTTCACCTAAAAAGCTTTATATTAACTAAAATAATTTAGTATTTTTGGTTAAAAATAAAGGAAAATAATTCCTTATAAAGATGACATTTTGTCCCATTTTTTATTTTTCTTTCCTTTTGTTCCCTCCAAATTCCTCGATATCACCATCAACTCATCTTAATCCCTCTTAATCTTCCCAAATCCTTCAGTATCTCCTCCATATCCTCTTGATCCATCAAGATCCTTCTTAACCCAACAAATCCCTCAATGTCTCCTCCATATTCTCTTAATCCATGATTTCCCCTATGATTATTTTTCAAGGGTTTCCGGGTATTTAAAATTATTTATTTTATTATCCCCCTATGTTTAGTGTTAAACTAATTCAATCCAGTTTTTATAAAGTATTTTAGTTGCATTTTTAACTATAAAATTTGTTAGATAAAGATTTATTTTATTTATTATAGCTATCAGTGCTTCGAAATTTCAAATTTGCTCGTACTCGTACTCGTACTTCGTACCACCTCTTTTTTTGGCCTCGTACTCGTACTCGTACTTCGTACCACCTCTTTTTTTGGCCTCGTACTCGTACTCGTACCTCGTACCACCCCTATTTTTGGCCTCGTACCTCGTACTCGTACCTCGTACTTACTCGTACTTTAGAAAAAAACAAAAAATCGAAAATTTTTATGATTTTTTGGAGACCAGGACATCTATTTTTAAATTTTAAGCGTTGTATGTGATAATTTTTGAATCTTGGAAGGCGTTGAAGCTATAAATCCTCCAATTTCATCCATTTTCTGCGCCGCAGGCGAAATTTTTGAGAATTATGGAGGGCAAGGATAAATATTCCCTCCAAGATGGGTCGGGCTACCCGAAATTCGACATTTTTTCATCCATTTTTCATCTTCTTATATGGAACTTTTTGATCTTTTCCACCGAACTTTTCACATTTTAATCTCCTGATATCCCTCTTAAACTCAAATCACTTTTTTTCAAAAATTTTGAGAATTTTGTATGTCCTTAAGTCAGATTTTTTCTATTTTTTTGCGCCGCAGGCGAAAATTTTGAAAAATTTTGAAGGCCATGAAGCCAGATTTCTTCCATTTCTGACCGCCGAAGGCGAAAATTTTAGAATTTGGAAGCCAATAAGCAACCTTATTTTTTCAGCGCCGCAGGCGAAAATTTTGAAAATTTCGGAAGGCCGTAGGCAAAAAAAACTCCCTTTTTATTGGTACAATAAAAAATTTTAAGAATTTTAGAGGGCCAAAAACCCATAATTTCTCAATGTAAAAATAGAAAAATTTTTAAAACAAAATTAAACTTATAAAATAAGTTATTTATGGAAAGAAAAATATGAAAAATCCTTGTCCCCTGACTAGGCATCGAACCCACCGCTAAGTCATTAACGCCTTTGGTAAAGCCTAACACCTTAACCACTCGGCCACTCGCTCACATAATGATTATAGAAAAAATTAAACATATTTTTTTCGATTTTCCTATTAATACCAAGTACGAGAAGTACGAGCTCGTACTTAGGCCTCGTACCTCGTACTTTTCACTTTTTTTGGCCTCGTACTCGTACTCGTACTTCGTACCTGCCCCATTTTTTTGCTCGTACTCGTACTCGTACTTCGTACCAGGTACGAGTACGAGTACGAGGTACGAGTACGAATTTTGGTACGAGCTTCGAAGCACTGATAGCTATAGATCAATGGGCGAGCCGACACTTGCGGATTATTAACAAATGCGGACACAGTAAAAAAATTTGCGGACATGTTAAAAAAATTGCGGACATGTGGAAAAATTGCGGACATGTTTAAAAAAATTGCGGACAAGTTAAAAAAATGCGGACGTCTTTAAAAAATGCGGACATGTGGAAAAATTGCGGACGTGTCTTTAAAGATGCGGACAAGAAATGCGGACACTTTTTTAATGTCCGCAACTTCTCTCTCTCATCGGATATCAATGTTGCCTTAATCAAAAGTCATAAAACAATCTTTAATTTATTTTTATTTTAATTACTCAGATGCTTTGTAGAGGATATAATAGGGGATATAAGTTGCCCTCTCTTTTATTAAACAAAGAAAAGTCCGAAAGAAGGAATTTTATGTGTGTGGTTATAAATTGACCACTTTGGGGTGGGTTAAAAAATAAAAAAATAAAAACTAGTCGATTCTTGAGCGAAAAAGGGTCAATTGCTGACAGATGAATAAATAAAATATTTTTATTTTAAAATATTTTTGATAAAAATCTGTGGAATTATTGCGAATTTTTTAGGGATTTTTAAAATTGTTTTTGAATTACTTTGGAATTTTTGTGTGTGGTTATAAGAAATCTAGTTCTATCTAGTTACCGTAAATGCTGAAATAATGTCCCTCTCTCAAATAATTACCCTCTCCCTTTTAATTACCCCCTCCAGCGAGAGGATGAAACATTAATTACCCTGGGCAATTATTTTAGCAAATACGGTATGCACCTTGCCCAACATATTTGATCACATTTTTAGATAAATGTAGATTTTGGATAGATAACAGGGCCTTCCATTCTTCCGCTTCTGACTTCCATTTCCATGTTCTTCCGTCTTGCGTTCTGTTTAAAAATATTTTTTTATTCCTCAACTTTTTAAAAAAAAATTTTCTTTAAAAAATTATTCATCTTCCTTATAAAACATCGTTTCATCTTTAAAATTCTTCCTTTTAAATGAATCACCCCAAAAACATTAAAATACCTATAGATCAACTCTGATCAAACGAACAGGTTGAAAGATTAAAAATTTTTATTTAAAATTTTATTTTCTAAATTTAAATGATCTTTGGTTGGGTTTCTCGAAAGCTGATCTCTTGCCAATTTATTTAGAATAAAAAGTTAATCCCGTGGGGGAAAATAAAAATAAAATAAATTTTCTCTCCCCTCCACAAAAACATTAAATAAATAATATATTTATTTATTCTCTCACTTGTCAACATCCGGAAAGCATTTAAAAACAAAAAAATCCACCCGATTCCAATTCAGTCAACCTCCCCCCCCCCCTTTCAACATTCAATGACCGAAACATTTTTATTTTCTCCCCCGTTTCGTCCAGCACCAAATTTCTGAATCGATTCTAATGTGCAAAACTATTTTATTAAAAAAATTTGTCCAAAATAAAAATAGCAACTGTGAATAATTCTTTTCAATTTTATTTTCTTTTAAAAATTGTAAAATTTTAATCATATGGAGGGGGAAGGGTTGTGTAATCTAAACTTTTGGTCTATTCCTCTTAAATATATATAAAATTGTCATTATTTGTATTTTCCAACTTTTCCGGTTTTTATTTAAAATTAAACACAAAGTTTTATTGAAATAAATGTGTTTTATATGAAAGTTTCCGGAAAAGAATGTATTTCTATTAATTTTCCGGAAAAAATGTATTTTATAATAAATAGATTCCGGAAAAATTTATATTTTATATAAACTTTTCGGAAAAAATTGTGTTTTATATTAACTTTCCGGAATGTATTTTATCTAAACCTTCCGGAAATAAATGTGTTTTATCTATATTAATTTTCCGGAAAAGAATGTATTTTATATAAACCTTCCGAAATTTTCCGGAACCTGTATTCTATATTAACTTTCCGAAAAATAAACAAATTCTTAAGAAACAAATCCGAAAAAACTATTTTGTGTTTCATTTTTTTTTATTTTAATTATGTGGTTTCCGGAAAAATATTTATAAAATTAAAAAATAAATAAAATTTATTTAAAAAGGCATACTTTTACAAAATTTTGCCGCTCAAATTTCATAATACCGAGACTTTATTTACAAAAAATTTTTTAATGGATTTTACTCTTAATTTTTTGGTGTACGGAATTTTCGTCTCTGGAACATTCGTCTCCAAGACTTTTCGGAACTTTCGTCTCCAACATTTTCGGAACTTTCGTCTCCAGCGGAATATTCGTCACCAAGGAAATAAACGGAATATTCGTCTCCGAGATTTTCGTCTCCGCTAGGAATTTTCGTCTCCAGAGGAAAAATCTGGCAATCCCGGAGACTTTGTCAAAACTTGATCAATCACTGTGATTTTGGTGTTATTCGACTTAGCTCGACGAGCTCATTCGAATGAGCTATAATTTGTATGAACTTTTTTTGCTCCAAAATTACGACCCTATGGTTTTTCAATATTCAGTCGTCTGTATCTCGGTCCAATCACGTCGCATTTCATTAATTTTGGTGTCATTCGATGCAGCTCGATGAGTTCTATATTATTTTGAAAGACTGCCCTTTTTTACAATGTCCGGGGTCAAATATCCGGATTCGGGTTCGGGATTCGACTTTTTCAAAATTTGAGCGCATATTCGTAATAGGCATATTTTTGAACCCGTAAAAGTCCTTTTTCTTATTTTTAAATTTTTTTTCGAAGAAACCCTATTCTCCGGGATTGCCAGATTTTTCCTCTGGAGACGAAAATTCCTAGCGGAGACGAAAATTTCGGAGACGAATATTCCGTTTATTTCCTTGGTGACGAATATTCCGCCGGAGACGAAAGTTCCGAAAATGTTGGAGACGAATGCTCCGAAAAGTCTTGGAGACGAATGTTCCAGAGACGAAAATTCCGGCACCCAATTTTTTATATACCTATTTTCTAGTTTTTAAAAATGGATAAAAAGCCATTTTCCATTCGACGACATTCCCTACTTATGCCGAGAGACGAACAATCCGAACATCGTTATGGTCCAAAGAATGGAGGTTTTGCATTTTTTGCGTCCTCCTCTTCTTCCTCAACCTCGTTTGGGTCAACATCAAACGGGGGAATTATTAACGGAAATAAACAACAAAATAATGAGGGAGGGCCGTTAAACAGTCTTCGCCGTTCTCTTAGACAAATTAATCCGTTCAAAAGTCGTCTTTTTCGACTGCCAGCGACTCCCAGGCTTAGTCGGTCTAAAAAAGGTGTTTTAAATTTTGAAGTAAAAATTATTTTTTAAATTTTAGTTTTGGCAAGAGGAGAGGATTTTACTAATTGGAACTTTGAGAGGCCTAGTGAGGAAGATAATAATTCTGCCCATAATTCCTTTAGCGATAAACAAGGAAATTTTAGGGACCAATCAAAAATTAAATGGAAAACCCAAATTGAAACCAGCAGAACTAAACAGGTAAATTATTTTTTGAAATTGTTTTAATTTCTTTCCGGAAAATATTAACATTCCTTCATATTAAACAATAAAATACATAATTTTGTGTTTTCCGGAAAAATAGTTTTCAAGTCTATTCTCCGGAAATATAATTTAGTTATATTTTTTCCGGAAAATAATACGTATTTCTATGTTTTTCGGAAATAACTAAAATTATTTAATCAGGATATTGACCAATACTCTCAAATTAATCCTGGCGAAAACAATGATCTGGACGAATTTTTATCAATAATGGCTAAAATTACTAACAAAAATCAAATTGGAGGAAGCTGTCGATTACCTTCAACAACTGATTCCTCTATACAAAATTCTCAATTATTGGAGAAAAATCCAGAGAAATCACCCAAGATGAAAGGAGATACAGTAATAGGGATTGATAATAAATTTAGTGAATTTTACAATCAAAGCCAAAAACAATCAAAAAATGGAAAAACTAATAAAATACGAAGCAAGATTCCGTCGTTCGTAAGTTGTATTTTCAAATTTTGTATTTTCCGGAAATTAGTAATTTATTTTACTGAAGTAATTTATTTCCGGAAATAAATTATTAGCTTCCGGAAAATACATTAATTTATTTTCCGGAAAATACATAGGTAGTCATTTATTTTCCGGAAATTATTTTACTTTCCGGAAATAATTTAATTTATTTTCCGGAAAATACATTAATCTTCGGAATTAAATAATATTAAATTAATTTTATTTATGCAGCATGATCCGTTAATCACCAAAAGTAATAACGTTGAATTGCCTAATCCTCCTATTAATAATACTAATCACTGCTATAATCAAAAAGAAAGTAATATTAAAAATCTAAATCCTCAACAAAATTTAAATTGTTATAATATGTTGCCTAGCACACGCTATGCACCCGATGGGGAAATATACGCTGCCTGGTAAGCTTGGGGGGATATTTTGATTAAAAAAATTTTTTTAAGTTGGCGTAACAATCATTATCAACAGCCCAACAATTTTCTACCCAATTCTTCTCAACCACCACCTTCATTTCCTCCAATTCCTCAAACTCAATATCGCTGCCAGAGGCCTCAAAACCTTCCACTTATCTCCCCGCAAATAAAACCGGAAAAAGAAGAAAATTTCCAATTAGCGCCTAAATCACCTAGCCATTCAGCAATAACGTTGTTAAATATTAATGGCTGTAATAATGTACAGCAACAACAAATTCGTTATGCTACTCCATATGTAGTTAATAATAATTTTAACTTTCCTGCGACTCAAATACAAACACAGGTATTAATTTGAGTGATTATTTTGTATTTTTTGTCCGGAAAAATATAATCTGGTTTGTTTAGATATACCGAAAATTAATTTTTTCCGGAAATATTTAATATTTTTCCAGAATGGATGTTCAATTTAATTTGTTTCCGGAAATATATAGTTAACTTATTTTCCGGAAGTAATTAAAATAATTTTCCGGAAATATTTAATTATTTCCGGAAATAATTACAAATAGTTTTCCGGAAATATTTAATATTTCCGGATTAATATTCTGATGGATTTTTTCTCTAATAATATGTAGAGTTTACTGGGGCCGAAAAATCTAATAATACCTACATAATTCCTTGTACTTTCCGGAACTATATTTTAACTTCCAGAATGCTTCATCTTCCAATGCTAACATTATTCGTTTTCCTCGAACTCAACTTTTGCAGCGTCGCCGTTCAGCTGCTGCAAATTCTCCCTCAGAAACTGCCCCACCTTTAGAAAGACATCAACGACCCCAACGGTCTAGAAGTAATCGAGAAAAAAGTGCCGATTGTGAAAAGGACGAGAGATTTAAACAATGGAATGCTTGTTATTATGGAAGGGATATAGTGAAATTAATGGAAAGGCATATAAAACGACAAGTTGAAACTGAGAATAGAAGTAAAATGAAGCTGAATAAGGAGAAGAGTGAGGAGGAGAAGAATGAAAATTTAAGGAAGGAGAACAACCTCCCCAAAGGGAACAACCTCCCCCTCTTTGACCAACCTCCCCTAATTTTTAATTTTGAACAAGAATTATTTTTCTCAACTTTGAACACTGAAAATGACAAAAATCAAAATAAATTTGTTGGGAGAAGGTGGATATTTAATAAATTGGAAGAAATTTTGAAGGAAGATAAAGTCAAAGTTGTACTGCTAGTGGGACCTTCAGGGACTGGGAAGAGTGCTATAATTCGTTATTTAATAGAAAATTCGTATTTTGGGAGGAAACTGGGAAAAAGAAAAACTTCAAGTTCAACTCAACTAGAAGGACAGCAAGAACAACAAAACAACACTGTGGATTCTGGAATAGTTGTTGTATCAGACATAAGTACAAATCCCTCACCTTTGGGCTCTCAAACATCGCTAAATGAAGAGAATTTTAAAAATTCTGATTTTAATAATTCTGATAATTCTGATTTTTATTTTCTTGGTCAGAATATTTGTGCCTTCCATTTTGCTCACCTACACGATTCTAAAAGGCAAGTAAATTTAATTTTAAATTAAAATAAATTTTAATTTAAAGTTGTTCTATTCCTGAGTTTATTCGCTCTATATGTGCACAACTTTGTGATTGTCCTCAATTAAAGAAAAGTTATGGGAAAATGGTAAAAAAGTTTAAATTGAAAATTGAGAATATAATCGGATTTCACTTTAGGTCCTGGGGCTAAAAAGTGATACCTTTAATGAGGGCTATCTTAATTAGGAGGTATGTAATTGGAGGTCTAATTTGGAGGCCTCCTACATACTACCTGTCACAAGAATTCTCGGTTCTTGGAAAATCTCGAAATATCCGGAACTGAAAGATCCGAAACTGATTTTCTGGCAAGTCTCGACGAAATGTATGGTTTACCTAACAAAATGCCAGAATTACCAGTTAACTAAAAAATTTTTTTAAAGACGTATATTAAATTAAGGTGTATCTGTTTAATTTAAATAAATAAAATTTAAGCTTAAAATTTTTTTTAAACAATAGATAAGGTCAAATCCAACACTCCATCAACTTGCTATTGACCCATATTCTTCACTAAAATATTCCTCTCTCGATTTACTTCGAAAATTAATTCTGGAACCTATCAATCAAATTTGTAGTAACGAAAATATTAAGAGAATTGATGATAAAAATGTAAAGGAAGATAAATCTTCAAGTTGGCATGATTCTTCTTCTAGTATCGGAAGTTGTTATGGCAGTAATTGTGGTGAAATTTTCTTTTAGAAAATTTAAAGGTTGCACCAGGATTTAGGCTGAATGGAACAATAGGGAGGGAACACAGAGGGAATGTGTTTCTTCGCACTAGGTGGGAGGGAAACGTGTCCAGACTGGAGGAGAAGTTCCCTTCGCATTACTAGATAGGCTGAAAAGACATGCCCCTTTGTACTAGTATGAAGACTGAAGCATAAGTAAGCAACAAATTGGTGGGAAATATGTCTTGTAGGCAGGCCTGGAGGGAACATTCTTATTAGTAGATAGGCTGGAGGGAACCTTCGTTTAGTTGGTAGGCTGAAGATGAGCATGTCTTCGCACTAGGCTATGCTGGAGGGAAGCTGATTTATTTTAAAAATTCTCTCAATTTCAAAAAAATTTAAATTTTAAAGAAAGCACCACCAATTGCCCATCTACCAATCCCTATCATCATCAACAACAAAAAGAAAAAATTCCCCAATTTATTTTAATACTCGTTGATGGACTGGATGAAGCAAATTTCCACCAAACTGATGCAAATGAGTCTATTGCTAGTTTATTAGGACGTTCTATAAATGAATGGCCAGAAAATTTGAGATTTGTGTGTACAATATCAACTAATGAAAATTCAACCAAAAATGATTATTTGAATATTTTTGGAGTTGATTTGAAGAGAAAAGAGCTGGAAAATTATTTTAGAGTTATACAAATAGATGAACATAATTCTGTTGAGGATGCAAAGATTTTTGTGGAGACGATTATGAATTTAAACCCTACGGTCAGTTTGGCAAGTTAACTGAAAATATTTGTGGGAGAATTCAGATTTTTGTCTACATATAACAGTGATGGGTCGGGTTACTAAAACCCGAAATTTTAAAAACCCAACTCGACCTTTTCCTCAACCAGACCCATCCCTGGTCTATACCAAAATTAGGATCTAAAGGTTCCTTATATCTCAGATTTCATATTTTTAAGCTAGAGAAGAGACTAACTTCCCAATTTCGTCGCCACAGCTTTTTCGCCACAGTTGAAGATTTTCCTCAATCACAACAACAAATTAAAGACAACGATACCAATTCCAACAAAATTTTATTTTCCAAATTTGTGATTAATTTGGTTAATCGTGTCCATGCCAACTTCTTAAGCATCCATCTGACAGTTGATTTATTAGCGGAAGGGCGACTTTCGTTTGCTAGCCTTTCAGATGATGCTAATCTTTCACAGATTTATGGATTGTACTTTCGACATAAATTTTCGTTAGTTTTTATTAATAATGATAAAAAGTACAAAAAAATACAAAATACAAAAAAACACAAAATACAAAAAAATACAGAAAATACAAAAAAATACAAAAAAAATACAAAATACAAAAAAATACAAAATACAAAAAAATACAGAAAATACAAAAAATAAAAAAAATACAAAAATACAGAAAATACAAAAACAAAAAAAATACAAAAAATACAAAAAAATACAAAATACAAAAAAACACATAAAAATAAAGAAAATACAAATAAATTTTCTTCAGATCTCCAGCAAATTTTCGCTCAAATATATCACCCATCCTTAGCGTCCTAATTGCTTCACTTAATCCATTATCAATTGAACATCTTGTTAATATCCTCAATATATCCTCTGATTCAATTAATTTGGAAAATATAGAATCATTAACAGAAAGGATAATGTCTCTCTGGCCTTTAATTGGAATAAACCCTTTTAATAAACAAATTGTTCCAATGCATTCCTCTCTGCGTGAATGGCTTTTAAATGATAGAAATAATACTGAATATTCTATTGATATAAGGTACTTAATAAAAATATCAGAATTACTTGTGTTTTTATTTGTTCTGAAATTTTCTTTGTATTTGTTTGTTTTGGACAAGAATTCTGATTTTGTGTTTTAGTTGTTTTAAATAATTCTGATTATTGTATTTTTGTTTTTTCAACTAATTCTGGTTTTTGTATTTTGTTTTTATTCTATTCTGGTTTTGTGTTTTTATTCTGAAATCAGAATTATTGTGTAATTCTGATTGTTCAAGATGTGTTTTAGTTATCTTAATAAATTAGGTATTCTGATTTTTGTGTTTTTGTTTTTTTAAATGAATAATTCTGATTTTTGTATTTTAATATTAATTGTATTTTTCTATAATTCTGATTTTTAAAATTCTGATTTCTGTATTTAAATACTCCTATTTACCATAGGAATGGACATATTCTTATTGCACTTTGGATAGTTACTACTACCCGAAGAAATACCCCAAAAGCTTCATCAGAACAGCTATTCGAATTAGCCCATCATTTACTAAAAGCAAATCCACATAAATACGCGCAACCAGAATTGGTTAATTCAAAAATTGGGATAAAAATGCCTTGGGGGAGAGACGCTCAGATTAAGTGGTTAAAACTGGCAACAGAAGAGGAAGGAAATGAGGAAATTAATAAAAATGAGGAAATTGAGGAGAATAAAGAAGAAAAAGAGAAAAGTTCAAAATTGATGGAAAATGCCCTTCTTTACCGTCCAAATATTTTTTATACAAATTCCAAGATTTCAAGACTTTTATTGTTAGCGGGTGCAAATCCAAATGCTCATCAATGGTCTAATGGAGAGAGTGAACCTCTTTTAAGTGCATTCTCATGTTCAGGGAATGTTGAAATGGTCTCTTAATTTTTTTAAATTATAAGAGCAAAATTGTTTATCATATTTGTCCTCGATCAGTTCTCCATATTAGGGCTGAATTTAGAAAGATAATGTGTCGGGCTTCTTGACCGAAATCCAACCAAATTACCTAAGTGGTTAAAGTCCTGGGAAGTCCCCATATGTCCAGATCATACATACATTCGAACCGAAATTTTTTGGACATTGAAAACCCATGGAAAAACAATGAAAAAATTGAAAAATATCATTGAAAACCGTTTCGATTCTTTTCTGAACCCTGCTAATGCTGGTTCCAATATAGAATTACTCTCACTCAAGAATGAGTCGTCCTATGGACGTCCTACTTAAAATAACAAGGAAGAATTCAAAATTCAACTTTACTTCCCCTTACCTAATGTTTTTTTAAATTTCAGATCAAGCTTCTCCTAAAATTCGGCGCTGATCTTAATTTTGGAAATCCAGCACCTTTACTAACAGCCTTACAACACAAAAACTTAGAACTAATAAAAATATTATGTAATTTTGGTGCTGATCCATTTAATAAATTAAATTCTGATGGAGACAGTCTTTTGCTTTATTATGTTAAAAATAATTATTCTTGTGATATTATTTCTGTTTTATTAAATTCTACTGAGAAAGTGACTGAAGGCAAGAGTTTAGACATTTCAAAAATTTTTTGAAAATTTTTAGAAAATTTTTTGTTTTTAGAAAATTTTTTAAATTCAGAACCTCATGAATTATTGAATTCTACAAAAATTTTCCCTCAGTCTTCCTCATCTTCTACCTTTTCTTTTGATAATACTGAAGAAATTAAATTGTTTAAATCTACCCAAAGTGATGGAAGTGGAAATAAAAGGTAAATACCAGTCCAGGATATTGGGTATTTTGTTCTTTGGCTAAGGGATTTTAAAAGCTCAGTCAATTAGCTCCCTGTACCATACCCAGCCTTGGTAGTCAATGAAAAATGCCCCAATTTTGCATCTAATTCCAAGCCAAAAATCAAATTCCGAATCCTAAACCCAGCAAATCCCTAATAGACCGAATCTCTTCTGCAGTGATCAGAAAGTTCCAAAATTTCTCTGGAACCGGTTCCAGTTCTAGAATGCTTTTTGAATTTCTTCGGTTCCAGTTCCGGAATTGGAAAAGGAACTTTCCCATCGTCTGTTTTTTAACTACATAAATCATCTATCTAAATTTCGAAAAAAAATTCAGTATTGCAATCAACGAGGCATTCCAAGCTGCAACTGAAAGAGGATTTACAAGCATATGTAGCCTGTTTTTGGAGTACGATAAAAATCAAGAGAAACCTATCTTAGACACTTCTGGGTAGATTTTTTAAATTTATTTCAAAAATCCAAAAAAATTTTTTTTCAGAGCATTATCCACAGCCTGTATAAATTCTCATTCCGATTTAATCCAATTATTTCTTTCCCGAGGCATTCAACCACCTCAAAACGGTAATATATCATGGAAGGGGCGTTTAGCCTTAAATTGTGCTGTTGAAAGTGGATGTTTAGACTTGGTAGTAAAAATATTAAATAATGAGGGAAATACAATAATAAACGAACAAGAAGGCCCTGAAGGTTTCACCCCTCTTATAACTGCAGCAAAGCAAGGAAGAGTTGGTCTGGTGGATTTGCTGGTTAATAGAGGTGAGTAGGTGGGATATTGAGTAGGGATCGGATTTTTCAAATCCATTATTTATAACAACGAACTTATCCTTTGATACAAAATATTCTTGATTCCCCTTGGTTTGTGTTAGGGATATATCTGGCTATCAATTAAAATGCTTTATCTATTTATGTAAGAAAGCATTGCTTTGATAGCCTGGTAGTAAGGAATTGAAAGAGATCCTCGAAGCGTCTGATGAGTGTCCGATGACAGTTAATACCTTGGATGGGTGTCCGACAGTAAAATTTTTAAAATTCTGTAAAATTAAATTTATGTAAAGGAGCCAACTTGGATAAGACAGACAATCAAGGCCGTTCTGCTATTTTCCATGCTTTGGAAGATGGACATTTTTCAACAGCAGGGCTTTTATTGGAAAAAGGCTGTAACCCTTGTATTGCTGACTTTAACGAGAACACATTATTGCATATATTGGCAAAAAAGCCAAATCGCGGCTTAATCGGACAACTATTGGAAATGGGGATTTCTTTGGAGGGAAGAAACGGAAAAGGATTAAGACCTATTGAGGTAAACTTTTAAATCGAATTGTTCATTACATAAAAACGAGGAAGGAGTGTTTCGCTGGGACCAAAAAAAAAGTTCTTTCTTAAGTTTCCTGTTAGTCAGAACCTGTGGATTTTTTATTTTGGCTCTGGTTTTATTGAAAAGTTCCTGCTTAAATTTTGGTCCCAGCGAAATTTTGGTCCCCTTAAATTTCGCGATAATAGTTACTTCGCTGTTTTCTAAAACGTTTGGGATGGTCTATCTGAACGGATATCTGTTCGTAAACCTGATTCTTTATAGTGGGGTGGCAATCTGTGTAGTGGCAATCTAACCTCGGTAAAGTACCCCCCCCCCCCCCCCCCATTTAACGAGTTAACGAACATCTTCACTCAGCTTAAGATTCAGACTAAAATGTCTTTAATGAACCACTCGTTATAGTGAGTTAGGTATATATCTAGATTCGAAATCCAATAAAAATCCCCAAATAATTTTGAAGGTAGCCATTCAAAATGCTCAACTCCAAGCTGTCGATATCTTTTTACGTCGCGGTGCCAGACTTCGTTCACTCACATGGCAAATAGCCTTCGAAACACACCCTCCCCTTGTATTAATGCTTTTAAGAAAATTATTGGAAGATGCCCAATTTTTATTGAGAAGAAGAAGAAATATTGAAGCAGAACATAGATTTAATTATGCCTTACAAAAATTTGGGGAAATTGAAAAATTTGGAGAAAAATATTTAAAAAAAGAAAATTTGAATTTAAATGAGGGAGAGAAGAGGAAGAAGAAGAAAAATATTGGAAAGAAAAAGAAGCTGAATTTAATATTATTCAAGGTCATGTTAAAAAATTTAAGGTAAATATTTTAATTTATTAAAAAAAATATTTTTTTAATAGATTCATACATTGCATTCAATGGCAGCTTTGAAAAGAAAAGCCAATAGAATAGAAGAGGCAATAAATTTAATTAGTGAGGCTATAGAAATTATTAATGAAAAAGGTAGATATAAAAATTAAAGTTTATTACAATTCCGGAAAATATTATTTAGAGGAGAATTATAAACTTTACAATTCCAGAAAATACAAAAAATTCCGGAAAATATAAAAATACGGAAAATACAAAGAAACGAATTGTATTATCTACAAATATAAAATTATAATTCCGGAAAATACAAGAATATAAATTATAAAGGAATTATATATACGGAAAAGGAATTTTCATTTCAGGAAAATACAAATTAGAGTTAAAAATAAAGAAAATAATTCTGGAAAGTACCAAAGATTCCGGAAAATACAAGGAAACAAATTACATATAATTATTAAAACAATTCCGGAAAATATAAAAATACAAATTAGAGAGAATTTGTATACTAATTGTTAAAAATAAAGAAATACACAATTCCGGAAAATACAGACACAATTAAAAAAAAGCTGTAATTAAGTATACCTAAATTCCAGACACTAATCCTCTGATCAAATAAAATTTAAGTAAAATAAAATTAAAAATATATTTTAAGGTATTAATGAAGAAAACGCTTCAATTCTCTCTTCAGATGAAGAAGAAGATGTTGAATTTGATAATTTAAATACAATAGAGAATATTAAATTAAAATGTCAACAACAAAGGCTTTTTGAACTACACCTGCTTAGAGCAAAATGCCATTTTGATGCTAGGTGGGTGGAAAATTTTTTTTTAAATTTTAAAAAATTTCTGAAATTTTTTTTTGATAAATTAAAATCGAGAAATTTTTTTCTTTGAAATTTTCTTTTTCAATTTAAAGAAATATGTCAAATGCCCGTCTAGATGCACACTTTGCTACAAGTTTGCGACCGGAAGATCAAGAAGCTAAAAGTTTAGCTGCAATATTAAACATAAATTAATAAAAAAATATATTTATCTAAATTGATCTCATTTGGCCCCTAAATTCCAAAATGAAAGAAAATATTTAAAAATTTTAATATTGCCTATAAATAAATATATACATGTGGAAGGAGAAAAGCAATTTCAGCAGATATAAATGCTTTTGATGGTCTACTGAATTGTCGGATCAGGAATCCGGATCCGAAAAAAGACAGGATATCCGGAAATTTTCGGTTTGGATACCGGATCCGGATATCCGAAGATTTCCTACTATCCGACGACCTCACTGCTGAATAGGCTATAAATCGTTTCATCTGTGCGAGTGGCACTAACCTACATAATTATGGCTTAATCAGTGCCAGGCAGTGACAGGGTATACAAGTGAGACACTCACCGCTTTAAAAATTTTTTAAAAAGAAAAATTTAAAGAAAATTATTTTAGGATATGGGCATTAAAACTCAATTTTAATTAATTTTCTTGAATCGCTTTACTAAATAATTTTAGATCTAAATTATTAAATATACTTCCATTTAAGTTACTTTTCCCTTTCAAATGCAGTCTAATCACGATTGTGTACATCCACCCAAATTTACATACACCTTCTATTTTACGTAAAATATTATTTAGGTTGATTAGTCACAGGGTGGTGGGAGCTAACTAAACGATACCTCATCTATTCTAGTACATACCAGGGTTTTACATAATCCTTTTTTCATTCCACCTCCATCCTGCTTCCTCAAGGGAATTGACATCCACTTGTAGTTTGATAAAAAATATATTTTCGATTTTCAAATTTTAACAAACTCTAAAAAATAAAATGCCCTCCATATGCACTCATAATAAAATGGCACTCTTAAAAATTATTAAAGAATGCCCTTTTAGGGTAATCCCTTTTTTAGAATTTATAAATTAAATTTAAAAATAGATTGTTGCCCTTTTTCCTTTTATGTATTTTTATTTTTAAATTAAGGCGTGGGTAATGGTTGCACTTAAGTGTATATTTTTATTTTTATCATTTTATTGTCTTTCCTGTCATTGCGCACTTATTTAAATTAATTTTTAATTTAAAAATTAACCCTATTTTTAATTAAAAAAATTTTTTTTATTTTTAACTCCCCAAATGACCCTCAAATTAATTGTTTTATTATCCCCCCTAATTAATTTAATTAACTCCCAACCTTTCTTTTGGCCTTTTGATGAGGAGGGCTATGTTCTTGATTATTTTCATTGCTCTGGGAATGGACAGAGTTCTTATATTCCTTCAGAGAATGTAGGAAGTACATCGTATTCTGCCCCAGAAACATCCCCTCCTAATTGGGGAAGTGAATACGAATTTGAAAATAGAAAAGTTTATTGGAATGATATTTATGATAAATTGGAGGTAAATTAAAAAATATAATTAACCCTCATTTTCCCCAATATTGTGGTCATACTTGGAAAAATTCTTTGGATGGGTGATGGAATAGAACCATCATGAAATGAGTACCACATCCAACCGATTCTACGACACTTGGGAATGGATTCTTAACGATCGATATTTGGGGATTGAGGACAGACATTTGGGACTATATTGGGGCTATTGGAGCAGAAGCCCATATCTAAAATAAGCTCACCCAAAGTGCCCATTGAAAAATAGACTCCCAGGGCTTTAATTAGAGCATTTACGGTATATTTTCTCATATTTCCTCTGCGAGTACCGACAAATACCCATTTTATATACTCCCTATATAAGACACTTTAGTATCTTATAGGATATCATTTGCCAATCCCTGTCTCATTTCCTTGGGCGCAAATGAATTTTTAATTTTTAGGCATTGCGTAATCGTTTGTTGTCATATGGAAGATATAATGAATTTGTTAAATCTATGAATTATTTGGAAGCTAAATTAAGAGAAACGGTTAAAGACAAATTAGGAGTCGAAAATCTAATTATTGAGATTAATATGTAATTAAATTATTTAATTTTTTCAATGATTTATTTAGTAGTCTAAAGGAAGGGTTAGTTGGTTTGTAAGAGAGGGGGATCATGGGTTCTCCATTCTTGTATGTGTGCTCGATTAGTATACTCGACAAAGCAATTGACCGATTTCAAGTAGGGTGGGCGGATCCGGATACGAAAAATGTTCAGATTTCCGAAAATTTTGGACATCCTGGGATTTCATAGGATCCACCAACTTTAATTCCAATTGAACCCACTCGCTTATAACGCTTCCAGGAAAGGTTGGATATCCGAAATTTTTGGATATAAGATGTGGTTTCCCAGGATTCGCCAACCTTAAATTGGGAATGCATATCCACGCCTATTCCAAATTCTCAAATACCCTCCTAATTTAATTTTTAAATTTATATAAAAAATTTAAAATTAATTTTTTCTAAAAAGATTTTTGCGTAATAATCACCAAAACAATAATAGAAAAAATTTGAGGAACAAAGTAGTTAAAATATTTAAAAAATTAAAAATAGAAATATTTACAAATGGAATAGCCAACGAATTTATACAGTTGAATATATGCTTAGAAAAAAATGAAAACGCTTTTGAAGGCATGATTAAGGAATTGGCGTTAAAGGCTGTAAATGAGGGGGAAATGGATGGTGAAATGTCGGCAAGTTTTTTAAATTTTTGAGGTTGTAATTTTCAAGGTTGGAGGGGGGGGGGGAAACTTACTGGTTTTAAATTCCAAAAATTTTAAAATTCACGGAATAGACAATTCACCAAATGAGTTAAACCTCGGTTAATCGAAACCGAACCGACTAACTGAACCGAAACTTTAGATTAACCAAAACCGAAAATTTGTCGGCGAGTAAATGATATACATATATGTGGATTAGAGAGTGGAGTATAAACGTATTTGTCGGGTATAAGTGTTTGATATCGGGCGATAAAAAGGTTCTGAATTGTAAGGGGGATTAAAGGATATCAGTGAAACAAGGATGGATATACGTTTTGTGGGAATAAGGGAGGATAAAAAACTACCTTTAACCGTATTGACAATTCACTTAATCACGAGTTCAGATGTGATACTTGACTGAATGTCTGACCGTAGTAGAGACCTCCCCTAGTAACCTGACCCTGCCAGAATTTTAATAAAATTTTTTTTCTAAGAGAGAATACCAAAAGCTTCGGAACTATTACCTTATTAACGCAGCAGCTAAAGAAATCTATTTAATTCTTAAAAAAGAAATATTGCGACCAACCTATATTAGCGATGGGGAACTTAATAGAGCAACGTTTTACAAACCGAAAAAAACTTTTTGTGAAATTTTGTGTGGAAGGATGGAATCAAAAATTCCTTTCGAAAAAGGAGCTAATGGATATATTAAATTGTATTGGTTAACAGAATATTTGGTGAAAAGTAAGCTGAGGGAGGTGGATGAGAATATGGGGGAGAGAATTGCTTTTATTGAGAAAAATCAAGCTCTTCCTTATGAATGGGTGAACTTTTATAACTGATATAAGATCTTAAAAGCCCTGATTTATTACATATCCAAAAGATTGGCTCGAAGTTTGGTCTTATGTGAAGGGGTTATTTTGTTAGGACGTCTGAACCGGATACACCCCAACTTACCGCAGAGCTATAACTTCGTTCAAAATGGTCGAATCCGGGACGACCTGGTATGGTTCGACTCAGCTCGTCGAGACGCATCGAAACAGGGTGTTCCGGATTCAACAATTCTGAATGAAGTTATAGTTGGGTAAGTTGGGCTGCTGCGGTAAGTTGGGCTGCTCCCGTCTTAACCTTGCTGAGAAAGCTTGAAGTCTAAACCTTGACGGCACCTGTACGCGTGAACCTAGCAATAACTGCTTGGAGGTCGCAGGATCGATGTGCCTGCCCGGGATCAAACTTTTACCTCTCTCTCATACTGTAAAGATTTTAAGATAAATAGTGTTGTATATGAAGCCAAATATCCCTATTATCAACTTCCAAAAATTCATCAGTGGATAAGAAACGTTAATTTAACAATAGCAAAATTGTTAGTTGGATATACTCGCTTCACTAAATTTTATAAAATAGAGGCGGTAGTTAATGAATTAATAAATAAAGGAAAATTAAATTGTGGGGAGAAGGTAGTGAAGGAGTTAAATGAATGGAACATTCCTGAAACTTTGGAAGATTTACTTTCTAAATATTTTTATAGAAGAAGTGAGGAGATTGAAGAAGATGAAGACGAATAAAAATTAAAAAAAAAGGAAAAATTGTAAATATGTTGCATGTTTCGGCGCAGCTTTCGTTACGGCGCGGGCTTAAATAAAATTTTTTATAGACAACCTAAAATTCTGAAATTTTGCAGGAATATCGAGGATAGTCTGTTCTACTTTGGTTGCAAATTTCAGAATTTTTCTTTAAAAATTTCGAAAGTTATGGTACTAAATGTCATAGAATTATAGAAAATGGTTCTTTTTGAAATTTTTCGACCATAACTCTAAAAATTTCAAACCAAAAATTTTAAAATTTTTCAGATTATTAGAAACACTTAAAAAATTTTTTTCGGTAAAATTTAGAGTGACAACACAGTTGCCCTTTTAAAAATAAATTATAGCGCGCCGTAATAACGTCGCGCCTAAACACCGTTAACGGGCTAAACACTGTTGAATATGTATTTAACAACAATTTTTGAATATTCCTTAAAAATTTGTTTAAAGAAGTTTTTTTATTTTTTTATTTTTATGCAACCTCTAAATAAATTTTATTATTGAATTTAAAAATTTTTTTTTAATTATTAAATTTATTATTTTTTATAAATAACGTAAATCTTCCAGTTGTTTCAATAATGAAAATAAATGTTTGGTTTTAAAATTTATTTTTTTATTTTTTTTAATTAAAATAGAGAGCTCCAAAAATAAGCTGAAAATAGGTAGATGAAAGGTTATAAAATAAAATTTAAAAATTGTTTAGAAAAAAAATTTTTTTTATTTACACGATAGGGGGATAGGGGGGAGCAAGCTACCAATTTTATTCATTAATTATTTTTTGTTTGGTTTTAGAAAGGCTTTGGATTGGCCATAAACTGAGAGATCCAAGTTTGTATTTTGTAGTATATATTTTTTGTAAACTGAAGAAAAAAATTTTTTTGGAGGGGATGATGTAAATAAAGCAAAAGGGAAGGGAGGATCACATGAATTGAGCATGCGAGCAGAAAAAAAGAGTTGAACCATAAACTGAGAAAAATGGATGTTTGTAGTTTGTTTTTGTGTTTTTACACAAATAAAATATGTATAGAAAACCTTGATCCACTCTAGATTTTGGTACAAAATTTTTTAGAAAAAAAATTTTTTTTTCTAAAAATTTTTTCATTGAAAGAAAGAATTATTTTCCCTCTGAAAAAATTTTTTTTTAAATTTTCCCTGAAAAAAAATTAAAAAAAAATTTTTTTTCTAAAAAAGGAGTGTATTAAAATACCTTATTAGAAGGCAAAAACACGTTTTATTTTTAAATCAGTTGTACAAACAATTTTATACCCAAAAATGTAGGCGTGTTGTTGGGAAGGGAGAGGAGGGGGGGGGGCATAAATATACATAAGTTTGTGTTGCGGAGGTAAATAATCATTTGAAAAAAATTTTTTTATTTATTTAAATCTCTTCTAAATTATATATTCTAAATTTTATTTAATTTTGATATAGAAATGTTGGCAAATATTAATTAAAAATGAGTGGTAATAGGTGGGTTGAGGAGCAAGCCTTTCTCAACGAACAAGCTCTTGCTCCTCAAGGAGCCCACCAAAATTCGAAAAAAATTCTTTTTAACGACTCTCGTTATTAGCGACTTTCTAAATTAGATTAGTTTTATTTAGTTTCTGAGTGTCGCTTATATAGAGAGTAGACCTCTATATTAGGTCTACCCTCTATATTAGGTCTACTCTCTATATAAGTCCCTATAAAAGTCTACTCTCTATATCTACTCAATGGTTCGCCACAGGTATGGGGAAGCTCCCTAAAATATACTCTCTATGTAATAAACACCTCATTATAGGAGACTAATTTTTCGGTTTTCGAGAGTAAAATAGAGGGCGGATTTTATATAATAAAAAATCCAAATAAATATATTTAATCTTTAAACAATAAAAAATACAAATGGCGAATAAATTCAAAGATTAAAAATGTATGGAGATTAAAAAAAAATTTATTTTTAGTTTAATTAAAAAAAAATTATTTTTAAAAAATATTCGAAACAATTTTTAAAAATATTAAAAAAAACTAATTTTGTAAATCACGTGCTCCTTAAAAATAAAATTATTTTAATTTTTAAAATAATTTTTAAAAAAGTTCGATAATTCCCCCACACGCATCATTATAATTTTTTTTTCTAAAATAATTTTTTTTTATTGTTCTGTCTCTCTTCTTTTTGCCTTATATTTCTCTTTTCTCTCTCTGTTGATTTATGATTTATTGTTTGTTTTCTCTATTTTTTAATTCAACTTTTTTTAAATTTGAGTAATTTTAAAAATCTTTTTTGTTAAAAATTCTCGTCTTTATTTGAGTTGGTTAACATTTAAAAAAAATTTTTTTAAACGAGTCCTTCAAAAATTTAAAAAAATTTTTTATTTATTTTTTGCTTAAAATAAATACCTCACGTTGATTTTTTAAATTTACCTCATAAACAAACATTCTAATTTTTTATTTTTTTATTTTTTATTAAATAGAGAATTAAATTAGCTACAAAATACAATTTTAATTAAAATTTTAAATCAAAGAAAAAATAGTTATGGACAAATAAGTGACTTTTTTAGTTGAAATTGAAGACTTCTGTTAGTCTTTTGGCCACAACTTTTTTTCTATTTGATCAAAATTTTTGCTTTAGACACCATTTTGAAGCTATTTTAATTCTCTATCAGCTCTTACCAAGAATGTCTAGATTGGTTTATTATTCGCTGAGTTATGGGGGTAGAAGCATCGAAGGTACGCGTACCCAGACACACTCCTTATTTAATTTATTTTTGGATTTCTTTCAAAAGATCATTTTTTATTTAATTTTTCCTATTCAAAAAATTCCTCAATCTATCTAATAAAATAAAAAAATTAATAGAAAAATAAAAACTTCTATTAAAAAGTCACACTCTTACTAAGCATCATTATACCTCCACCCAGGTATTTTACAATGTTTGCCAATTTTAATAAAAAAATTCTTTTTGCTTATCTATTATTTGTTCAATAATCTTTTTATTTAAAAACCTTCAATGTAAATATATAAAAAATTTTTTATTTGAAAAAAAAATTTATTTTTTAAATTTATTTTATTAAGAGAATAGAGGAATGTTTTAATTATTATTTAATTCTTTCATTCAATTACTGATAATTAAATATTTTATTTTCCTTTTCTTTTGTTTAATTAACAAAGATAATTAACAGGAATAATAACCTTTAAACTAACACTTTTTATTTTATTTTGGGGGTTGGGACGAAATGTCATTTAAATTGAAAATTGGGATAAAATGTCATTATAAAATTAAATATTAATTTAAAAATAAATTAATAATTTTTCTTTTAATTTTAAGAAATTTAATAAATTTCCATGTTAAAATTTCAAAAAAATAAAATTAAAAATAATGAAAAATATTTAAAATTAATTTTATTAAATTTCCTTTTATTTTCCCTCCCCTCCTCTTTTGGTCAAGATATTAAATGTGATTTTGAATCTTTAAATATTAATGAGGATGAACTAGTCCATACTTGCGATAAATCTAATGCGCCTGGAAATTATTTTATTTATTGTAGTGGAAGGATTATTCAGGTAAATTTGTAATTTAAGTTTTCCGGTTGTATGTAATAATAATTGTATTTTCCGGAAGGAATATACAATTCCGGAAGGAAAATATATTTTCCGGAAGGAATATACAATTCCGGAAGGAAAATATATTTTCCGGAAGGAATATACAATTCCGGAAGGAAAATATATTTTCCGGAAGGAATATACAATTCCGGAAGGAAAATATATTTTCCGGAAGGAATATACAATTCCGGAAGGAAAATATATTTTCCGGAAAGAATAATATTCATAATACTTTTCCGGTTGGAGTAATATAAATTACAACCGGAGGAATTAATTATTTCTTCCGGTTGTATTAAAATTATCTTTCCGGTTATAATAATAATTGTATTTTCCGGAAGGAATAATATACAATTACAACCGGAAAGAATAATTATAATGCAACCGGAAAGAAATAATTATTTTTTTAAAAGGTTTTTTCCGGTTGTAATAGTAATTACACTTTTCCTGTTGTAAAATAATCGTATTTTCCGGAAAGGATTATATTTCTAATAGGTATTTTCCGGTTGTAATATTAATTATTCTTTTCCGGTTTAATGGTATTTTTCCGATTATAATAAGTATTTTCCGGTTGGAATAGTAATAATTACTATTTCCGGTTGTAAAATAATTATTCTCACATTACTGTATTTCTTTCCGGAAGGAATATTCATTCATTCCTTTGATCATTTCATCTCCACAATTACATCGTTAGGCTTCATTTACCCATACCCTAAATACTTATGAACATATTTGAACAATTTTAATATCATTTAAAAGCTCTTAATGTGCTCTTTACTTCCCCGTTAGGGACTTTGCCATAAAAATTTTTTTAAAAATTAAATTAAATTAAGGCCGTCAATTACCATCAAATACTAGTTGGAAATGATTCAAAATATTTTGTTGATCAACCAACAAAATTCGAAGCTTCTGTAGTACAACAAAAATTTGACGAATTGTTTCCAAAGAGTGTTAAAGTTAAAGACATGGATAGAGAAAAATTACAAAATTTTATGAATGAATATTTTGACGATCCAATGTCGAATACTACAGCTTTGCAAAGGTGCGGGGAGAAAGGATGGAAAATAAAAAAAATTTAATGCTATCAAAACCTCTTTCTAAGATACGCTTAATATAAGAGACACACCTCTATTTAAGGGATATCTTTTTTAGTCTGTTTGACCACTTACAAGCAAGCGATGACCTCTACTTAAGATAACCTTTGAAGAGAAAATATTCTAAATGGAGGTTTTTATCTTATATTGGGCGTATCTAATAGAGAGGTGATAAAAATATGATTTTGCAAATCCTAAAAAATATTTTAAAATATTTTGAAATTTTTAAAAATATTTTTGCAATAATTAAAGTTGTAAAAACATACCGAACTTCCAGCCAAAACCTCCAACATTGGCTGCAATAAAAGATGATAAAATGCGGGAATGGGCTTTTGAATTGAATGAAAGATGGAAGGAACTTTGTATTCAAATTCCGGCTGATGTAATATTTTTTTTAAATTTTTTTGGAGAATTTTTTCATAAATTTTAATGAAATACAAAAAAAATTTTCGGAAAAAAATTTCCAAAATTTTTTTCCGAAAATTTCTTAAAAAATTGAAAAAAAATTTTTCAAAAAAATTTCAAAAATAAAATCATTTTTTTTTTAATTTTCAAAAAAATTTTTTTGTTTTCAACCCCAAAAATTTTCTTAAAGGCAAATAATCCAACACATAATTCCCTTATTTACTTGCCCAATCAAAGTATTAGGCCAGGCAGTCGTTTTCGAGAAGTTTATTATTGGGATAGTTATTGGACCATTAAAGGATTGCTAGCTTCTGGTAATTTTTAACAAAAAAATTTTTTTTTAATTATTTTTAAAAAAGAATTGCCTGACCTTGTGAAAGGAATGCTGGAAAATTTTGTGGTGTTAATTAAAAGTCATGGATTTATTAATAATGGGGGTAATTTTTAATTCTGATTTTCAAAAATTCTGATTTTTGAAAATTCTGATTTTCAAAAATTATAATTTTAAGATTCTGATTTTTGAAAATTCTGATTTTCAAAAATTATAATTTTAAGATTCTGATTTTTGAAAATTCTGATTTTCAAAAATTATAATTTTAAAAGTTCTGATTTTTGAAAATTCTGATTTTCAAAAATTATAATTTTAAGATTCTGATTTTTGAAAATTCTGATTTTCAAAAATTATAATTTTAAGATTCTGATTTTTAATAAATTCTGATTTTAAAATTCTTATTTTAAAAAATTCAGAAAATCGAAATTAAAAAATATTAAAAAATTTTCAATTAACAGGTCGTATTTATTACAATATGCGTTCACAACCCCCACTTTTTACACCAATGGTAAATGAATATTACAAATATACAAAAGACAAGGAATTTCTGAATGATATAATTCCTATGATGGAGAAGGTATTAAAATAAATACATATAAATTCTGATTTCAAAAATTCTGCGTTTAAATCAGAATATTATTTTGTATTTTGTATAATTCTGATTTGATTATGTAATTAAAATTCTGATTTATATTTTAATTAAATTCTTTAATTAAAATTCTTTTAATAAATCAGAATTATTATGTAAAAATTCTGATTTTTAATTCTAAAATTCTGACTATATAAATTCTGATTTTGGAAATTCTGATTTCAAGAATTCTGATTTTATAAATTCTGATTTTAATAAATTCTGATTTTAGAAATTCTGATTTCAAAATTTCTGATCTCAAAAATTCTGTTTTTTAAATTCTGATTTTCACAATTCTCAGCATAAAGACCAGAATTATTAAATTCTGATTTAATATTAAATCAAAAATTCTGATGATATAATTTAGGAGTTAGAATTTTGGACAGTCAATCGTTCTGTAGTGTTCGAAAAGGGCTGTAGAAGTTATACAATGTATCAATACAGAACTGAAAGTACCGTTCCAAGACCAGAATCTTTTTGCGCAGACGTTATAACGGCAATTAAAAGCAAAGAGGCAAATAAAGCTAAACTTTGGCAGAATTTGGCATCAGGAGCCGAATCGGGGATGGATTTTAGCTGTAAGCTGGGAGAACGGGAAATTTATTCTGTTTTATCAGAAACGTTCTGATTTTATTCTGACAATTTTTAGAATAAATTCAAAATAAGAGAACTTATTCTGATTTTATCAGGATTACCTTATTATGATTTTATCAGAAATGTTCTGAAATTTTACATTATAAATTTTACCAGAAATGTTCTGAAATTTATTCTGAAATTATTATAGTTCAGATTTTATCAGAAATGTTCTGATTTTATTTTAATAATTTTCAGAATAAATTCAAAATCAGAACTCATTCTGATTTTAAGTTTTCCATTTTTCAGAAATATTCTGATTTATCAATTTTTATCAATTACTTTTAAATACTTTAGCTCGATGGATGCGCAATCCTGACCAGCCCAAATTGGAAGAAATAATTACAACATCAATAGTTCCATACGATTTAAATGCTTTTATTTGTGGGAACTATCGAATCCTTTCAGAATTATTTACTGCTTTGGGTCTGATTTTTTAAAAATTCTGATTGCGATTTTTCTAATTCTGATTGAATTCTGGTTTTAAAAAATTCTGATTTGTTTTAAATTCTGATTCTGATTAAATTCTGATTTCTCAAAAAATTCTGATTTTGCTTTTTTAATAATTCTGATTTTCCAGGAAAAAAGAAAAAGGCTAACCATTACAGAAAGCTCTATTTAAAACTGCGTGCAGACTTTAGAAACGTTTTTCTTTACGATAAGGAAGAAAGTAAATATGGCTGGTAATTATAAAACATAAAAAAATATTTTTAAATCCTTCTTAAAGGTATGATTATAATTTGGAAACAAAAGAAAATAATATCCATTTTTATTCAACTATGGCTATTCCTCTCTTCACTCAATGCTATGACCCTCTAGAAAAGCCTAGTGTCCCAGAACGAATTTATAATACAATGAAAAATTATGGGGCATTTGAAAAGGCTAAAGGGGCTGAAGATTTTTATGGAGTCCAAATCAGGTGTGGTTTAAAAAAATATTTTTTCGAATTAAAAGAAAAAGTGAGTGGGCAGATTTTTCAAACAAAAAAATTCTGATTTTTCTGAAAATTCTGGTTTTAAAAATTCTGATTAAATTTCTGGATAAACTCAGTCTAGTCATGGCCCTTTTTAAAGGAATTAGAGTCAAATTATTTTTTAAAATTAAAAAAAAATTATTTTTTTATAGTACTGTAGACAGCGGCCAACAATGGGATGCTCCAAACATTTGGCCGGTAAATAAATTTTTAAAAATAAAAAAAATATTTTACTTAATATATAATATTTCATTTAGCCCCACGAACATATGGTAGTTCTTGGGTTGTTCAATTCTGGCAATGAAAAGTTTGTTGAAATTTAATAAGGCAAAAACTTTTTAAATTTTTTAAAGTCTTAAACAAGAAGCTTTATATTTGGCTAAGAAATGGATTTTAGCAAATTACCGTTTATATTCCCAATGTATCGAAAAACCAATGTGGGAAAAATTGTCGGCTACGGGGACAAGGGGAAAGGGTGGTGAATATGTACCTCAGGTATTTTAAAAATTTAATTTTATATTAATAAAAGTTGCGGACAAAATATACTTGCGGACAGCAATTTTCGGACAAAAAAATTTGCGGACAGACATTTGCGGACGAAAATATTTTTGCGGACAAAAAATTTGCGGACAGACATTTGCGGACAAATAAATTTGCGGAAAAAAAAATTTGCGGACAGACATTTGCGGACAAAATAAAAAAAATAATTAAAATTTTAGCTCGGCTTTGGTTGGTCTATTGGCACAGTAATGGATTTTCTTCATATATTTAATGATCAAATAAAATTTAATTCAACTGAATTACCCAATATAACACCAAAGAAGTGCTTTTAAAAATAAGATGAGGGGGGAAAATAATTCTTTATTAAATTTTTCAAATTACCTTTGGCTTTAATTAATATGTGATACGAGGTGTGGAAATTTATTTAATCCCCGGTGTCAATTTTTTAAATTAATTTTCTTTTTTTAGTTGTGTGGGTATTTAATATATGGTGGTATAAATGATATTTTTAAACGTTGCTGTTGTCACCTACCTATTAGTATTTGCGGACAACTTTTGCGGATAAAAAATTTTTTGCTGACATAAAATATTTTTGCGGACAACTACTTGCAAAAGACACTTGTCACAGGGTACCCGACACTCGATGCAATAAATCTTCCAAAATCCGATCCCAAATCCTAGATCCCTATCCAGGAAAAATTAAAATTTGTGATACAATTAAATAAAAACAAATAAAAATTATTCATTTATATCGCAACAATTAAAATAAATTTAAAATAAACAAAAATGCAATTCTATAATATACTTAAGACAATAAATTACACGAATTAACATATATAAGTATTTAAAAGCTAGGCTCGTAATAAAATAATTTTTTAAAATTTGGATAGGAACCAAGAGGGGATAACAGATTATTCGATACCTGAAAGTCGATAACCAGACAATTCTTCGATCCAAGCTCCTACCCAACTTTTTTTAACCTCTAGCCGGCCCATCCCTCATAGAGGAACTAGTAGAGGTTTAGCCGACGACACTATTCTCAAAATCAGAAATTAAAAATGCTAGGTAATCCTCCTCGAAATCAGAAATTTTAAGTAATCTTTTTGTTATTTAAATCCAAAAATTTTTTTTAGTTTTTCATCAATCAGCTGACTTGAACCGCAAAAATCCCCGAATTTTGTATACCTTAAAATGAAAAAAAATTTGCCTCTTGCGCTAAAAAATCTACCAAAATTATTTATTAAATTTTTTCTCACGAAACCTTTTTTGTATTTATTACGAGCCAATTAAAAAAATTTTTTTTTGAAAAATATTTTTTTGGGAATTAAAGGAGAGAGGAGATATGAGGCATTTAAGTATTACATATATAATATTTTTCTAAAATTATTTCTTTTTAAAAAAAAAATCAAGCTGGAGTCTGGGATTTTGCTTTTGAACCACCACGCTTACGTCCAACAGTAGTTCCTTTTACTATTAAACGATTACGATTATTATGCTCGACATTGTCTTCCTCCTTTAATTAAAAAATTTTTTTTTAATTTTTTGAAAATTTTTTTACCATAGGCAAATTGAGAGAGGAAGAAGTTGTTGCTTGAGTTGAATTAAAACGAGTAGAATATAGAGAAACATAAATCCAAATTTGTTTTTGATAAAAAGGCATAAATTTTTTGACGGCTTGAATATACCGTGTATAAACACTTTTACCTTTTGTAGCTAATGGATCGCTAGGCTATTAAAAAAAATTTTTTTCTTTAAATTTATTTTAGGTATTATTATCCTAAAGCTTAAAAGAGGTGTAAGTTTAAAAAAAACATATGACTCTTTGACTTTTTTCTTTTATTTCACCCAACATACTATATAATTCAGGTAATTAACTTCCCCTTTCTATCTATATTTTCAATTACAACCGGACAAGTTAAAAAACCATATAAAATGAAATTTTGGAGAAAATGTACACTAAAGTGTCTCAGTGTATGGATCAGTATAAATTCTAAGAGAGGTCCGAAAGTCCAAGAGATAGTAAATTTTCAAAAAAGACAAGTCCAACCGCAACCAAAAATATAAATGAGCTGCTGAAGAGGGATCCCCGTATTTTAGGGCAAAAAAATTGCAGGATATCCAAAAATCTCACAATATTCCCAACTCACAATATTCCCACCACATTGCCTAATTTTTAAAGATTTTTCTTTTCCTTCCCTTCAAAAAAAAATTAAAAAAAAAAATTCACCGAATTAAAAGTAGAAAAATTCTGAAATAATAAATTCATATCATCCAAAAATTTGGAAACATTTGTATAAGATTTAAAATTAATTCTTTCCCCAATTAATTGTAGCCATATTGGGTGTTTAATAACAGAATGATAATCCGTTTCTGTTTGTGGTACTTGATTAACAAATAATTCTACTTGACTGTTATCTTCAAAACAGGCCAAAAAGACTTTTGCACAAAGCTAAATAGACAAGAAAAAAATTTTAGAAAAAAAAAATTTTAGAAAAATTAAAAATTTTTTTTTCCTTATTAGATTTGAAGGAATATTTACTATTTAATTTTAAATTACACTTCGAAAAAAAAAATTATTATTTTTATTTTCTAAATTTTAAGCGCATTTCCAATTTTTCAGAAAAGATAAAATCAGATAAATGATAGGATCAGAAGATATAATATTTTAAAAGTTAAAAGGTAATATTAATTATTAAGGTTAACGGAATATAAGAAGAGTGTCAATGCCTTTTAGGGACTTGAGATTAGATTCTAAGACATTTCTTGAGGTTATTACTCATTTTGAGGTTAATAATGGACACCCACATTATTTTTTGGTTTTTAAAAAAAATTTTTTTAGGTAGTGAAATTCGATCAAATTTTTGTAAAATAATAGCTGTTGATTCTTGGAAAATCTTGAGATATCAGGAAACGAACCGAACTGAAAATCCTTTGGTTATTCGGTTCGGGTTGACTCCGAGTTAGGATTAGGGCTGCACGCAATTGCGGAATGCGAGTTGCGTTTTTTTAAAAGAAATTGCGAGTTGCGGAATCTTTTTCAATTGCGTACAGCCCTGGTTAGGATACGAGATTCCTTTCTAAATTTCTTTTTCTTCTCTAAAAAAAAATTCACTTCCTCACCAATTGTTCCATATTCCCAAATTCTTGAGTTTGGACAGTCAAAGGTTCGCATTCCACACAGACAGAACAACGCCAATCATCACTATAAAAAATTTTTAAAATTCAAAAATTTTTTTTTCTAACGGTAAATCCTCCATAAAGCCCCTAATTCGTGGAACATGACAATGAGAATGAAAGACACGTGGACAAGATTCACAACAACCAAGAGATCCTGTAGTTTCATCACAACCTTGAGAACATACATAACAATAATCATCCCAAAAATCATCACTTGTAGCATTACGACTAGAAAAAAAAAATTTTTTTTTACTATTTTTGGAACACGGCAAAGGAAAAAAAAATAATATTTTTTGATTGTCGCATACCGTATTTTACTCGAATAATTACCTGAAAAATAATCACCCCCGTAAAAATAGTTAAAATTCGCCTTCCTGAAGTATCCCTAAATAATTATACTAGAGATTGGACCGTACTACAGCCGTGTTTTTCGGTATTCCGTATCGGTAGTCGGTACGGAAGAGATACGGCACGAAGGGCAATTATTTGAGTAAATAAGGTTATTCTCTAAAACACCCCATATTTTTTCCAATACTAATTGCAAAAATATTGAACACCAAATTAAATTTATTAAGGGGTCTCATCGCAAAAAATGAAAAAAAAGGACAAAAAATTTTAGAAGAGCGGAATTACGGCCAGGGATGTCCGCAATTTTACTTTTTAAATCCGCAAACGCAGCCGCAAGTCAAAAAAAAACACGCAATTTTACAGAATCTCCAGTTGCGGACAGCCCTGATTACGACCCCCCCCTCCCTCCCACTCGTCCCAGCTTGGGAGGAAAATGCTGTTCTAAAAATAACTAAGTCTTAATTAATAAAAATTTAAACCTTAAAATATAATTAATTTTTATGATGCATGTAAATATTCTAAATTTATTAAAAAAATATTTTTTTCGATTATGAGACCCCTTTTTTTGCCATTTTATTTAATTTTTTTATAATAATACATCTTCATTATTTAACCTTTCTTCAGTTTTATTATTATTTCCAACATTTTCACAAATTTTTTCTTCTGATTTTTTATTATTACTACAAGATGCTTCTTCATTATTATTATTACTAGGTAAAGGCTTATTTGTTAAAATTTTCCCAGTTTTTGAATTTATTGAAATTTTTTCATTCTTTTTTTCTTGTTGAGTAGAAACCTAGAAAAATTATTTTCTAATTTATTTTAATCAGGCATATCATATAAATACACCTTTGAGGTGCAGAATGTTTCTGGGCTAAGACTGCTCTTTCATACAAGGGCACAGGGATAGATTCTGGATAACTGGAATCTAAAAACGGCTGGATGTCCGGAAATTTAGGATCCGGTTACTGATGTCCAGGGAATCGCAAACCCTACCAATAACCAACCAAAATTTAAAAAAAAAGTGTATCTCAAATTGGGGTGTACTTATTATTTGTTTGGTGTATCATATGTGGTCCACTTTATTTTTAAAAAAATTAATTAATCATTTTCCCCACCTCCTCAGCATTTTGTTCTTCCGGAGAACTAAATACACGTAAATCGAGGCTATTTGGAGTATCTGATTTTCTTGAAGTTTTATTAAGTTTGCCTAATTTTTGTTCATTATTATTCTCTTCTTTATTATTATTTTTATTATCAAAATCTTCTCCTCCTCCTTCCCCATTTTCTTCAGTTGTTGTAGTAATTAAATCGGCTGGAGGAGAAATATTTACAGGCCTTTTTTCTTCATTATTATCAATTTCTTTAGCTAATCGTTTCTGTTTTTGTTGTTCCCCATCATCAAGATTAATTGATGCAGGTTTACGTTTAGTACCAGAATTTGTATTTATTGGAGCAACAGTAGAAGGAGATTCAGTTGCTGAAATTAAACAGAAAATTCTGATTTAAATGTATTTTCTGTGTTTTAGAGAAAATACAAAAATTTGATATAAAAAATTAAATCAGAATTCGAACTTTAGTTAGTTCTGATTTAAAAAATTTTGATTTAAAAAATTAAATCAGAATTTTAACTACTAGAATTCTGATGTTTAATAATTCTGATCTTTAAATAATTCTGATATTAAATAGTAATTCTGATTTAGTAAAATTCTGATTTTTAATAATAATTCTGATATTACATAGTAATTCTGATCTTTAAAAAATAATAATTCTGATTTAAATTAATTCTGATATTAATTAATTCTGATTTCTAAATAATTCTGATTTTAATAAACAAAACACAAACAATAATTTCCAGCAAAAGAGACAGTAGAATCTGCAGCAGCGCTTTGCGGTTTATTCTGACGTAAAGCTTTTAATAAATGAGGGCTATTAACATTCTGTTGTTGCAATTGTTGTAAAGCAGAATCTTGTTGTTGAAGCAAATTTAAATTTTCATTAATTTTTTCAATTTTTTCAGAATTAATAATTATATCATTAGCTATAGGGACTGTTATTAAACGATTTATTGAAGCTTCCAATTGTTGACAAGAAGAATTTTTATTTTTATTTTGTTCTCCTCCTTCTTCCGCCTCCTCTTCATCATCCAGTAAATCAACAATTTCTGGAATAGCTGAAGATGTTGATTGTTTATGTGAAATATGTGCCGGCAAATTTTCAAAATTTCTACTAGATGTCTGCTGAGGCATAGTAGAAGCACTAGTCATTTCTACCAAATGCTCGAGGGGGGTTACACCAGAATTTTGATATTGATGTTGGGGATGGTTATCAGTTGCAGAAGGAACACAAGTCAAACTTTGGCCAATAACAGAACTTGAGAAAAAAAATTTTTTTTTCATAAAATAGGTAGTGGGAAGCTTAAACTCACTCCACAAATTGTTGCGCATTAAGTCGAGGATTTGGAATTCTAGATATAATTGGAGGTAGAGGGCGGTCTTCTTGCCCAACACCATTATTATTTCCAAGTTGTTGTTGATTATGCGGAGAATCTAAAACATGAACAATATGTTGTTGTGGTTGTTGAAATGGAGGAGACATAACTTGAGGGTGATACTAGAAAAAAAAATTAATTCTTATTGAAAAATATGTAAATAGAGATAGAAGCCGTGGCCTAGGACCTTATAAATTGTCCAAAATTCCAGGAATTTAGGAGCCAAACACCAGTTCTAGAGCTAAATCTGGAGCTCAAAAAAGACAAACCCTAATTAGAAAGCTCACTAAAAAAGTTCCTTAAAGAGGTCATAATTAAGACTGTTAGTGTTCTGAACCGAACTGAAGAATCGGGAGAATTTTTCGATGCTACCTTCGTTTCGGTTTCGAATATTTGAAGAAGATATAGATTTCGAATATCCTCCCCCCCCCCCCCCCCACAGCCTAGAAAAAATTTATTTCCATGCCTGTTGCTGTGAAAGCATCAATTGTTGTTGCTGTAAATGAAGTCTTTGTGCTGTCATATATTGCTGATGCATTTGTTGTTGTTGTTGTTGAATAATATGTGGCGGGGGTGGTTGTTGTTGATGTGGATGTTGATTGTGTTGTTGTTGAGTAAACATGGGTTGTTGTGAATTTTGACAAATATTTTGTTGTTGAATTTGATGTGGCATTGGACCAGCATGATTTTGAGGAATTTGTTGCATACGAAATTGTGGTGGTGGTGGTTGTCTAAGAGGAAGACATTGTGGTTGTTGTTGTTGAATTGAACGTTGTTGTTGATGTTGATGAGGCTGTTGCAGTTGTTGACCCATCTAAAATTATTATGATAAATTATAAATGTCAGGATTAGATACAAGATTCCGTGATTGATAAAAATTAGATATCGATATAATAAGTCTCTGGTAACCATTCCTTAACCTTTTCAATTTCCCTCAGGTGTATATGGGAGCCTTATTATAGAAATGCTACATACTTCGAATCGGCTCGTCGAGTTTAGTTGGATCTCTACTTGACAAGATCGTATAGTATACGAGCTTCGAACTCGGTTCCATGTCCTAAAGTTCCATGGCCAATGTAAGAAATACCAACTTTATCTCGTCTCGATTCAATCTCAAATTAGGATATAAGCCCCATCAGAATCAAAATTATTAATAAATCTCCTATAGTCTAGAATAAAAAATTTATCTCCTCACATGTTGTTGTTGTTGTAATGCTATGTTTTGTTGCCTTATAATTTGCATCTGATCAGGTGGTCCATGCATAACAGGAGTTAAAGGTGTATTAGGCAAAGAAATTGGCGGCGATCCAACAACAGGTAATGGACAATTTAATGGAAGTAATTGAGGAGGACGTTGAGGATAGTGATGAGGTTGTTGCTGTGGGGGGTGTTGTTGCTGTGGGTGTTGTTGTACAAAACGTGAACCAGAAACATTTAAAGGTTGTTGCAATAATTGGGGAATAATTGGAGTTGGAGACGATACAGAAATATGGTGAATTTCGGAATGAAGGGGAACACCAATATTATGTTGCTGTTGTTGAATGGGGTGATGGATAGATGTTGGAATTGGTTGAATATTGGGAGGAGGTGGAGATGATAAATTCTAAAAAAAGAATAAAAAGAGATAAAAGATGAGGACAAAATTGATGTCCAAAAGACGGCATTTAAATAAAAATAAAATTCTTTAGAATCCATCATTGGATTGGAAGGTAGCCATAGTCAATTGTGATAATGAATCGGGCCCTTTCCCATAAGAATTTTAATTCCAATTCCACCTCAAATAAAATGAAATGTTCCAAGACGTGATCAGTTAATAAATCTAATACGTGTTAAACTTGGGTAATTGATCAAAAAAAATTTTTTTAATTTGGTAAAAGCCGGAAAAATCTGAGGTCCATTTTTACATCATATTTGACCGGGAGCAGGCCAACCTACCGCGAGCCCAACCTACCGCCGAGATATAACTTCGTTCAGAATTGTCGAATCTGAAGAAGTTATAGATCGGCGGTAGGTTGGCCTCGCGGTAGGTGTACCCTATTTGACTGTAAAAATTTTGGAAAAAAATTATTCTTTTTTTCAACCCACCATAATACTAGCTGATGGTGTAACAATTCTTTGTGGCTGTTGTTGTAATGGTTGTTGTTGTATATTATTATTATTACTACCAGAAAAATTAACATTATGTTGTTGTTGTTGTGAAGTTGAAGCATTTGAATGATTTGAAGTAGAACGTATAATTGGAGGGACGTTTTGAGTTGGAGGAATGGGCCGTTTATGTTGTTGTTGGATTGTTGGAGTATCTGTTGCATTATTTGAAGTGTTTGAATTGCTATTAGACTGGGTAAAACTATTTGAAATTGAAAACATGTGAGCATTTTGTGGTGTTGTTTGTGCTGGGATCTAAAAATTGTTTGATTAACGTCAAAACATTTAATTGATCAAGATTTTGTTTGTATCTAGTGACCGAGGGTAGGGTTGAACAAAAAACCGATACAAGGACTTTTTTCGACCCGAACCCCAATCCGAAGAAAATTCTGAACACACACAAATCCTGACTCAATTATTTTTCCTAAATCAGACCCAGCCCTGATAGTGACCGACACGGGAAAAATGGGACCGCTACAGCAACCTTAACTCTTCTTGTGAATTGCGAGGGTTCACGAAAAAGCAATAGTAATCTTGCGGGAGTTATTCACCCCTTTACAGCTCCACAATTCAAAATCTTGGAATTAGGGTTGCCAAAATGGACCGATTCGGACAGAAAGATCGAGTCGGGCCTAAGATATTTGGACAAAAAGTGACTCGTACTGGCCCGACTCGATAAAAACAAGCCCGAAAAAAATGCCTCGACCTGTCGATCCGACTCGAAAGCGGCAACCCTAGATGGAATCGCCCAAATCTACCAAGAACTACAGAATTCCCCAGTAGCTGCCAGGAACGATTAAATTCAAGTTTTGGAACATTATAAACCCCTACCTTCCCAAAAAATTAAAAAAATTTTTTTTATAAAAATCCCCTCTTCCTCTCACTTTAACTTCTCCATCCAAATTTAATAGACCAAAAGAACGTATTGCACTATACAACTCTTTTGTTGACCAACTTTGATAAGAAATTATTGGCGAACGTTCAAATTGTTCTAACGTATTTTTAGCTAAATCTCGTCGTTTATTAACTTGAAATAGGGCACTTTGTGAAAACATTGAAGCAGACCACATTCCTGGATGGTCTTGTTGGACTGTTGTAAATAATGCTGATTGTGTAAAGCTTTCAATCTGAAAATGAAAAAAATAATATTTTTTTTAATAATTCAGAATCTTTCTATAACAATCCCACTAACTTATTGCTGATGACAGAAAGAAAATGACGTGGGAGGGAAATTAAAATCAGGAATAAAACACCTCTCGGAACGAATTGGGAGTGGGAAGGGGGTAGTAAAACCAAGCTTAAAAACACCCCTTGGTCCGCTTTGGGATTTTGCTTCTAGAAGTATGAAAGGTATAACTAATTTAAATAATTTCAACATGGTTCAACGTATATAACCCAAGCCTGAAACAGACGTTGTTAAACTCGAACTATTATTATGGCCCTATGGTAGACTGGAGAAGGGAGAGGTTATTATCCTGCAGGCACCTTTTCAAAGCCAGTCTCTTGAAGGGTGAAGAGATAATTATTTAAATTTGTTAAATTTATTTTTCCCTCCAATTTTAAATTCAATTTCCAAAATCTATCTGATTCTTAAAAATTTTCAGCAAAAGTTCGAGAGACCAGCTTCAATTACTACCTTAGTCAATCTATCAAGCCAATGTTGCATTTCTTTTTCCAATTGGCCACAATTTTTTAGCTTTGTTTCTTCTGTCGAATCTATACACGTTACAATATCGTTTCCCCTTCTAATAATTGCATTAACTAATTCAACAACTTCATTAGCTACAGCGGTACGTGCCTGTGTTGCTTGTATGCCTATTTGTTTTTTGTTGGTAGCCACTTTCTCTTTGAGACTTTCTATTTTTTCGGTATCTCGAATACTTTGACGTCTTAAATAAAAAAAAATTTTTTAAAGGATAAAGAGAAATTTAAAAAATAATATTGGGTTAGTAAAAGCTCGAAGCCAGTGTTGGGTATTTAGCATTTGTGGGCTCCGAGCTTTTAAAATCTTGGCTCCAGCTCCGGAGCTACCAAAGCTCGATAAATGTCCCTTTGAATGAATTGAACAAATGGAAAAAGTTAAGTATTGACTCACCCTAAGGGGGAGTAAACGGTGAGGGTTAAACACGCTGAAACACTTATCCAGGCCTGGTTGGGCCCTGTGTTACTGGAAGGACGTGTTATCGTGATTCGACACATTTGCTCGATTAATTCGTTTTTAAATAATTCGCTTACAGAATTCACGTCCCGAAAAATTCTATAGTCTAAGAATGATTTGAAAAGAATTTTCAATAGATCCGCGAATTTATATCCGGACCCGTCTAAATCCACAATAACAAATTCTCCCTTACTTTTAGAAATAAGGCAATTTAAAAAAATTCAAAAAAATTAAAAGACGAGAGACAAAATATCCCACACCCACCTAATAGTTTCCAACTCTGTTCTAGCCCTCTCAGCCAATTTTGTGTATGCAATGCGTTGTTCGTGTGGATGTTCAGTAGAGCCATCTGCATGGTTGTTTAGGCAATAGTCACATAAACGCTGAAATTATTTTTTAAAATTTTTGTTTATGGCTAAATCAGCTGAGCGACATTACACTCATATGGCAGAAAAACACCTCTTATAATTTAAATAGAGGGTATCGTCGGTCAACTACTTCTACCCGGAAGCCAGCTAAAAAACATATCTTAAATCAAGCTATAGGCAACTCCAAGTCTGGTCCACCCCCTTCCCCAATTATTTTTTCCTTAAAATATGTACACAATGGTCAGACGTTTTTAGTCTATCAATTTCACTCAATTTCCCTGCGGCATATTCAAACACGGATAATACATACAGAAAGCATTGTTCATTTTAAGGAAAAAGAATAGAAGAGGAGAAGGCTTGGAGGTAATCCAGGAGAATTGGGGTAGAAAAATTCTTTCTCCGAGATGGCCCCAATTCTCCGAGATTGCCGGCTTGGAATTAACGAGGTGTATCTTATAATGAGGTCTGACTTGTAAATTTTAATTTACCGCTTGACAAGAGCACAAATATGTTGCAAGGACGTTCGAATGAGAAGAGCATTGGGAACGCAAAGGAATGGAAGGCTTCATCTAAAAAAGATTTTATAAATTAAATTTAGCAGAAAATGAAGGATTAAAGAAAATTTTCAGAGGTGGACATTTGGTCCCAATTTAAAAAAAATTTTCAGAGGTGGACATTTGGTCCCAATATAACAAAAAATGGTAAGACTTCGGCTCATGAACACAACAGAACTTATTTTTTTCTTGTCTAAAATTGTGTAAAAAGGTAAAATATCAGTATAAAAGTACTCAAAATGGTCCTCTTGTGCATTTTTCCCGGATTTTCAGACCCCTGAAAATCCGGGTACCATAGGGGGGAGTAAGCTGTTTTTTTGGGTCAAAAATTCGAATATGCAAATAATAGCTCATTCGAAAGGGCTCGACGAGCTGAGTTGAATGACACCAAAATCAGCTCGATTAGATGATTTTTGACAAAGTCCTTGGTCCCAATTTAGCAAAAAAATTTCAGAAGTGGACATTTGGTCCCAATTTAACAAAAAAAATTTTTCACCACAGGCTCCAACTCATGTCCAGAATGATAATGAGGCTGTGAACAATGGGCGCACAAATATCTATTCTCACAGCTTTTACAACGCCATTCCACTGGAGCTTTATTTTTGATATTACAGTGAAGGCAAAAACTGAAAATTTTTTTTGAAATTTTTTGAATATTTTGAAAATTTTTTTCACATTTTTTCAATCTGATTTTCACTGTAGTCATATAACACGTTTAAAAGAAAATGTTGATTGCACAGTTTGCAAGACACACGGCTTTCAGCACCATGTTGAGGACGGGCAGTGGCAAGGACTTGGGCTGGAAAAAAAATTTTTTTTTTGAAAATTTTTTGGAAATTTGTTGAAATTTTTTAGAAAATTTTTCAGAATTTTCCTAAAAATTTTAAAAAAATTCAAAAAAAATTTTTCTTGAAAAATTTTTCAAAAAATTTTTTTGAGAAATTTTTTTTGAAAATTTTTTTGAAAATTTTTGAAAATTTTCAAACTGGAAAAATTTTCAAAAAAATTTCAAAAAAATTTCCCCACCTTTACACCGTTCACAATATTTATGAAAACATGGGAAAATACATATTGTTGGGGTCGTATTGTCTCCAGACGTAAGTTTTTGTTTACAAACATCGCATTCTAAACCACACATTACACATAAATTTTAACAAAATGTTTTTTAAATACTACAAGCTTAAACCTAAAAATTAAAAAAAATTATGGATATACTTTAGCCGGTGGCCCACTCAGAAACAGCTCAAAATATATACCATTCGATTCGTCTCGGCGAGCTGAGTCGAATGGTACCACTCTTTTTTTGCGGAAATTCCTACGAGCCGAGATATAGGTCCTTAAAAACCGAAAAACCAAAGGGGGGACCAAGCACTTTTTTGTGGGGAAAAATTCGAATATGCAAATAATAGTTCATTCGAAAGAGCTCGACGAGCTGAGTCGAAATACACCAAAATCACCGGGATTGAACAAGATTAGACAAAGTTACAATACAAAAAACAAGCAACATAAACCTATGGGACGTCGGCGAGGCGCTTGTGCAAAACCCCGCGCTTCGCGCGGGGTTTTGCGGCACGCGCCTCGCGGGGAGTCTACGGGCGCTGGGTCTGGGCTCGTAACATAAACCTATTCCTATCTCCCTTGCTCTGGATGTATTTGGGGCCTCCGTAGCAGCAAAAATCTCCACAGATGCCATAGGTACGGAGCTAAATTAAAAGATCATAACTTTGTCAAATCAAGTCGGATTTCGTTGATTTTGGTGTCATTCGACTCAGCTCGACGAGCTCTTTCGAATGAGCTATTATTTGCATATTCGAATTTTTCGCCACAAAAAAGTGCTTGGTCCCCCCTTTGGTTTTTCGGTTTTTAAGGACCTATATCTCGGCTCGTAGGAATTTCCGCAAAAAAAGAGTGGTACCATTCGACTCAGCTCGCCGAGACGAATCGAATGGTATATAATTTGACCCGTTTCTGAGTGGGCCACAGGCTAAAGTACAGCCAAAATTATTTTAAGAGGATTTAAAAAAAGGAAGGGAGGAATACAAAGGGTAAAAGACTTGTTGTTTTAGGCAAAAAATTTTTTGTTGTTGAGGCAAGGAATAATTAACTGTGTAGCTACTTATAAAAACAATAAAAAAATACAAAAAAACTCCAAAAATGAAAATACAGTAAAGCTTCAAAATAATTGGGGATGAAATATCAAGGCAAAACAGAACGCCAATTTTAAAAAAATTTTAAAAAATATCGGTGGGGGTCAATAGAGTACTACCATTAGAGAACGGAACAAATCGAGAGTTGGAGACTGGAGATAGGAAAAATTGTGTTTGCGGGATCCCGCACGCGGGAGTAACATTTAAAAACGTCTGCGGGACGGGATCCCGCGGGAATAATCCCGCAAAATCCCGCACTCCCGCAAATCGAAAAAAGTGCGGGATTGCGGGACCGGTATCCCGCAAAATCCCGCGCGGGATACTGTTCCGCACCGATCTCTATTGGAGACACTCTAGAAGTGATACTCTGGTAGCCAGATACAATAATATCAAGGAAAAACAGAATGCCAGAATTGAAAATAAAAGTTAAAAGGCGACAATGAAGTCTAAAGAGTTAAGCAAAGTAATTGGGATATTTTTACAGATAGATTAACTAGAAAAGTTAATAGAGGAATACAACTAGTTTCATAAAACAAGTTTTTTATATTCGGATCAGATAAAACCCGATTGAAAAAAATTCAGAATAAATTAAAGAATAAATTAAACAAGTTCAGAAATAATTTTTGGATATACGGAACCGAACAGGAAAATCCTCTGTTTTTTTTTTTGGCCCAGAATCGATCACTTTACTAAGAAAAATGTGAGGTGTCTCTATGTATCAGAGGAACTATAAGCGAGATCGGACCGATACGAGATCTCGAATAAAAGAAATTTCGGTAATCGAGATCGATATTTTTCTCGGGGAATTTTAATTTTAATTGAATTTTAATTGCTCCTGTTTCTTAAATGAAGATGAAATATCAAAGCAAAACAGAATGCCAATTAAAAAATCTCTAATTACCATATCCCAACTTTAAAAATAATAAATACCCTACTCGGTTTCTAGGAAAGGAGATAAAAGAAAATTTGCAAAAACCTTTCGGAAACTAACAATTATAGAGCAAAAAGGGGAACGCAATTAAAAACTAATAAATAAATAAATACTATGTAGAAGTCTTAAAAGCTAGCGTAATAAATTATATATTTTTTTATTCTGTTTTAGGGGTGTTTTGAAGCCAAAAACTAAGAAAATTGAAGGACAGCCTAATAAACGAATTTTTAGCGAGGGTCTTAATATTCTGTTGTATGTGGGGATGGCTAAAAGAAAGAGAAAAATTTTATACACTATTAGCTAGAGAACTAGGTAAAAATCAATTGGCGCACGCGTATATAAAAATAGGGCGAGCATGTCATATGAACAGCATATGAGGGATGTGTGAGTGCTACTCGTGTGGATGGATGGGGGGATATTTTTTTTTTGCGATGTGGATATATTTATTTAGACGTTGACTAATCCCCGGAGAGGATGAAACAAACAAATGAATCTCTCAAATAACTGAGAGGTTGGGATGAGAATAGAGGATAGATGTAAGAGATGGAAATTGTCGGTAGGATGTTAGGGGTAGGGATAAGTGGGAATGTAAGGGAGAGGAATAAGTAGGAGAGGGATACTACTACATACATATAGGAGACACTGACCATTTTGTACATCTAATACAGGACTCTCTACAGATGCTTCTAAGGGCCTACACGACGGATCTACTACAGTAAGGTTCTAAAGGCCATTCGACTCAGCTCGGTGAGCCTTATCGATTTATTCACTCACTGACCATTTTGTACATCTAAAACAAAAAATTGGCAGGGCAAATAAGTATCAGGCTCTAATGTGTAGGTAAAAGGGGCACTTATTTTGTATAGGCACTTATTTTGAAATATAAGTACCCCCTCCCTTTGTTTATTTTTGTCTAGTTTGAATGTCGGAGAGAGGGATAAAAAAAGTAAAGCGTGAGGGAAAGGAGAGAACAGAGGGGCTGGTAGTGACAGATGGTCTCGGTCACTTATTTCACAAAAAGGGAGTGAGGGGTTTCTAAATTAAAAGTGCACCCCTCCATAAATTTATTTTTATTTTGATGAATGTTTGTGTGTAAAGCACATGATTTAACTGACAGGTTTTTTAGAGTTCCACTCAACAACTGCTTGCCTGTTTTACTCTTTTTAGTATCCACAGCTCCCCGTAGAGTTGAATCGATTTATCGATTCGTTTAGATGTGTAGCGTAGGGGTGGTGACCTAGGGCAGGAAAAAAATTTCCAATAAATCTATTTTATTGACTATTTGTTGAGGGGAGAAGAAGGGAATGTCGAACTGACAAATGAGTCAGAAAAACGGATGAATAATGAAGAAAAACATTTAAAAAAATTTTTTAATGTTTTTAAGAAAGAAAATTGAAAAAAATTATTTTAAAATTTTTAAAATTTTTTTTATTTTAGAAAGGAGGGGTTGTTAGGGAATGAATGGTAGTCTTGGGTTTTTGTAGTCTTTAAAACTAATTATTGAAAAATACAAACAAACAAATTTATTTGTAGGGGGGAGCTACTTATTTTTTAAAGAATACTTATTAAATTGTATTTATTTAAATTGTATTATTGACCTTGAAAAATAGTAAACAGAATTTGTAGAAGAACCGGTTTATTTTTTAATTGACTCTTATGTACAAAGGAAAAAGTTTTATTAAAAATTTAAATCAGAATTTTGAAACACTAAAATACAAATCAGAAATTAAACTTTATTTGTTTAAAATTCTGAAATGAACAGCAGAAATAGAAATCAGAATTTCTATCAGAATATTATAACTTAAAAATATATTGCTGTGTAAAATAAAAAAATCAGAATTCTGATTTTTAATAAAATATGTGAATTATATGTGTTTATATAAAAATCAGAAAAAAAGAAATTCTGATAATAATTTCAAGGTGAATAATTTAAAAAATACAAATCAGAATTAAAATTTTATTACAAATCAGAATAGGTATGTGTTTTAAATTTTAATAACATTACAAACCAGAATTCATGTTTCATTAAAAATCAGAATTTGTGTTTTATTAAAAATCAGAATCTGTATTTTATTAAAAAATCAGAATTTGTGTTTCATTAAAAAATCAGAATTTGTATTTTAAACTTGAATAATTAAAAAATACAAATCAGAATGTCCTACTATATAAAATACAAAATAATAATTTAATTGTATTTTCTCTCTCATCAACTTCAGAATATTTTTCCTTTCAAGTTTCTTCTTAATCCTGGATTACTTTAAATGGCGGTTTCTGAAGCACAGGCTTTGGATCAAGATTTCCATAGTCGGGTGGTGGAGCTTTGCAAGATACAGAAATAATAATTATCATCAATATTAATGTTAATAAAAAATTTATTTTCATTTTTTAAATTAATTTTTTGTTGAAATTTATTATTATGTTCTGGTTTTTATTACTATGTTCTGGTTGTCCCTTCGCTTATAAGCCCTTTAAATGCACACCTCCATGAAGCCAAGTGTGGTCTTGTGTGGGTATATGAAAAATGTTCTTTGGACAAAAATATAATAAAAATTTATTCAATTTATGCACTCCATAGTCAAAAATTTTTTTTGCAAGAAAAATTTTTTTTCCAGCATAAAAAATTAAAACGTTTATTATTTATTTTATTATTATTGAAAAATAAATCCAACAACAAATTTTTAAAGGCTTTTTTTAAAAATAATTTTACAAAAAAATTTCTTACCCTATAGAGTGCATAAATTAAATAAATTTTTATTTTTTATTGTATTTTTGTTTTTGTATTTTTGCCAACACAAGATGACACTTGGTCCCACGATCTGTGTTTTTTTAACGGTTTAAAAGCAAAGGGAAACCAGAAAATAGGAAAATAATTTTAACAAAAAATGATTAAAATAATAAAAATAAATCTTTTATTAACAATAATATTAATGTTATTTATTATTTCTGAAACATGCAAAGCTCCACCACCCGACTATGGAAATATTGATCCTCCTCCTGAAATTGTGAGACCGCCATATAAATTAATTCCTCATGGAGAAATTGATGAATAAAAATATTCTGAATTAAATGAGAGAAAATACAATTAAATTATTTTGTATTTTATGTAGTAAATAGTAGTTCTGATTTGTATTTATTAAATTAAACTAAAACACAAATTCTGATTTGAATAAATAATAAAACTTGAATTTTGATTTGTATTTTTAAATTAAGTCGTAAAATACAAATTCTGATATTTAATTCTGATTTTTAATTCGGTTTTGTATTTCTTAATTAAACTAAAACACAAATTCTGATTTGTGATTGTAAAAGCATTATATTCTAATCAGAATTGTGAAGACATGAATATAAACAGAATTTTAATTAGGATTGTAAAATATCAGAATTTAAAAAAATCAGAATTTGAAAACCAGATTAGTAAAATCAGAATTTCGATGAAAAATATTTTAAAAACCAGAATTGTATTTTTCGCACAAATAATAAAATACGATAAAATAAAAACCAGAACTGTTATAAACAAGAATTTAAAAGAATTCTGATTTGATCTAACAAATAAGTAAAAATTCTGATTTTAACTTTATATTAAATCAAGTAAATAAATCAGAATTTGCTCACTATTTAATTTCAGTATTCAATAAAGAATTTATTTCACACATAAAATTATACAATATATTTATATATTTAAATTTTTAAAAATTTATTCTTGTTGATAAAATAATTGATGAGTATCTGATCTAAATCCACCCCCAAAAGATGCATGTTGAATAACCGAAGTATTATTATTATTATTAAAAATAACATTTTCAGAAATATTTTTTTGTTTTTCTAATTTTTCGTTTTCAATTTTACAATTGCTGTTGTCTGTTGAATCCGGAGAGGATTTCCTTTGTTGATTTTCGAATATTGCAGATCCTTCTGAATCTTCCTCTCTTTTCTGGCAAACTAAAATTAATTTAATCTTTAAATTTATTGTAAGATATTTTGAAAAATTTGTCGGATCAGGTTTCTGGTCGAAAAAATTCAGTGTGTTCAGGTAATCCTTGACAACCGTTCTATCTGCGTTAATAAATTTTTGCAATCATTTCACTACCTATTTTTATTATTTATTGATGTCCGTACTTCGGATAACCCGTGACATTTCTGAAGTACACGCGTGAAGGTTGTAAAATAAAAGACATTTGGATCTGTTTACAGAATGACCTTACACACTTTCACTTTAATTTATTTAAAAATTAATTTTTTTTTACAATGTCTTTGTTGTTCTCTAAGTTGGTGATGCATACTAGCAGCGGCTGCTGCTTGAACCGCAGCTGCTAGAGATGCGGCTGCGGCTGTAGTTGTCGAGTTACACGAGGCTACCAATTTATTGTCTAAAGTGTTTTGATATTGATTGTGCTGTATTTGATGGTGTGAAATTGGTGATTTCTGGTGCTGGTCAAGATCGCTACTGCTGGCCATTTGTGAAAGTCCGGTTATTACACGATTTGTACGAAATTGATTTCTGAAATACAGAAATATATTTTTATTGAACTATTCTGATTTTAAAATGTATTTTATGTATTTTATGGAATTTTATTTTGTAATTCTGATTTATTGCATGTGTTTTTGATTTTAAATTTAATTCTGATTTTATAATGTGTTTTATATTTAATAAACTAATTAATTCTGATTTCCTAATTTATTCTGATACTAATTAATTCTGAAACCAGAATGTGTTTCAACCAATTTTTATTAAAAATTCTGATTTTAATTTATTAATTCTGATTTTTATATTTTTTACTTAAATATTATTTTTTCCACCTTTTATGTTTTTGCCTTTGATTACAAAACCAAACACGAACAACATTCTTTTTGAGATCAAGTTTTTCTGCTATAGCAGCTATACGATCACCTAAATTATTTTAAGATTTAATAAAAAAATTTAAAAATATTTTACCTGTAGGACGACTTTGTAATTTAAATTGTTCTTCTAATTCTGTCTTTTCTGGTGCGGCAATGGATGTTCTTTTACGTTTCTTCTCTGAACAGGGCAATATACCAGCGGAAGCTGCGGTAGCGGCAGCGATACATTGAAGGGTTAAGGCATCTTTTGGAAAAAATTCTATTGTTCTGATTTTTAATTCTGATATTTTTTTTAAATTTTCAATCGATTTTTAGTTCTGATTTTTTCTTCTGAATTATTGTTCTGATTTTTGTTATGATTATTTTTTCTGATTTTTAATTCTGATTTTTAATTCTGTTTTGATTTTTACTTTTGTTCTGATTTTTACTTTTGTTCTGATTTTTATTTCTGTTCTGATTTTTATTTCCGTTCTGATTTTTATTTCTGTTCTGATTTCCAATTCCGATTTTTAATTCTGTTTCTGATTTTTAATTCTGATTTTTCAATAGAAAATTTCTCACCTCCCCCCGCTCCCCCAACACCGCCAGCTTCTACAGCAGCAGAGGCCACAGCTTGTTGTTTAGTTGCTTCCTCTGCCCGTTCCAACCAACTTTGCAATATCGGTTTAAGAGCTACCATATTATTATGTGAAAGTGTCAATGATTCGAATCGACAAATTGTAGATTGAGATAAAGACCCTACTCCAGCCATTTTTAAATAAGCCAAAGCTTTTCCCACATCAGCCTGGGTAACACCCAATTTTATCCTTCTTTGTTTAAAATGTTCAGCAAAATGTTGCAATTCCAATGGGTCCGTGTCTATTTCTTTAAATTTTATTTTTTAATTTAATTTAAATTAAGTTTAGAATTTTTGAAGATTTAAATAAGAGAAATTTAGGTTAAACAAATGGTTTTTCTGGTTTCTTTATTTTTTAAATTTTTAAAAATTCTGATTTTAATTTTAATTTATTCTGATTCGTATTTTTGTATTATTCTGATTTATTCCATTCAAGTTTCATTTATTCAGATTATTTGTAAATTCTGGTTATTTTTATTAATTCTGATTTCTTTACTTATTCTGATTTTTAAATCTATTCTGATATTAGAAATTATTCTGATTTTTTTGTAAATTCTGATTTTTTTGTAAACAAATAAAACTTGAATAAATTCTGATTTCTATTTATTCTGAACAATTGTGTTTTATCTATTTGTTTCTCTAGTTCCTCAACTTCTGATTCTTGATTTTGTATTTTACTTATTTATTCTGATTTTTCTGTTTTTCAAGCTTTAGGTTTTATTAATTTTATTCTGATTTATTTTAATTATTTTTACCAGCAATATTATTATTAGCATTTAAATTAGCCGTTGCCCCATATAATGTTGAGATAGCCGTTCCACTATTAAAACGTTGTTGATTTTGTTGTTGTTTTTGGGTATTTCTGTTCAATGAGATGTTGCTAGAATTTGCTTCAACAATATTTGAAACATTTGGAAGTAGAAATGAATTAGCGGTGGGGGAGGTGTTAGAAGCCAATAATGACTGAAAAATTAATTTTTTTTTTGAAATAAAATTTTTTTAAATTAATTTTATTAAAAACAATTTGAATTAAAATTCTGATAAAGTAATACCCTCTAATTTATTTACATTATTGGGGTTGAAAATTTATTACCAGTGCTTCGAAATTTCAAATTTGCTCGTACTCGTACTCGTACTTCGTACCACCTCTTTTTTTGGCCTCGTACTCGTACTCGTACCTCGTACCACCCCCATTTTTTTGCTCGTACTCGTACTCGTACCTCGTACCACCCTTATTTTAGGCCTCGTACCTCGTACTCGTACCTCGTACTTACTCGTACTTCAGAAAAAATCAAAAAATCGAAAATCTTTATGATTTTTTGGAGTCCGTGACATCTAGTCTTAAATTTTAAGCGTTGTATGCGATAATTTTTGAATCCTGGAAGGCTTTAAAGCCATAACTCCTCCAATATAATACATTTTCTGCGCCAAAGGCGAAATTTTTGAGCATTTTGGAGTGCAATGAACAATATTGTCTCCAAGATGGCTCGGGTTACCCGAAACACGGTATTTTTTCATCGAGTTTTCATTCACTTCCAATAAACTTTATACCTTTTCCACCGAATTTCCCACATTTTTATCTCCTGATATTCCTCTTAAGCTCAAATCCCTTCTGCGCCGCAGGCAAAAATTTTGAGAATTTTGGATATCCTTAAGTCAGATTTCTTCCGTTTTTGCGACGCAGGCGGAAATTTTCAAAAATTTTGAAGGCCATGAAGCCAAATTTCTTGCATTTTTCTGCGCCGCAGGCGAATTTTGAAAATTTCGGAAGGCCGTAGGCAAAAAGAATTCACTTTTTAGAGTTCAAAGTAAAAATATTTTAAGAATTTTGAGGGTCAAAATCTCATAATTACTCCATGTAAAAATGAAATAATTTTTAAAACAAAATTAAACATATAAAATATGTTATTTAAAGAAAGAAAAATATGAAAATTCATTGTCGTCTGAACAGGAATCGGCTGCATATACGAATAAAAATTAATTTTTTTATTTTGCTTATTTTTTAATTTTTTAATCCTTTAAAATTTCACAATCCCATTTTACTTAACTACCATATTACAAGCAAAAATAAATAAATAAAAAAAGTCAAAGACCGCCTTTCATCTTTTTTTCATTATTTCATTCCTCCACATAGTCCATAGATCCCAAATTCATTCGCTAATGTAATCCCTAGGGTATCCAGAAATATTTGGCAATAGGGCGGCGGTTGGTTTATTTATTTTCTGAAAACAGAAAATCCTCCATAAACAGATTTATTACAGAAAAATTTAGGTAAATGGAACGAATAAAGAGAATAAAATTTTTATTATTTTATGTTTGTAAAAGTCAATTAATTTTAGGCATGAATAAAGACCTTAAAAGGAAAAATTAAGCGGTTATTTTTATTGAGGATTTAGGCAGCTATAATAAATAATTTATATTTTTATTTACTAGATGAGTAGGAAAATTTTTTTAATACAAAATTTCGAGTGATATATTTCCTAGAAACGTCCAAGGCTTTTGGTTTTCAGTCTGTACTTAAGACTTTTCTTGGGGGTTTTCTAGTTTTGGCCTTAAGATGAATTTTTGGTCTTGAATCTTGGAAAATTTTTTGTCTTGAACATCTCTAATATTTCCTAAAATCACAAAAAGAAAAATCAGATCAGAGACGTGTGGCTTTATTTTTCCTTCAAAGCATAACAATATTTTATGGGGATGCTTTAATTTTAGGGTGGGATTTTATTTGAGATTAGGCTTTTTCTAAAAAAGGGTAATTTTGTTCACAATCCGGAAAACATCAATAATATTTTCAAAAAAAATTTTTTTTTTTACTTTCAAAAATTTAAGAAAAAATTTCAGTTTATTCTCCTCGTGAGAAGAAATATGAAACGAATATTTAAAAGTGTTTTGTATGCCCTTAATATTTAAACAATAAAAGAGGATATTTGGATGGGATAATAACCAAAACAAATTTGCCAAAATTCCCACGATGAAGCCTCTATACAATTAAAGAAATTTTTTTTTAAATATAGAAAACGATTTATTAGGAATATATCCGCAGAAAAATTGACACGTTCGAAAGCCTAAACCAATATTTGGGGGGTTCGGTCTTGGACTGTTCCTAGGGTTGAAGAAGCTTGGAGAAAAATCTACGGTCTTAAACATCTTTCTTGGAAAGCTTGGATAGTTTGGACAAATAATTTTCTTAGCTCAAACCGATATTGGACGGCTTTTGAGAAGGCTTGGACAGCTTTCGAGCCCCTCGATTCTTTCTCTCCTTCAATTCAAAGAGAGAGGATAATTGCCCTTTATTATCCCCATTTCACAATATTTTATTAAAATATTTTCATTATTTACTTCAATATTTATCCAATAATAATCCTCTAAATTTAATAACTGCTTAGTTTTCGGGCTAAAAGGTCGCGGTAATTAACCAAAGAAAATTAACTTGGGGGGAGTGGATAATCTTTTTTCCCCTTTTTTCTTAATTTTCGAGTCAATCAAAAACTCCGACATAAGGTAAAAAATTATTTTTTTTTCTCGATAACCGCGCAAAGGAAAAAAAAGCAAAAATCAGGCAAAATCCTTTCTCCCTCAAAAATATTTTTAATTATCCTTTCTTGAATAGCCTTTATTTTTAGTTTAAATTTAAGATGGATTGAAAGTTTATTTTATGTATGTGTTCATGGATGAAGGGGTGAGGAGGAGGAAAAGGAGAGAAGAAAGGAGTACTAACATCTGTCTTTCTTCATGAATATTATTTTTAAAAAATCAGAAATAAAAAATCAGAACTTAAGAAAATCAGAATTAAAAAATCAGAATTTCAGAAAAATCAGAATCTTAAAAATCAGAATTTCAGAAAAATCAAAAATAATCTGAATAATAAAATCAGAATTAAAAAAATTAGAACAAAAAACCAAGAGATCAGAAAAATCAGAGAAAATCAGAATCTCAGAAAAATCAGAAAATCAAAATTTTAATTTAGTATTTTTGTTGTAAATTTAGAAAATAAAAACACTAGCCTGTTGTTGCTGTTGATGAGGAGAGTAATAATTGTGTAAGCCAAAAGGGGAAGAATTATTTAAATTTTGTTGAAAATGTGCCATAGAAGAGGATGATTGAAGATTGTTTGAAATTGTATTACTTGTTGTTGAAGCCGCCGAATTGTTATAATGTTGTATTCCGGTAACGGGAGTGAAGCAAGTTTGCTGCAACATTTGGGCGTGAAGCATTTGCTGTTGACATAGAGCGGCCATTTCTGCCTGAATTTATTTTGTTTTAATTAAATTCAGAATTACATGTGTTTTTGTGTGTTTTTAATAAAATTCTGATTTTAATATTAATCAGAATTATTTGAGTATAATTCTGATTTTTATTTATCAGAATTTTTTAAATGCGTTTCTGATTTATCTAAAATTCTGATTTCATTTTTCTGATTTTACTAAAATTCTGATTAATAAAATTCTGATTTTCAATCATTAATTTCAGAATTTTTTTCAGAATTTTAAAAAAATTCTGATTTTTATTTATCATACTATTCTATTGTCTTTCTAATTTATATTTAAACTCTGATTTTTTAATTCTGATTTATCTTATTAAATTCTGATTTTAACGTATTTCAACCTGAAAAGCAGTATTGCTATTGTTTGCAACTTGTTCCATCGAAGAATGATGCCCAAACGAATTATCAACTTGCGGCGGTATAAGCATACCAGAAGTAAATGATTGAGCAGCAATTTTAGACTCCATTTCTGCGAGGGCTGCTGCGCCTCTTTAAATTGAAAATTAAAAAATTTTTTCAGAAAAAAATTTTTTCACCTAGCTTGCATAAAAGTTTCATCATAAATTGCCCCTCCTGTTTGTCCATTACTTCCAAAAATATTGTGTGGCTATAATTTTTATTAAATTTAATTTTTAATTTTTGAACTCACATTATTTGGCATTTGAAGACTCATTGACTGAGTATTATCTCCTCTTACATTTAATTTTTGCTCGGTAGAAGGATTACTGTCAACAACTTGAGAAAATTAATTACGCGTTTTAGTTAATAGAAACACAAAATGGGGTCACTTTAGTACGTGGGTGCAGGCTTTAAATTACAAATGTTATATCATTTGAGAGAGCTAGTCGAGCTGAGTCGAAAGCCACCAAAATTAGCTCTAGGAAAAATTTTTGAACCGAGATACAGGCGATTGAAAATCGAAAAACCATAGGGGGGACCAAGCACTTTTTTGGGGTGAAAAATTCGAAAATGCAAATTATACCTCATTCGAAAGAGCTCGTCGAGCTGAGTCGAATGACACCAAAATCACCGTGATTGAAGAAGATTGGACAAAGTTATGACACAAAAAACAAAAAAACCTAAACCTATGGAGCGTCGGCGAGGCGCTTGTGCAAAACCCCGCGCTTCGCGCGGGGTTTTGCGGCACGCGCCTCGCGGGGAGTCTACGGGCGCTGGGTCTGGGTTCGTAACATAAACCTATTCCTATCTCCCTTGCTCTGGACGTATTTGGGGCCTCCGTAGCAGCAAAAATCTCCACAGATGCCATAGGTAAGGAGCTAAAATAAAAGATCATAACTTTGTCTAATCAAGTCGGATTTCGTTGATTTTGGTGTCATTCGACTCAGCTCGACGAGCTCTTTCGAATGAGGTATAATTTGCATTTTCGAATTTTTCACCCCAAAAAAGTGCTTGGTCCCCCCTATGGTTTTTCGATTTTCAATCGCCTGTATCTCGGTTCAAAATTTTTTCCTAGAGCTAATTTTGGTGGCATTCGACTCAGCTCGACTAGCTCTTTCAAATGATATAACATTTGTAATTTAAAGCCTGCACCCACGTACTAAAGTACAGCCCACAAAATTTAGTTAAAATTCTGATTTTTTGTATTTTAAAATTCTGATTTTTGTGTTTTTTTTGTGTTTTTAATAAACACAAAATCAGAATATTAATATAGGTAAACATTAAAAATATCAGAATTTTAAGGAACTAAAATCAGAATTTAAGAGAGTATACTTAAATTCTGATTTCTGTGTTTTTTAACATTCTGATTTTGTGTTTTCGATGTTAATATAATTGAATTCTGGTTGTTGTATTTTCACACTCTATTTAAATTCTGATTATTTTCAGAATTTTAAAATAATTTTATTTCATTATCAGAATTATTTTTTCTATTCAATTTTCTAATTATTTCCGGTATAATTAAATACCCCAATTTAATTAATTAATTAAATTACTCGATTCATTGTCACTCCTCCCGTCATCAATACGTTGAGATTGTTGGCCATTGCCAAAATGAGTATACGGTAAGAAACGGTCCATTTAAATTTTATTTATTGTCCTTTTTGGATTAAATTGTCTTTTTTAATTTTTTGGATGAAAAATCTTTAAAAAAATTATCTAAAATGAAAAATTCTATTTAGAAAAATTTAAAAAATCAGAAAATAACTAAAAATTAGAAGTAACTAAAAATAAATAGAAAAATTATTTTTAAAATCATAATAACAGAGAAATCAAATTAAATTCCAAAATTATTCAATTTCTTAATCTTATCTCACTATAGCCTGTTTTGAGCCGCCTTATATTTACCGTAATATTGTATCCCTCAATTTAGCATATCCCCACTTTAACGATCTTTTCAGTCACTTATGGGTATATAAAAATAGATTCGATTGAATTATTTACCATTTAATTTAATAAATTATTTAGTTTTAATTTTCAATTAATTCCAAAAAATAAATTAATTTTTAAATTATTCAAAATATTTTTACTCATTTCCTCCCTACATTTTTAAAATATTTATTAGTGTTAATTATTTAACAAAAATATACTTTTTTTTTACATTTTAAATTTATTCAACCATCAAAATTATAATTGCAAAAAAGAACTTATGAAAAATTAACTTGCTTATAGAGAAAACATGAAAAATAAATGTGTGGAGAAAGGTAAAAAAGAAGGAAAATTCAAATTAAATTTTAATAAAATAATAAATAATCAATTGCTTCTCGAGAATCTATCGAATATTCAATTGGAAGCTTAAAAAGAGGAAAAAAAATTTTTTTTTCTTGAGGCTGTTTACCCTAAAAACAGAATATTTGACAAGTTTGAAGGTCTGTAATGAATTATTTGGAAGGTTGAAAGAAGGGACGAATGGGGGAAGGAGTGGAGGGGGAAGCGGGGGATGAGGGGGGAGTTGAGGGGGGAGTTGAGGGGGAATAAGGGAAAAAATAAAGGGGGAGGTGCTTAATAGAAGCAAAAGTAGCCTGAATTTATTATGAGGAAGGAAAGAATTGTTTTAAAAATTTATTTAAGGGGAAGGGAAATTTTTGTGTGAAAATGAGTAGGAGCATGAAAAGCATTTTCCTTTATTTTTTTGTTATTATTTTCTTAATTTAGTGGTGAATTATTGCCTCATATATATTTTTTTAAATTTTAACACCTCGTAAATAAGGATAAAATGATAGGATAAGATGGATCCTGAGAGCACATCAAAGTTATCCACTCAAAGTGTATTTTCATTTTCAATAAGCTAGGGAGGAACGTAAGCTCACCATCGGACTTCATTTATTTCTACACATTCGAGGGCCAAAAATCTACACTAAAATGAGATTTGTACAATACTCTTTATGATGTCATCCCCTCTCAGTGGCCAACCAGATTTTAGAAAATATACACTAAAGGGAAAGTATTCATGCCAATAGGGTTTCTCAGATTGGAGAAGGTGAGGAGACCTTTAATAATTCAAGTCAAACTGCATTTAAGACATCTCGTTTTTAACTAATCAAATTACTCATTTATTTTTTTTATTTTCACATTTTTTTGAATTTATTTAAAAATTATCTCCAATTTTAATTTATTATTTTCATTAATCAAAAAATACAGTAATTTTTTTCTATTTAAAATATTTTTATCTATTCAAAAAATAGATTCTTCCATTTATTTTACTTTAAATACAACAAAAAAATTATTTTTTCTTTCAGTCGAGTTAAATAGCAGATAGTCGGACATCATCTGCCAAAGTATCGTCAAGTGACGGTGTGGGAGAGAAAGCTTATAAATATTGCATGGCTTTTGACTATTTTCTAAACGAAAAACAAAAAAAATTATAAAAATGCCAGAGTCTTCTGTTTTACTTCATTCATTATTCCTCCATCCAATACTCTCCTAAACAACGCATTAACAGCATTAAATACCAACCGTCTCCACAGGCGTAGTTAATAGGGTTCGTTTCCGACTGCTAAAGGGTGTTGAAACTGGAGGAAAGAATAAAGTTGGTCTTAAGTTAATAAAATAAATAAACCTTTTACAATTTGTAAAAGAAAGTTTTAAGGATAAACTACAAATTGTAAAAAAAAACTACAAATTGTAATAAAAGAAAATGCAAATTGTAAAAGGGAAAAAACTTGTCAGCACAAGTTTATTTTTAGTTAACAAAAATAAATTTACAATTTGTAAAAAGGAAATTGTAAAAAAAAAGAAAATAAACTTGGAAGAGAAAATACAACTTATTCATCACAAGAAAAAGTTATTGACTAAATACAAACTTGAATTAATTAAACTTGAATTAATTCAAGTTTGTAACTACAAATTGTAATTTAAATTCACAATCAAGTTGGAAATATAATAAATTAATTTTACAATTTGTAAAATCTTTTTATTAATTAAAAGAAACTTTTCCCTTTACTTTATTAAAAACTTTTTCTCTCATCGTTCTACAGTAACCCAACCAAGTCTCACCAGCCTAACAACACCACTTAAATAGATTGCACCTGCTTTCGAGAAGAGACACCTGTTAATAACTTTTAGATTAAAGGCATACACGCAATTCAGGCATGAAAATAATTTTTTTATAAAAATATTTTTATATAATAGAAGGAAATTTTTTAATAATTTTTGGACAGATGAAAAAAAATTTTTTTTTTGAATTTTTAAAAAATTTTTGAAAAATTTTTTAAAATTTTTTAATAAAAAATAGAATTAATTTTCAATATTTTATTTCTTTATTGTAATGTTAAACCAAAAATAAGTAAACAAATTCGTTTGTTTGAATTTAATTAGCAGATTGAGCAGCTTAAAAGCAAACAGATATGTGTAGCAACAAGTCTTTGAGAAATATTCGAAAAATTTTTTTTTTATTTTCATTTTTTAAACTCTAAAAAAATTTAAAAATTATTTAAATTTATGAACAATGGTTCATAAATTTTTTACAATGTTTCTGTTTTTCGAAAGACAGAACACCCAAACTTTTTCCAATTTCCAAAATTAGCCCCCCCCCCCCAAAAAAAAAGTCAAAAATCAATTTCAAATATAATTTTATTTATTAACTACCAAACCTTTTTTTACCAAACTTATTTCATCGAGCCGAAAAAAAAAATTTTTAATTATTTAAATTTTTTAAATTTTTTTTCTTCTATTAATGTCCGTTTTTAAATTGAAAAAATGGAGCATTACTCAAGCTTCTTGACCTTCTAAAAATTTCAAAATTAAAAAAAAATGTCTTTTCTATTTCATCGAGCCGAAATTTCTAAAATTCTCTCACTCAAAAATTTTCGTTTACAGATATCCAAAAATATTTCGAAAGACAGAACACCCAAATTTATGACACAAATAACTAGCAATTTTTGACTTTTTCCAATTTCCAAAATTAGCCCCAAAAAAAGTCAAAAATCAATTTCAAATATAATTTTATTTATTAACTACCAAACCTTTACATATTATTTTTATTTTTGAATAAAAGAGGAGAGACCATTCTAACGGAAAAATTCATTTACTAGCTGGATATATAGAAGACTCACACAATCTCCCTTTAACACAAAAAGTCACCACAAAATAACTCATTGTTTCTACAAAGCCCAAAACAATAGAAAATATGAATAAAGGTTGGTTGTTATTGACAAAAAAATTGGGAGAGGGGGAGTCCCTAAATAAAGCTAAAATTAGAAATAGGACAATAAAAACAAGATTTGAGGGTGGTTTATTAAAATAAAAGAATTATTAAAATAGGGATGACTTTGGCAGAGTAAAACTGTTGCTGTTTGATGAATGAATTGTTGGAAGGGGTTGAGGGAGAAATTACTAAATTTAATAAAATTATTTTTTTTTAAATTGAGAGGGTTTTATAGAGATGGAAATTAATTTTAAATTTTTTAAAAATTTAATTTCAAAAATGTTATGAGCCATCGGAAATTTGCGCGCATAACTGCTGGATCTTAACAATAGAACCAAGAAAAAGTCTCACACATAAATCTAGGTTCTAGGCATATCGATCTCGATTATTCTCACCGCCCGGTCGAAAATCGAAAGAAAAATTACCTCAAAAATCGAAATTCTGAAACAAATCTGGTCTTTAATCCTAGTAATCTCGAAACCAAATTGAAGCCAGATTATCTAAAAAAATTTAAACGCTTCTCGGTAATTCCCTACTTTCTGAGTTCGATATTTGTTTTTAGAAATAACTTAAATCTAAACTCAAGTTATTCAATTATTTTTCTTTTTTTTTTAAAGAATTTAAAAAATATTTCAAGTAAGCATTACATCCATTTGCACATTCGAAATCTTCTCCGGTTTTTTGCTTTTGATATACATATTTAAAAACAATTTTTAAAAATAAATTGCTTCCATCCGCACACGTTAAAATATTAGAAAAAAATATTAAAAAAAATACATAAAATAAATTAAGAGGTCATTTCCTCAAAAATGTAATCTCGTATGTAGAGGGATACTGCCGACATAAAATAAACTCGTGATATTCTCAATTTCGAGGATTTTTTATAATAAATATTTAAAAATAATTTATAAAACTATTTTTTTCAAAGTAATTATCTTCATCCTTTATACACGTAACTAATTTTTTAAAGCTTTCCTAGCTCGGAAATAGAGCCAGCAGGAGCATTGGTATGAGTACCTATAATAATTATATTTTTAAAAATAAAAATATTTCTTTTTAATTGACGTTAACAAGTAATTATTATCCATTTTTCGAAGCATTTTTTAATTTTAAAAATTAAAAAAAATATTTTTTTTTTGTTATTTTGGACATGTCTAGATTCCTAAACGTTCTCATAATGTGTTTAATTTTTTATTTTTCAATAATTACTAAAAAAATAAATTTTTTTTATCATGTATAATCCTAAATAATTATTTTTTTTAAATGAGGATAAAAGACAATAATTTTTAAATATTATTTTTATTTTAAAAAATACCAAAAAATTAATAATACCAATTTATTTTAATTTTAAAATAAAATTTCTTTGCCAGAATTAAGTTTTAAATTTTAAAAATTAGAAAATCTATAGTTAATTATAGTCTTCTAAAAAATTTTTTCAAATATCTCATTTTTAAAAATTACAGAATAGAGACCTGCGCGGGACGGGATCTCGACGGGATTTTACGGGATTCCGATCCCGAACTCACGGATTTTTTGATTTTCGGGATCATTCGGGATCCGAAATTTTTTCGAGATTTATCCCTCGTAATGCCGTCCCGGCATCGATTAAGAAAAAAATCCTTACCCGTGACCCCGGAAGTTCGATTTTGCTGGTCTCTATTACAGAATACATATAACCTCGTTTTACTTACATATTTTTTAAATATCTAAAGTATCAGAAAATTATATAAAAAATTTTAGTTTTCTATAAAAATCTGACACATATTTAAGTTAACATTTTACTTTTAATAATAAATATTATACATTTAAATACACCTGGGAATTATTTATTATAAAAAAGCTAACAATTTATTAAGGTTATCTCAATTTCAAGTTTAAGCTTATTTCTTAAGTTTATTTACATAATACAAGTTTATTTAATATAACGCTAAATTAGCTGTTTTAAAATTCAAGAATAGTGTTACCGTTTTCAAGCAGGGTGACCCTTTTACCCTATTTATAGGGCATTTGCCCTATTTTTGACCTTTTCGCCCTAGTTTTTCCCTATTTTTTCATTTGCCATAATTTTGCCCTATTTTTACCATTTTGTAAAATATTTACAATTTTAGAATTTCTTAAATGTGATGGCAGAAAAAGTAAGAAATCTGGCTTCACGGCCTTCCAAAATTCCTAAAATTTTCGCCTGCGGCGCAAAAAATGAAGAAATCTGACTTCTTGGCCTTATAAAATTCTCAAAATTTTCGCCTGCGGCACTGAAAAAGGAAGATAAAGGAGGGCTTGAGTGGAATATAGGAGGATTTTTAGTAGAGAAGATTTCAGAGGACATACTAGGATTATGGGGGATTTGACTAGATAACAAGTGATATTTGCATTGTAAAAGAGATATAAATGGATTTGAGAGATTAATGGTCTTTCTCTTAATCCCCCAATCCCAGCACATAATCCACCAAAATTGGACGTAAACCACCAAATTGGACCTCTTTATTTCTGAACCAAATTTACTCAATTTAGTAAACTAGTGAAAAATATGCGGAATGAAGCTTTTTATTATAATTTTAATTATTTTCTAAGTGTTTTAAACAATGCCCTATTTTTTGCCCTATTTTTGACCATTTTCGCCCTACTTTTGCCACATTTTTGAGTGGCTGCGCCCTATTTTAGTGGTTTGGAAAGGGTCACCCTGTTTTCAAGGCATTTTTTTCACTGTCGAGGCATTTTGTTGAGGCATATTTTTCAGGCCACTTTTATGTGAAATACCCTATGGCCTACTCGATCTTTATACAATGGCGCCCTGTATGGTTCTATGCGCCTCGACGAGCTGAATCGAACCATACCAGGGTGCCCCGGATTCGATAAATTTGAACGAAGTTATCGAATAAAAGATAGCTCTTTATTAAGGTTATCTAGTCAAAAATAAACTTTATGATGGAATAGGCATTAAATAAAATTTAAAATATTTTTTAATTTTTAAATATTTTAAAATTATATGTAATTTTTAAATTTTTAGTAAATAAATTTTAAATTAAAATTTAAATAAAAAATGTTAAATTTTTCTCTCGACAGCGATGATAATCTCTCAAGTTGGTGGAAAACAGAAAATATGTTTTTCTCTACTAAAGGTAAACTTGAGATCAAACTTAAAAATAAAAATAATAGACAAACCAAACTTAAGATCAAGCTTGAAATAAAAAAACAAACTTGAAAACAACGCTAAATAAACTTAAGATCAAACTTAAAAATAAAAAAGAGATAAAAATAAACTTAAGATTGAACTTGATATAAAAATAAACCTGAAAATAAACTTAAGATAGAACTTGAAATAAAAATAAACTTGAAACTAAATTCAAGATTAAACTTGAAATAAAAATAAACTTGAAACTAAATTCAAGATTAAACTTGAAATAAAAATAAACTTGAAAATAAGTTAATAAAATAAATAAACTTGAAACTAAATTCAAGATTAAGCTTAAAAAGCTTTAACTAACAAATTAAACTTTAATTAATTTAACAGACAGTGTTCGCCTCGTTTACGGTCTAGTAGACACTTTTGTTCTAATATTCGGAATTTCCCTAAATTCCCTTTTGTTTTTCCTAATAAAAACAAAAACGGTAGCAATTATGTTGCCCTACAAGAAGCTTTTATTAATGAGTTGTTTGATGGATTGGATTGTTGGTTTTTGGACTTTTATTGTTCAACCCGTATTTTAAATTCGTTAAGGAAAATTTTTAAATAATTTTTTTGAAAGATCCCTTGTGGAGATCACGGCTATAGAACAGTTCTGATGAATGGATTTTTTAGAAAGTCGACTCAGCCGATACGCTACGCTGCATATCTTATATGGATACAATTGATGGTGAAAAATTTTTTTGAAAAATTTTTTTTGAAAAAATTTTTAAGCCTTGGATTTATAAAAAAGGAAATTTTACGAGCTATATTAAAAAACCCAAAAAAATTCAAATTTTATTTAAAGCATTTCTTCCTCGTAACGACAATGTCTCAATATGTCTACCGCTTTTGTATACTCTGTCGTAATGGAAAGTTTTATTTTTTATATTTTTTTGATAAAAAGTGGGACCTCTCTATGATGTGGACTTCATAGCAAAAAATAGCCGCACGTTGGTATTTATGTGTGGGAGCCATATCCCATAAGAGAAATACCCCTCAGTATAAGATAAGATTTTTACAAGCACAATAGTTAGCTATTGTTTCTTTCTTCCTAATCTAAAAACCCAAAAGTAGGATTGAGGGAGAAGATAATCCTATTTTATTAAATAAGTTAATGACTAGGCCTGTTTTAGGCATAATGTCCAATACAATCTTCTTTTCCCTCATTTTTGCCCAACTTTTTTTGAACGGAGCACATGCTGTACTGCTTGCTTGGGCAGATTATCCACGAGCTAATGAGTTTGGTCAAATGCAGGATCTTGCTAAAATGATGGCTAGCGAGTCTGGATTGAGTGATATTAGCTTTGTTTCGTTTGTAAACACGGTGAATAAAAATTAAAATTAGTAGTCATTTAAGTTGATCTCTACTTGTAGAATCTTTTTGGGGGATGGAGATACATGTCGAAGATAGGGGTCGATGAATGTGAGTAGTGATTAGGAGTCAGGGACCTACCCTAGTATACACACATGGTGATGGAGGTCTATACTTAGGTCTGCCGACAATCCTGCTGAGCCTCGTTGGCCTTTTTAAGTCTGAGCCTCGTTGGCCCAGTTTGAGCCTCCTTGGTATTTTTAAGTGTCGATGTTGAATATACTTTTAAGAATTAATCAGGGCTCCATACTCATTTATATTAGAAATTAATCCTCATATGCTACAGTATTTTACCTCGTTTATCCAATAATATAAACTTAACACATAAACTTTTTTTAATTTAAAGTCTGAGCCTCGCTGGCTTATCCACCTGGCAGTAATGATTACCTTGACAATATGTTTCTACATAGTTATTGTTATTTGCGTAATTCGCATTCGCAAAGCTGTGTCTTTAATGACGTCAAAGCTGCGAGACTATAATAAACAAATTTCTGCTGCACTTTTATTTCAAGTAAACAAAGAAAAAAAATTTTTTTTTGTTTTTGAAAAATTTTTTTAATTTTTTGAACTTTTTAAAAAATTTTTGAAAATTCAGGCAATTTTGCCTACTTTCGAAATCGCTGCATGGTGTATCCAAATTTTCCTGCCTATGTTTATGGCTGACCAAAGCACAGTTATGTATATTGTATTTTCGGACATTGCTATTCATTTGGTACCTGTGTTGAATCCTATTGGGACAATTTTGTTGGTTGCTCCCTATCGGCATGTTTTCTAAATATTAAGTAATGATTGAGATACTAACAATAAGTAGATAAGAAGTCGAGTAGGAATCCCATTATAAACCTAGACTTAAGTCAAGGATATAGGTACACAACTGGCTAATTTAAGTCGGGTAATGTTTCCTCAATCTAGTAGATAAAGCAAAAATAAAAACGATCAGTCGGTAATAGGATAGTTGAGTGGTTAATAAAAGAGCTCTCAGAAGCAAGTATTATACCATCCAATCTTTTGTTATATCTTGGATGGGTTCAGCTGCTCTACTCTGGGTTAGATTCTTGAAATATGAAGGTTAAAGGATCTATTATTTGAATGGAAAAGAAAAGTTGGAAAAGTAATGAGAGAAAGGCAAATAAGTGAGAAAGTGTGTCTTTTTCAAACAAATTCTAAAATTTTTAAAAATAATTTCCAGTCGTGCAGTGTTAAACCCAATAAAAGGTGTCAATACAACAATCATTCGTAGCGTTACAGCAATTCGAACTCGCTACAATCAAGCATCCACAACTGTAGCTGCTACCCCCCAGATGGCTAATATTCAAGAAATTCCGAAGGATACTCAGCCTGGAGCTGTCCATGAGTGATAGAAGAATAAAAATTTTCAAGGAATATGAATTGGACGAGAAAGAATCTTTTAAAAAAATTTCTTAGCTTTCTATTAGGGTTGTTCACGATCGGTTAACTGAATAGGAACCGGGACAGATAAGCGGTGTTTTAGCCGAATTAACCGGAGACGAACAATGGAGGTCGAAAGCCCGGCCGTAACCAAAAATCGAGGGTACCCGTATTCGAAGGTACCCGTTAGTGAACAACCCTACCATACCTATTAAATAGTGACCGGATCGATACGATATATCGATGGAAAATATCGATATATCGATGTCGATATTATCGATAAACGATACCGATATTATCGAACGATCACTCAAGTCCGGTCACTACTATTAAATACAAAATTTTTTAATCTGAAACTCTGTTCAGATTTTTAACCTTTAAATATAAAAGTACACATTTTTATAAAAAATTAATTTCCACAAAAAATAAAAAATGGAAGGAAAATTAAAAAAAATTTAATTAATTCATCATATGTTTATATCATATTTAAAAATCACAAAATTTAATTTAAATTTTTAAAAAATATTTTTTAAAAAATTAAATTAAAAATATTTAAATAAACAAAAAATTTAGTTTAATTATAAGGTAAAAGTACCTAATAATTTAATTTTGCCTTTATTTTAAAAAATAAAAAATATAATAATTAAATTTATTTTAGTTAATTTAATTGAAGTTCTCGACCATTTTATACGATAATAAAATTTAATTTTCACCTTGATGTTTATACTTATGTCAAGAAAAAAATTATTATTTAAATGTTGAATATTCCGTTTTCAGAGTTATTTATTTTTTATTTTAAAATTAATATGTAGTATATAATCACTGGCTGGAAACCTGTATCAAAATTTGTATTCGTACCTGTTTACGAGTACGAGCAATTTTTAAAATTCCAACAACTGTATACAATTCACTGTTTTCCGAAAAATCTGAAGAATGCTTCTGAAAATGTGTTTTCTGAATAATAAATTCTATAGAATTTTCCGTAAACTCATATGTATTGATGAAATTCCAGAAATAATTGCCATATAAAATTCCGTAACAAATTTTGTATTTACCTGAAAATTTGAATAATGCACCTAAACAATGTATTTAAATTGTGTTCCAAAAATAGATTTTAAAAATTTAAAAAATTTAAATTAAAAATTTTAAAGATTTTAAAATTAAATAAAAAAATAAAATCTTTTAAATAGATTTTTCGGAAAATTCAGGAAAATATACCTCCGGAAAATTTAACCCATTAAAAAATTTATTAACGCAGTTAAAGAAGTTACTATTCCGGAAAGAATAATTCCGGAAATACATTAAATAAAAATCGCTAGGGGGAGCGCAAAACTCAATTTTATTAGAACGCAAGAGCACAAAATTAAAATTTAAAAAGAAAATATTTCAACATATTTTTAGAAATTCAAAAACTATGTCGGATAATTCCTCAAATTCTTCATCAATTATATTTCCTTTTCCGGATTATATTATGTACATAGAATACGTGCAGAATTGGATCACGTTGATATGTCATTTTATTACGGTTCGAAAATAAATCGAGAAAATTTAAAAATAAATTCAAAAATACTTTAAGGTATCAACCATGTGCCCTATTCTAATCGCCATAAAGTTTGGCAAGGGTTTACGGATTAAAGAGCTTTCTCCCGGATTGCGTCTCTTTTTCTGCTCTCACGTCATATTCTCGATACTTGGAATACCCTATCAGCTCTATCGAATATTATTTTGGATCAGTCCAAACCACGAAACAATAGAAAATAATTACGGGAATCAATATTCGCCATATCTTCTTTTTTGGCTTTCAATGCCCGAATTTGTCTTCTACGGAGCAATTCCTTCAGTTGTACTACTCTTGACCGTAGAAAGATGTATAGCATTAAGAATTACTTTAACATGGGTCAACAAAACATATCGATGGATCAGTCTTGCAATTTTTATGGCCATTGTTGGGGTGAATATGCTGGGACATTTGCTTGAACTACCCTTGTTTGATGACAATCCGGAATTGAGTGAGTTATTTTATTTTTGTGGAGATAGTAGAGGAATAGGAGAGAGTTCTAGAGATTCCGGAAATTAATTCCGGAAAGGCTAATAAATATTAAATTTTCCGGAAAATTAATTAAATATATAATTCCGGAAATGTAATATAAATTCCGGAAAGAATCCGGAATTGTCATATTAATTCCGGAATTGTAATATTAATTCCGGAAAGGATCAGCTATAAATTGCTGCTTCCGGAAAACCTTTATAATTAAATAAAATATTCGTAATATTATTTTTCCGCAAAAGGCATAATTCTATTAATTCTTTCCGGAAATTTATAATATGAAATGTATTGTTTTTCCGTAAACAAATATTCCGGAAAGTAATTCTATAAACTACATAGGTATTTCCGGAAACTTATAGTAAAATGTATTCTCGGAATATTCCGGAAAACACGAAAATTCCCATGGAATAATTGTATTTTCCGGAAGTTTATTTCTATATAGTATTAATATTATTTATTATAGTCCCTATATGCGAAACAGCAAGTTGTACGACCACAAATTGGCGTTTATATTTTCAACTTACTTCTAGAATTGTTTTGAGTAGCGCTAATGTTGTAATGTCTATTGTATTTTTGTTGTTGCTACATCAGACTGGGGCCGCCAAAAAATTGGTGGAAAAAATAAAATTAATTAAATAAATTAATTTTTTTTAGAAGAATCGGGTTATTTTATTTACTCTTTTTGTTGAATTTGCTCTCGGTGTAGTGCCAACATTTACGGCGATGATTTTTAATAAGGTAAATTTAGGATAACGATCTATAAGAGGTTTAGGCAGAAGAGAGAATATGAGATAATGAAAGTGAGGATTTTTAGTAATATATCTCTGAAACAGGAAAATGAGAAAGAAGTATGGAGCTATTTAGTAGATGATTGAAGAGACTCTGTAACAATAGGGACTATGTAGGGGGCAGGGGTGCATCTGGTCTCGTATATAGTGAATTTCGTGTCTCGTATTTTGTGGCACGAGCTGCAACCCTGATAGGGGGTATTGAGAGGTTTAACTTGTGGCATTGAAAAAGCCGGCAAATATTAAGTTCGGTTCCTCGAGGTGAGGCGAGGGACATTATTTCGATCCGAGATCCGTTTAAACTTATTTCCTACCCCGGCCCACTCTCTGGTTAGCGATTTTTAATTTTAAAATACTATATTCTCCGTCTTGTTGTTAATTTCTCTCTTAAAATTCAAAATTAAAAATAATTTTATTAAGTACACAAGTCTGTATATTGGTGGTGTACCCAATGCTGGAGAGAAGGGAGAGATTGTCATTCTACTTACTGCTGTAGATTCTGCCTTGTGTGGAGTTTTGTATATGGCATTATTGCTTAAATGCAATGCTTCCCAAACAGTTGTTTCTACAATACATGCTAGAAATATTGAGAGGACTAAAATGGAAGTTCAGAATACCACAGTTCAACGAGGGCCGTTTCTGAATAATAATTTTATTAATAAAGAAACTTAGAGAAAAATTAATTTTCATTCATTATTTTGTATTAAAAAATTTTTTATTTTTTATTTTGATTTTTTGGATAGACATAAAGGTCGGGGAAGGCAGGGGGCCTTCAAAAATTCTCGAAATTTTCGCCTGCGGCACTAAAAATGAAGACTTACAAGACTTAATTACAATCATACTCCCTCGATAATTCAGAATAGGTTTGCGTTATCGAACCGGGCCGACGCTCGAGTCATTTTTTCGGGCATCATTTTTATCGAACCGGGCCGTTCGAGTCTTTTTCGGGCCAAAATTCGATGCACGTTCGATCTATCGAAACGAACCGGGCCGGCAACCCTAATTCAGAAAATTTTATAGAGGCTTGGAAAAATTAATTTTAATTCCTAACATTGCCAAAAAATTGCCTATAACTCCATGACTCATTTTATGGCAAAATTTAAAGATCGGTACTTTGTATTAATTTTTAAAAATCGAAAACAACCAAAAAATAACACAAAAGTCCAATTTATTTTTATTTTCAAAGCTCTTAGTAAACAAACAATAAAAATTCCCAAACTTTAAAAATTATTTTTAAAAAATATTTATGATTCATAAACCCCCATTTTTACCTCTTTTGTCAACTCTAAAGTTGGAAAAAAACGTGGAATTATTTAAATAATATGTAAAGCTTGGTGACTAATAAAAAAGTTATTTGGGGGTTTTCAAACTACAATGGAAGGGTATTTAAACTCTGAGGGAAGATGGGTATGATAAGAATACCTTGACTCAAAATAAAAATAAAAAACATCTCAATAACCCTCAAAAACCCTTAAAATGATGAATTACCCAATTTCTTCTTTAATTCTTGTAATTTTTATCCAAATGAATTTTGGCGGATCCAAGGGAGATTTTGGCAATGAAATAAATAATCAACTATATGGAACTACCGAAGGAGGATTGGAACGTGGAGGATATGAAAGAGGTGGATTTAATGGAGGAAATGAATTTCCGGGAGGAGAAGGATTTGGAAGAGGACAAGAAGAAGGTGATGGAGAAAGCGGGAGGGGATTTAATGGAGGGATTGGAAGTGGAGGAGAAAAAGAATTGGGAGGAGAAGAGCAGTTTAGAGGAGGACTAAATGAAGAAGAAAATCGAGATTTACCGAATGGTGGACGATTTAAAAGAGGACTAGGAGGCGATGTATTTAATGGAGGACGATTTAATGAAGGAGAGAGAAGACGAAGAAATGGTGGAATTGGGAGTGAAGGAACTGGAGGAGAATTTAATAATAGAGGAGAATTGGAAGGAGGTACACAAGGAAGAGGATTTGGAGGAGGTCCAGTAGGAGGAGAATTTAATAGAGGAAGTTTGGAAGGAGGAAATTTCGGAGGACTAAGAGGACAAATTCCGTCAGGTGCAAGACCCCAAAGACATGCTGGATTTAATGGGCGTCATCACCACCATGGACATCACAAAACATCAACTACAACAACTTCAACTTATTGAAGACAAAAGAATTTTGATAAATATTAAAAAATTAAATAAATAAATTTCATTTTTTATGAAAAATAATACATATATGTCTATATTTTTGAATAAAATATAATCTAATCAAAAAAAATTTATTTGAGAATTTTTAATATCTAAAAATATAAACAATTCCAATAATCTTTGTTAAGAAATTCAAGTTAATCCACCACATATTAATTCAAAATTTCAATTTTATCATCAAACATCTTACAAAAATATAGGTTAAGCCTTCAGAAAATTTAGGGTATTACTATAAAAATAAGCTTTATCTAGGTATCTGACATCTATCAAAATAACTATTAAATTTCTTTATTATCCCTTTTCAAATACAAAGTCCATATTGGCACTGCAATTGTCCATTAACAACATTGCAACCACTACAAACTGGTCCAGGCTCATAAATTTTTTGTCCCATATAGTTTCCGCTAAATTAAAATATTTTTTTACAAATTATACATTAATCCAAACAACTTACGGTGGACTGTATTGACAGAAAATGTGAGTTTTATATGTACTGTTAGGACAGTAAGCAAGGCCACAACCAACTTTTAAAGTATTTGCCCAGGCCATCTTGAATATAAATTTAAATAAAAAATTTAATATTATGTAATGATACTAGTGGTGATTTTTGTAGAAAAACATAGAGGCATTCCTAATAAGCCTGATAAGGTAAATTTTGGAAGTAATGATGGATGGTTTATTTGGAGGTTTTTGGTAAAACAAAAAACATTAGGAAACTTTACGCTAGGATCTATAGAAAAATATGACATAAGTTTATGGTTATAAGGGCACGGGATCCGAGTTCTGAATCGAAAAGTTGCAGATAATTAAGCGTCTTGCGTTGGTAGAGTAGAGGAATGCAAAAGCAGTCGGGCTATAGCTATTTCTCTCATTGAGCTAGTGCAAAAGGTTATTCGACGGCTAAAAGCGAACCAGCATCTTTAGTAGATCAGGCTCATTGTTATCCATTACACCACGCCTGCTACTGCACAGCCTTTGGAATTATATAGCTTTATGCTTAACACTCTTATCAAAATTCATTTAAAATTATCACCAACACATTACAAAAATTTTTTTTCCAAAATTGGTCTACCTGGCTCCAATGCCCAGTTGGAACCCAATTTGTGCTTGTCAATACTAAATCGCTAGGAGCTCCTTTATTCACAAGTTCTGCCCACCAAGCATCACAACAAGTTGATAAAGCATTTACCACTAAAAATTTACTTTTATTCGTGATAGTTTCTCAAACAAATTTTTTACCATTAGTTTCTTGATTGCCAAGAAAACAACCATTCTCCCCGTTAGGACTACCAGAATGGGTCATTGTACATTGATTGGTCCATGCTTGGGCACTGGCCTCTAAAGATGCGTCATATTTCTGTTTAAATTTTTAAAATTAAAATTTCTTGGATTATAAACCATTGTCCAAATATTTTTGCCTGTAGGCATCATCCCCGTTTTGTTTTGTGATTGACCACCTGCCAGTTGGGAACGACGCCAATTATGTCTGTCTTGAACAAACTTTTGTTCATTAGCTAGCAATGCATGTACTGAAAAATAATAAAATTTTAAAATTGTTTTTATCGTATTTTAAAGGTTGGGGTCACTGAAGGATTGAAGCTTGGGTAAATCTGGATTCATAATAATGGCTTCATATATATCCCTGAAAATCCTGTTCGCCATTTGAAAATAAAATATGTACAAACTTTTCTTGTCAAGAAAAAATACGGTATTTCAAGATTAGCGGGAGATGTGTCGAGTTACCCGAACTGAAATTTAATGGGAGGCGCGTTGTCCGGATGTAAAACAACCTGGCTTTAACGTTGTCTCCCTGAACTGTGAAACCATCAATGGCAACTTGGACGCGGTCCAGGATTATACGATAGAGATCTCCATTAAAGATCTCCTCCTAGGAATTAATTCCCAGTCTACAATTCCAAATCTAGCCCAAAAAAGGGCTCATTCTTTCTGGGTCAACCCATTAGATAAAAAAGAGAGAGAATCATGACCTATCACGGATTGGGACCTGAAAATGCTTAATCGAGTCCCTTTTCTGTTCCGGCATTCCTCTAAAATCAGTATAAATTTAAAAATTAAATTACCAGGCTCTATAAGCTTATTTTTAGTTCCAATTTCAACGACAACTACCACAAATAAAAAATAATTTAAAAAATTCATAATTTAATAAAATTATTTAAGTGTTTTTAGAAATTTAGAAATATTTTTTAAATTAAATTTTTAGTTTGGGTACATTCTCAGTTTTACTGCACTTTTTATAGCCCTCATTTTTAATTCCTCCTGGATTTACTTTTTTGAATATTTGTTTAATTTAATTTTATTTAAAAACAAAAAGTACACAAAAATATTATTTTAATTTATTAGAATGTCTAGAAAATATTTTTTAAAAATATTTAGTAAACAAGAATATTCAGTCAAGTTGATGTTTAAATCAAAATCGGATCAAAAAATTTAAATAAATTTCCACGGCCTAATATTCCTCTAAACATCTTCCGGGAGCCAGATTTAAAAATAAAATGAAAATTTCAGAACATTATTTAATCAAAACTATTAAAAAAACAAAAAAAACTGTTTGTAAATTCAACAAACTAAACAAAATTCTTTTTTATGCCGCATCTTGGTATTTCTTGACAATACTTTTAATACTGCTCAACCCAACTAAAACAATTGTTAAAAATCATCATTTTTCTTAAATTTTAAACTAGAGTACGTCCGAGTCCGAACGAGTACGAGTATACTCGTGTCGTTCGCTCGGGTTTTTTGCTGTTTTACTCGGACTCGTTACTCGGAGTCTTAATACTCGGCGTTACCGGTACTCGGTAACTTAATACTCGGCAGACTCGGCGTAAACCGAGTATTTTTATGCCCCTATCTGCGGCGCAATAAGGAAGATTTTTGGCTTAAGGATCTTCCAAATTTCCTAAAATTTTCGCCTGCGGCGCTGAAAAGGGAAGAAAATTTGCTCCTTGGCCCTCGAAAATTCTCAAAATTTTCGGCTGCGGAGCGAAAAGAGAGGGATAGGTGTACGGATCTCGTGATTACCTTTCGACGACATACCTAATCCAATGATATCCCAATTAATCTCTCGAATTTCCCAGATTTTGCTCTTTATTCACCCAAATCCCATGATAATCAGCCCAAATCCCGCTTAATCCCTTGATATTCATCTTATTCCTCTCACTCGTATCCGCATAACCTACACAAATCCCCAGAAATAATATTATCCATTCATTTTCCACCCGGAGCCAGCATTGATCATGGGCGTATCATGGAATTTCGTCGGATTAAGAGGGATTTAGGCGGATTAAGAAAATAAATGGGATTTGGATGATGATCCCCTGCATCACTGTCAACAAATGCCCAATACCCAGCACTGATAATGAGTAAAAGTATTGTTTTTGGTAAAATTATTTTAGAATGCTGTTTTATAAAAATTACTCGTTTTACCCGTTTTACTCGTATTCGGGCCAGGGTGGCCCCTTCCAAAACACTAAAATAGGGCGCAGCCACTCAAAAATAGGGCAAAAATAGGGTGAAATTGGGCAAAAGTAGGGCAAAAATTAGGGCATAGCTTTAAATTGCTTAAACATAATTCAACTTTCAAATAAGGCGAAAATTTAGAGGATTTTGGAGCTCAAGCAGCCAGGTTTCTTCCATTTTTAGCGCCGCAGGCGAAAATTTTAAGGATTTTGGGAGGCTAGAAGCCAGATTTTTTCCATTTTTTTGCGCAGCAGGCAAAAATTTTGAGGACTTTGGAAGGCCAGGAAGTCAGAAATCTTTCATTTTTATCATTTTTTTTACAAAATCCGAAGAATTTTTAAAATTATACAAGATGGTAAAGATATGGCAAAAATATGGCAAATGAGAAAATAGGGAAAAAATAGGGCGAAAAGGTCAAAAATAGGGAAAATCCTCTATAAATAGGGTAAAAGGGCCACCCTGATTCGGGCCAAAAAATAAAACTCGGACTCGTTACTCGGGTTTTTCATACTCGGCTTTACTCGTACTCGGGTTTTTCCAAATTACTCGGACGTACTCTATTTTAACAAACCCGGTAAATAATCTTCCAACATTTCCAACTCTGATATACTATTTAATTCATTAATCTTTAACAGCAAAAACTCGAATAATTCAACAAGTATCTTCTTCTTAGTCTCGAAATATTGCCCCAACTAAAACAAAAATTTTTTTATAAAATTTTGATTTTAATTGGTCAAAAATAAAAAATAATTATTTAAATACTTGAGCAAAACTGTCTTCATTTTTTCCTCTTGGCGGCCAATAATCAACTTGTGAAACTCTCTTAAAAATAAACGATTTCAATAAACGAGACTATAGTCTAGTTGTCAACCACAACCTACTTACTAAGGTTATGTCATTGGCAATGGATGGAATAAAAATCAGGCCGGAAAATCCATAAAAACGATCTTAAAATTTGTTCAAGTTTTTGTTTTGGAAAAACTCCCGAACATAGCTATCATACGAAAATACTTGAATAATATACATATATTTCAAAGGTCTCTTCAAGCTCAGTCGAGCTATACCAAAATCTAAATGATTGAACAAGCGTGACGAAGTTGGAGAGCATATAGCTATTTAATTCCTAAGGCTATGCAGTAGGCGACGTGGTGTAATGGCTGGCTAACACATCATTCCAGTCTACTGAAGATGATGTTTCGCACCTAGCCGCCGATTAAAAAAATTTCTGTAAAAATTTCAGATTAATTGGACAACCAGAACCAAAAAAACAGAAAAAAACTAGGTGGTTTTATAATTTCTTAACAGACTGTACTTGGATGTTTGTTTTAGCTCTTTACCCTTGGTTTCCGTTTTTTGCTGCTGCGTCGACGTTTTGCCTAGCAAACGTTGGCTCGCGTGCACAAGCTTCTCGCCGACTTCCATAGGTTTACTTGGTTTTATTTTTGTATTGTAATATTCTTTCATTTTCCATCACATTCTACTCCAATTTCCGGCGGTTTTTTCCTTATGATTTTCAATTTCCGAAAAAAATTTTGATTTCCGATTTCCGAGTTCCGACTTTTGAGCCAGTTCCGATTTCAGGCTCTTTCGATTTCCGACACCTCGGACTGTTCCGACCCACCTCTGATGCTCAGTCACATTCTACTCAGCTCGCCTAGCTCATTCGTAAAATTTATGATGCAGGTAGTATTTGTTTGATAGACATATTCGAGAACCTTCCCTCTCCTTTTAACATTAAAATCTCAAAAAAACTTACTATCGAAACGACCGCTTACCCCAATCATCTCATATTTTTTAAATCGCAATTCAGGCTTCTGCAATTTTTTCATATTAGCTATAATATCATGAATCAAAGTAACAACCTTCTGTCTCACCTAAAAATTATTATTTTTAAAATTATACTCATGAAAGCTTTAGTTTTGATGGCATTCGACTCATCATTTTGCCGGGCTGACCGGCCTAATTTAAGTCTGTGTTTCAGTCCGTATGGTTCTGTAATCTTATATAAACCTCGGTTCAGTCCCGAGTCTAATATAGGACGGATTAAGGACCCAATTTCCCCCCATCGAGGGATTTGAAGGGGAAATCGAGTGCCGTAAGCGTGATATCGAGGTTAAAAATAAAATATTTCAACAAAACACATAATAAAACAAACAAAACAATCTTCAAAATGTTTGTCATGTTCACAAAAAAACATTTTCAGAAACAAAACACAAACAAATCCACAACTTACTAAAATCAAATAAAGTATCCATTTTCGCTGATATTTAATAACAAAAATATCAAATAATTTGGAGATTCTAATTTTACTCCATTTTATATTAAAAGGGATAAATTGGATTAAGTCTGAAATTAATTCTTTTGGCAATTTTTGTTTTAATTTTTTTGAATTTTTCATTTTTGTTTGAAAAATATAAGGTAGAATGTCTGCAAAAAAAGAACAATCTATACATATTGTAAAACAGTCCTCCTCTTTCCCTTCATTGTTTCAGAAAAGAACTATTGTTTATTGTTAGCCAACAAAAACATTTCCATAATTATTAAAAAACATTCAAAACATATAAACAACATATTTTATTTTATGTTTGGATAATGTTTTGTTTGTTTTAACAAATGTTTTTTCCCTAATAAAAACAATGTTTTTCGAAATGTTTTTAAGAACTTTAGGGGTAGTAGAAGGTAGTAAACAAACTTGGGTACTATAAAAATTAATTTTAAATTTACTGGAGTGTCTCTATTTAAAAATTCTCAAATATTAATATTTAATTAAATTAAACAATTAATTTATAAAACTAAACTCAACAAATTTTATTTAAATTAAAGAGAAATTTTGTCAAATAAATATAGGAGGTTTTTGCAAATTTTCAGTTTATTTTTTAATTTCTTTAAATTTATTTAAGAAAAGAATTTTTAGAATGGCAGAAAGAAAAGAACGAAAAAAGAGAAAATTTAAAAAATGGCAAAAGTGAAAATTGCAAATACCCAAACAAACATAAAATTTAATTTTTAATCAAATATTTTATATACAAGGCAAACAAAATTGTTTTTATTTTATCCAAAATATACTTTAAAATTTCCTCTACCAATATACATCATGCATATTTAAGTCCACTAGAAATTTCTCTAATGTGAAACAAAAGAGCTAAAAAATTTTAAAATTAATTTTAATTAAATCTTTGTCTAACACTGTAAAGCTCCACAAAAAAAACTACGCTCTTTAGCTTTAACAACCGCTATTTTACCAACTGTTGTGAATTTTTTAGCCTCCTCATGCAAAAATTCCAATAAATCAATAATTATCTCCTTTTTCACCAACACATTTTTTTAATCTTAAGGTTAGAAAAATTGGTACTTTTTTCAAATCCCGCACCAACCCGTATTTGAGTCTCGAATTAATTTTCCTTTCTTTCTGTCAATCATACGTTCCCTCGCACATTGTAGGTAGAAGGCGAGTTAGGTTTCGAAGTTTCGAAGTTCCTAATAGTTTCGAAGTTCTACCCCGATTTCGACCTGGTCGAAATCGGGTTCGGGGTTCGAAATAAACAAATTCTAAGCTCAGATTCAGACTCAGCACACTCGATTACCTACTGCAAGCCTTAAAAATGTCGAAAGAGCACTTTTTAGCATTTTTCCTAGGGACCAATGATCTTAAGGATTACCCAAAATTATCTTTTTTTAAACATTATTTATAAAAAATGAATAAACTTTTGCCGATCACTTTGGATGAAAGAAAAGATGCAGAGCGGGACCCGTAAAAAATATCTTAAAAAATATTATATTCTAAATGAACTTGTAAATTACATTAAAAACATAATTGCCAGTAAAAGAGGAAAAGTAATCTGAGACTCAAATAGGTGTTGGGCGGGATATGAACAAATTACCAAAAAAAATTTTTAAACAAAAATTTTGGTCTTTCTTGTTATCTCAACAGTTGTCCGCAACTGGTTATCAGCAAATTTTGTTTTCCTACTTAATCCTTTATGGAAAAGGATTAAAATAGGATCACCTTTACCCAAAAATCGTTTATAGAGATAGAGAGCGCAAGTCACCCAGGGTTTGTTAGATACGTATCACGGTTCGAGCCGACCTGATTCCAAATGTCGGGAATTTCCCAACCTTTGGACATTGACTCTACTTAAATCTTTATATAATTACATCCTTTATGGCCTTAATGCCTGACATCGGCCTTTATGAAAAGTTCAAAATTCATTCCCGAAAATCGGGAATTTTCCGAAGTTTTTTAGTTGGGAATTCCCGATTCCTGAACCTACATCAATTTCTGGTTGAACAATTACATATTAGGCTTAGAAAGTCTTTTTCCCTTTTTTTTTATTTTTATGAGGAGGAAAGAGTGAAAGGGAAAAACTACGGACATGTGAGAAGATAACCCGAAAGTACCGAAATTTTGTTAGATTTGACGTTTACAAACTTGTTCAACGTTGTGATCTGTTTTACAAATCCCCGGCCAATTATCAATACTACTGACTTTCTTTAAAAAATAACAATTAAATTATTTATCGATGACTATTTACCTCGTCTATCTCCTTACTAATGGAAACCATAACTTCACGAAAACCTCGTAACTCGTTGAAAATTCCTTTAAAAATTTATAAAATTTTCATTAAAAATTTTTTTGATAATAATTTTTTACAAATTTAAGACACAATAACTAACCACTAAAACGACCACTAATGTTAAATAATTGATTTTTAGTATAATTTGGATTGTTGAAATTTTCTAATTCATTTTTAATTGCAGCAACATGTTCGTCAATTTCTTGTCTCACCTAAAAATATTTTAATTTTTAGAATTTTTTGTATCCATATTTTAGAGTTTAACAAAAGGTAACTTAGTGTTTAATAAGAGTTTTAACTAAATTGAGCAATTCAGGCTCAAAATAAAGAGAACAGGTGCGAGAGTTCAACAAGAGTTAGTAGTTCAACCTATCTTTAGTAGTTCAACCTATCTTTTAATCGTGATTATAACAGTGATTAGGGTTGCCAGCCCGGTTCAGAAGATCGAGTTGGGCATCGAAGAATGCCAGAAAAGAATTGAATGGCCAGATTCGATAAAAATGGACATGCGAAATTTTGAGATTTAAGTGAGCCAGTTTTCTTCATTATCAGCGCTGCAGGCGAAAATTTTGAAAAATTTAAAGACCAAGAAGCCAAATCTATTTTATTTCCTGCGCACAGGCGAAAATTTTGCGAAAAGTAAAAAGAGTGGCAAAAAAGTGGGGGCGAAGAGGTCAAAAATAAAGGAAACCCCCCAAAAAAGAGGCAAAAGGCCACCCTGGTTCGCCGACTTGAATTTGACTTAAATTTTGAAATTAGAAATTTTATGACTACTCTGATCATCTCTTCGAGCTCGAATTTCAGTTCGGATTCAAAATATTATTTGAACTCATATTAACTCAGCACATTAGACCAATTTTTAAACCAAATTTTTAAAATTTTTTTAACCAATTTTTAAAATAAATTTATTAAACTCACATTAAATTGATGTGAAACCATTTCAATAATAAATTAAACAAATTTTAATTGATAATAAATTTTTTAGTAACTCTGAAATATTAATCGTTATTCGTATAAATATTACTGACAAAAAATAAACAGGGAATCAAATAAATTGATAGAGTTAAGTTTACATATGTACATAGTAGCGGCCCAAATTCCGCAAGTTTTTTTCACATGTTATACTTATTATTAGGGTTGTCGGTTACACCAAATTCTTCGGTTATCCGAAACCGAACCGACAACCCTACTTATTACCCATTTCTCGAAGGGTTGTCGGAAATCGGAAATGCCGTTTGACAAAATGGTACAGGTAAAACTGTCAAAAAGTAACTTTATTATGAAATGGTAAATGAAATTGTAAAAGAGCATGTGATGTTGCATTATTGGAAAAATTTTGGAATGAAACTTCTTCTCTGTATTTTAATTAGGTTTTCGGTTCAGCATATTTTTCGGTTTAAGCGGTAAATGTCCAGTTGACTCCCTACATGTCCGCAAAGAGAATGCACACTTTTCTTCCCTTTCTTTGCATTTTTGGCGTTAGGAAGAATGCCCGCTTAAAGGAAAAATCTCTCTCATTTTCCTTTTCTGTTATAATGATAGGGGAAGCTCTAATGGTAGGGAGAGAAATGAAATAAAAATAAAGTGAAAACAAATATCTTTTTTTCTAAAAATGATCAAAAAACAGAAATTTGTGATAACATTCTCAAATATATTTCTAAAAGATCAGTGGGATAACAGCATTTAAAGGGGTTAATGAAGGGACAGAAATCAATGATATGTATGTCAAATATTTTGGCAAATCAGATGCAATGAAATGTCTCATCTTACGCACCGTTCTAAACCTACTGAATTAAATTTTTTTACTGACCCGACCCGATACCAGGTTTTTTTTGACCAGAAGCCCGATCCGAAACACGACCCGGCATCCCTGATTTGCACGCAATTCATCGCTATATACAGTAGTTTAATTTCTAGTATTTTCTATTCTTCCTTTCATAAGTTAAAGGGTTAACTGTAAAGGAAAATTCTCTCTCATTTTTCCTTTTCAGTGTGTAGAATTTTTCCTTTAAGCGGGCATTTTTCCTAACGCCAAAAATGCAAAAAAAAGGGAGAAAAGTGTGCATTCTCTTTGCGGACATGTAGGGAGTCAAATAGACATTTAACGGTTTAAGCTCTCTCTGTGTATTTTGCCGAAATTTATTTTTTTTTGTTTTTTTTTTGAAATTGAATTTGAATTTTTCTCATCCTTTCATTTACCTTAACATTTAAAATTGCCTAAATAATTTTGGTTTAACCTATTTTATTTGCATAAATTTAAATATTAATCAATTTATTATGTACTTTTATTTTTTAAAAGAATTTATTTATGTCAAATTTTATTAATCGAGTGATATCAAGTGATTTGAAATGTTTTAGGAGATCAGAGGAATTTTGTAAATTAAGAGGACGTCAGTGAATTAAGAGGGATATCAGAGGATTAGGAGGATATCGAGGCATTTGTGGAATATAGACGGATTTGAAGGAATTTTGGTGATTAAGAGGGATATAGTGGGATGGGATCTTACAAATCTCCTTAATCCCTTCAAATGCATCGATAATCCTCTGAAAACTACTCCGAATCTCGTGATATGCCCGACATATTTAAATCTCCCAATTCTTATATCTTGAATCAGGATTTTTTGTCTGCGGCTCTAACAATAGAATTTTTTCGCCCAAGGCCCTCCGAAATTCTCAAAAATTTCGCCTCCGGCGGTAAAAAAGAAAGAAATCTGGCTCTTGGCGTTCCATACTTTAAAAAATTTTCGAAAGGATTTGATATTAGAGGGATAGCAAGAGATTAAAAAATAAAAAGTTCGATGTGAAAGGTGAAATGTTCCATTGAAGAAGAGAGTTTCAGGTTGAAAAAGACAATGAGTCAATGGATTATCGGTCAGTGTTCTATAGAGATGCCTTTATCGATAAAAATCCTGTTCCCTCACTATCACACCAAATTATATTATATGTATGTATTTATATATGTACTTGTACACTGACGTATTTTCCACTGAAGCATTGTCCACCAAAAGTATTTAATTTGATTTTTAACTACTATTATAATATTCTCGCTAATTTATATAATCGTTACATCATCCATATCTGACGCTAACCCTGATACCGGCCTCGATATCGGTATCAGCAAAAACGCTATCAGGACTTTTTTCGGTGTTTTTGATTTCATTCGATTTTTTCGTTTTTTTTTCCTTTTTGTGAATTAATAGCAATTTTTCAGTGTTCGTAATTTAATTATTACATATTTTCTTATTAAATTATTTTTTAAATTTTCTTCTTATCATGAATCCCGCACAACCTCCGACTGTAAGTTTACCTTTATTAAAAATGATGTTTTTGTGAAAAAAAATGTTTAATGTTTTTAAAACCTGTGAAACTAACAAGTAAAACAAACAGACTTTTCACAAAACAAGTTTATTCTTTTCCAGAAAATTAAAAACATAAAAACACTTGTTCAAAAACGATGTTTTCGGAAAACATTTTTCTATTTAAAATATACACAAAAACATTTGATGTAAAACAAAACATCACAAACATAAATGTTTTGAATTTTATTGAGTGTTTCCCTTAATGCGTTCGTAGGATAAGATAAACATTAGTTTGTTTCATTGAATTGTTTCGTTCATAGAAACAATTTTTTACGGAATGTTTTATTTAAATACAAAACATTTTCCAAAACAAAAAACATTTTTACAATAAAGTATGGGTAATGAATGTATGTTTTTGTGTTTAATTGAATGTTTTAACTATGAGGTGCTTTTTTCTTTTCTGAAACAATGAAGGGAAATTTATCCCTTTTAATATAAAATGGAGTAAAATTAGAATCTCCAAATTATTTGATATTTTTGTTATTAAATATCAGCGAAAATGGATAATTTCTTTGATTTTAGTAAGTTGTGGATTTGTTTGTGTTTTGTTTTTGATAATGTTACAGAACAAACATTTTGAAGTTTTGTTTGTTTGTGTATTTTCGATAATGTTTTTGTGTATATTTTAATAAAATGTGGTTTTCCGGAAAACATTCCTTTCCAAGGGATTTTTAAATTTTTAAGCAATATTAAAGTTTTCCGGAAAAATATTATATAAAATTGTTTCGCTGTATGTGTTACTTATTTGTATTTTCGCAATATGCTAACTTAAAATATTTAAACAAAAAAAGTCTAAAAGTTAAAATATTTTTAGCTGAGGCAACAAATTGTTCAATTTATTGGAGAAATTCAAAATGAATTGAGAAATTTTAAAATTCCAAAAGAATATACTACAAAAAATCATTTACTCAACATTAGCGGACGTTTTAGTGGTTAGTTATTGTTAGGGTTGGGCAAAACATGCATATGCATGTTTTGTATGTGGATCTGCCTTATGTGGGAAGCCCAAAATTGGTGTTTTTACGTCGGTCCGAGCACTTTATGACCCGGTTCTTAATGCATATTTTTGCATATTTCGACCCTTTCTTGCTATTTGCATATCGGTGCATATTTTGGTTAAATTTCAGCATTTTTTGGAAAATTTTGTAAAAATTGGGCAAAAATTTCAAAAATTTGAAATTTTTTAGGCAAAAAATTTTTTTATAAAATTTTTTGAAAAAATTGTTTTAATGTAAATTTTATAAAATTTTTAAAGGAATTTTCAACGAGTTACGAGGTTTTAGTGAGGGTATGACTTCGTTTAGCAATGAGATAAACGAGGCAAGTAGTCAACGATAAATAATTTATAATTGATATTTTTTAAGAAAGTGAGGAATATTAAAAATTGGCCGGCTGTTTGTAAACCAGATAATAGTACACCTGAACAAGTTTGTAAACATAAACTAAAATTTCTAACAAAAATTTGGTTAAACCATGATACAGACTCCTTTTTCTTTCCCAGGTTTTTAGGTGTACAGAATGGTCAGACTTACACATTTACTGAAACTGACTCGCGGCACAGACTTTAAAAATAATCTTTTCTTCATTAACGTCTCTTGTTGAATATGCCACAGCGAAATAGAGAGAACTTGGGACAGGGAGAATGTCTGACTATTCTGTTATAAAAAAACTTAGAAAGAAAAAAGGGGAACCTAAACCTTGGATTGCCATAAAAATTTAATATATAAATTTTTCCAACTTTTAGTTAAAAGCCACTTTGATGCTCAAAAGGGACATAATAGTTGATTTATTAGATTTTTTTCCCGATAAGGTTAATACATTATATTATGCTACACAGCTTTGTTTTTTGGTTGGTTCGTTAAAAAGTTGGACAAAGATTCAACTAAAATTAATTTTAAAGTTTTTTTAGTTATTTTGTTTCACATTAAAGAACTTGCTAGTGGAGAAATTAAATATTTTTGATCTTGTTGACGATAGAAATTTTAAAGTATATTTTGGATAAAATAAAAACAATTTTATCTGCCTTCTATATAAAATATTTGATGAAAAATTAAATTTTTATGTTTGATTGGGTATTTGCAATTTTCACTTTTGCCATTTTTTAAATTTTCTCTTTTTTCATTCTTTTCTTAAATAAATTTAAAGACGTTAAAAAATAAACTGAAAATTTGCAAAATCCTCCTATATTTTTTTGACAAAATTTCTCTTTAATTTAAATAAAATTTGTCGAGTTTAGTTTAATTTTTGATAAATTAATTTTTGATCCGAAATAATAATTTTATTAAAATTAGATATTTAAAATAAAAACTCGTTTTTCTTCAGTAAATTTAAAATTAATTTTGCATAGTACTCAAACTTGTTTACTACCTTCTACTAACCTTAAAGTTCTTAAAAACATTTCGAAAAACATTGTTTTTATCGAGACAAAAACATTTGTTAAAACAAACAAAACTTTCACAAACATAAGCCATGTTTTCCGGGAACATTGTTTTTATTGAGGCAAAAACATTTGTTAAAACAAACAAAACATTGCCCAAACATAACCCATGTTTTCTGGGAACAATGTTTTATTGAGGGAAAAACATTTGTTAAAACAAACAAAACATTTTCACAAACATAAAATAAAATATGTTGTTTATATGTTTTGAATGTTTGATTGAATGTTTTTATAACAATTATGGAAATGTTTTTGTTTGCTAACAATAAACAATAGTTCTTTTCTGAAACAATGAAGGGGTGTTGGGACTGGGTCACAATATTTATGGATTGTTCCTTTTTCTGCTGACATTCTACCTTATATTTTTAAATAAAAATGAAAACTAAAACAAAATTAAAACAAAAATTGCCAAAAGAATTAATTTCAGAATTAATCCAATTTATCCCTTTTAATATAAAATGGAGTAAAATTAGAATCTCCAAATTATTTGATATTTTTGTTATTAAATATCAGCGAAAATGGATACTTTATTTGATTTTAGTAAGTTGTGGATTTGTTTGTGTATTTTTTTGATAATGTTTTTGTGAACATGACAAACATTTTGAATAAATGTTTTGTTTGTTTTATTATTTGTTTTGTTGAAATATTTTATTTTTAGCCTCGATATCACGCTTACGTCACTCGATTTCCCCATCAAATCCCTCGATAGAGGGGAAATCTAGTCCTTAATCCTTCCTAATCATATTAGACTATTGGGACTGAACCGAGGTTTATATAAGATTACAGAACCATACGTACTGAAACACAGACTTAAATGAGGCCAGTCAGCCCGGCAAACTGATGACTATTTCCCCGGATATGCCTTTGAACCGAGATATAGGGCTCGAAATGGTCAAAAACCATAGGGGGGAGTAAGCTCAATTTTGGTGTAAAAAATTCGAATATGCAAATAATACGTCATTCGAATGAGCTCGACGAACATAGTCGAAAGTCGCTAAAATCAACGAAATCTGATTTGATTTGACCGAGATACTGGTCACTGAAAATTGAAGAACCAAACACATTTTTGTATCGTAACTTGTTCCAAACTTGGTAGACTGCGGTGATTTTGGTGTCATACGAAAGAGCCCGACTAGCTCATTCGAATAACTTATTATTTGCATATTCGAATTTTTTACTCCAAAATTGAGCTTACTCCCCCCTATGGTTTTTGACCATTTCGAGCCCTATATCTCGGTCCAAAGGCATATCCGAGGAAATAGAGTGATGCTGTTCGACTCAGCACATTTATTTACAAATATATGACATTTTGAGCATTAATTTAGGGGGTGTGGCATAACGGAAAAGTACCACAGACTTAAATGATCCGACTTGATTTGACCGAGATACTGATCCCTGAAGATTGGCAAATCATAGGGATGATTTTTTGGAATAAAAAAGTTCATGCAAATTATACCTCTTTCGAAAGAGCTCATCGAACTGAGTTGAATGACCACAAAATCAACGCGATTAGACAAGATTTGACAAAGTTATGACATTGAGTAAACCTATCGGAGTCGGCGACTTATGTCATAACTTTGTCAAATCTTGTCCCATCACCTTGATTTTGGTGTTATTCGACTCAGCTCGATGAGCTCTTTCGAATGAGGCATCACAAGTATAAATTCTCGTCTTTATGTTTTTCACCAGGGCTGCACGCAATCGAAAAAAAGGATTCCGCAACTCGCAATCCGCAACTCTCAATTTTTTTTTAAAATCCGCACCCGCAATCCGCAACTCTCAATTGCAAAAAACCCCGCAATTTACGCAATTTCCGCAACTCGCAATCCGCAATTTTTAAAAATGGAGATAAAGGAATTTAATCACGTCATACTTAAGTTAAATTAAGGTGAAGTGCCAATAACCTTTCGAGGTTTTCTGGTAATAAGCTATTATCATCCGCTACAAGTCTGGCAGTAGATCAGGCGATAAGTTTGAATTGATAAGGCGGATTTAATCCATGCTTACTCTCAAAAAACTCCAAATCCCCAACTATCCAATCATCACGAACGAAGAATTTCTTCCGTTTTCAGCGCCGCAGGCAAAAATTTTTAGAATATTGGAAGATCCTTAAGCCAAAAACTTCCATTTTTAGCGCCGCAGGCGAAAATTTTGAGTTTTCGAAGACCAAGTCACCAGATTTCTTCCATCTTCAGACTCGCTGGCGAAAATTTTGGAATTTTAAGTGAACCAAGAAGACATTCTTCCTTTTTCAGCGCCGCAGGCGAAAATTTTGAGTATTTGGGAAGAATAAGAAGCCAGATTTTTTCCATTTATTGTGATGGAAATTTGGAAAAATTGCGTGAAAATTGCGTAAAAATCTTAAAAATCCGCACCCGCAACTCGCAATTTCTTTTTAAAAATCCGCACCCGCAACTCGCAATTTCTTTTTAAAAATCCGCACCCGCAATCCGCAACTCGCAATTGCAAAAAACCCCGCAATTTACGCAATCCGCAACTCGCAATCCGCAATTGCGTGCAGCCCTGTTTTTCACCCCTATGATTTGCCAATCTTCAGGGGTCAGTATCTCGGTCAAATCAAGTCGGATTTTTTTGATTTTGGTGTCATTCAACACAGCTCGACGAGCTTTATAAATTCACATTGATGGACTGACCATTTTTTACATATTTACCAAAAAAAGGCACCGGGCACTCTCTTCTTTACAAGTGCCAAAATTTCTTCTGAAAAATTTATCAGATTATTTTTGGAAACAATATAATTAATATAAATTAATTTATATGCAATTCTGTTCGTCAAAATTAATTTAATTAACCGTTTATGGGTAGATTTATCTTTTTTGATAAAATTTAGTCAATTTAAATCAGAAAATCTCGAAAAAATCCAACCTATTTTGCCTTTTTTCGGATTTTAGTGCCTATTTTAGCAGTTTGTTAGCAGTGGTTGGAAGCTCGTACCAAAATTCGTACTCGTACTCGTACCTGTGTACGAAGTACGAGTACGAGTACGAGCAAAATTTTGGGCAGGTACGAAGTACGAGTACGAGCAAAAAAATAAGGCCTGTACGAGTACGAGTACGAGAAAATAAAACAGGCCAAGTACGAGTACGAGTACGAGCAAATGGACTCGTACCTCTCGTACTTTGACATTAAATTTTTGAAGGAAAAGGGAAAGGAAAATTAATAATTTTTTCATTTTTTCCTTTGTTTGGTCGATGGTTGAGTGGTTAGGTTGATTGACTTCACTCACTTAAATATTTTGGTAGTGCTGGGTTCAAATCCAGGGCTGGATTTGACGCTTAGAAAATTTTTCTTTTCAAAAATAAATGTTTCTTGACTTTTATTTTGATTTTAAAATTTTAAATTTATTTTTTTAAATATTTTAAACTTGAAAAAACATTAAAAATTTTAATTTAATCATGAATTTGTCAAAATTTTCTGCGCCTGCGGCGCAGAAAATTTAAGAGGTTTGGCTTCATGCTCACATAAACTTCAAACAAAATTATGCCTGCGGGGTTGACAATTGAATTTTCTTTCCTAAAGCCTACAAAATTCTCAAAATTTTCGCCTCCGGCGGTAAAAAGGAAAGTAATCTGGCTATTGGCCTTCCAAATTTTTCAAAATTTTCGCCTGCGGCGCAAGAATGGAAGAATTTTGACTTAAGGACCACAAAAATTCTCAAAATTTTCGCCTGCGGCGCAGGAAATGGATGAAATAGGAGGATTTATGGCTTCAAAGCCTTCCAAAAATCAAAAATTATCGTATACGCCCCTAAAAATTAAAAACTTTACGCCGTTGCCCCTAAAAATTCACAAAAATTTTAAATTTTTTGCATATTTCCCAAGTACGAGAAAGTACGAGGTACGAGTACGAGGTACGAGGCCAAAAATAGGGCTTGTACGAGTACGAGTACGAGTACGAGAAAAAAAAATTAGACATGTACGAGTACGAGTACGAGAAAAAAATAAGGCATGTACGAAAGTACGAGTACGAGTACGAGGTAAAAAAAGGCCTGTACGAAAGTACGAGTACGAGAAAAAAAAATTAGACATGTACGAGTACGAGTACGAGAAAAAAAAATTAGACATGTACGAGTACGAGTACGAGAAAAAAATAAGGCCTGTACGAAAGTACGAGTACGAGTACGAGCAATTTTCAAAATTCCAACCACTGTTTGTTAGTGCCTATATAGGCGCCTATTTTTAACTTTATCATGCCTAAAAATCCTGTCTCTACTGATGAGTCGAATGCCAAAAAACTAAAGCTTTCATGAGTATAATTAAAAATAATAATTTTTAGTTGAGACAGAAGGTTATTACTTTGATTCATAATATTATAGCTAATATGAAAATATTGCAGAAGCCTGAATTGCGATTAAAAAAATATGAGATGATTGGGGTAAGCGGTCGTTTCGATAGTAAGTTTTTTTGAAATTTTATGTTGTAAAAGGAGAGGAAAAGTTCTCGAATCTGGCTATCAAACAAAAAATACGTTGTTTTACGAAAGAACTAGGTGGTCTGCGTAGGGTGTACGGAATTTTGGTCACCGGAATTTTGGTCACCACGCTTTTTCGGAACTTTGGTCACCAATTTTTTTGGAATTTTGGTCACCAGCGGAATTTTGGTCACCAAGTCAAAAAACGGAATACTGGACTCTGAAATTTTGGTCACCAAGAGGAATTTTGGTCACCAAACGGAAAAATTAATTTTATCTAAAACTGATATCAAAGTGATAAAAAATGATTTTTCATCCCCCAGTTGATCAATTTCAATGTTTATCACTTTGCTGGCTGATCACTCGCCCGGTTGATCACTCTCGATCACGCTACCGGATGATTGATTAACTGGAAGAGTGATCAACATTGAAATTGATCAACTGGTAGGTGAAAAACAATATTTTTAACACTTTGATATCAGTTCTCCGTTTGGTGACCAAAATTCCTCTTGGTGACCAAAATTTCAGTGTCCAATATTCCGTTATTTGACTTGGTGACCAAAATTCCAAAAAAATTGGTGACCAAAGTTCCGAAAAATCGTGGTGACCAAAATTCCAGTGACCAAAATTCCGGCACCCCTGCGTAGAATGTGATTGAGCACGAAAGACATTACAATACAAAAATATAAACATGTAAACAGTGCTGGGTATGGCTCCGGGAACTAGCTCCGGAGCCGGCGAAGCTGAAGCCTGAGCTAAGATTTTGAAAACCGCGGAGCCGGAGCCACGAATTTGACATGCCCGGAGCCAAGGTTTTCCATTTGGCTTATACAATTTTTAGAACAGTGTTTCTCTTTTTAGGTTTTTTTGCGTTTGTTGTCAATTTTTTTGAATTTTGCCTTTTTCGACATTTTGTGGGTTTTTAAACTTAGCGCCATTTTATGGATTCGATATTTTATGTGGACACGTTAAGAAAGATTTTCTTTTCATCCTTTCTCAAAGTATGTGTGGTTGACTGGATAGTCAGTTAGGTTCGTAATTTTGTCTAGTTATACATAGTTCGAAAAATATCACAACAAGTGATTAAATAACTGTTTTTTGGAGAATAAATTATTATAAGCATTTTTTTAATTAATTGAAGCTGGATAAATTTTTAAAATTGATTGATTTTAATCCCCTGGGTGTCCAAAATTCTCAAAATTTTCGCCTGCGGCGCGAAAAGCGAGTGATATTGAGAGAGTGATGGACTTTGATACACCTCTTATTCTCTGTTGGCTCAGGGCTCAGGGTGGAAAATCAATGAATCATTTTTCATTCGGGTGATTTTGTTAGATAAAGGGGGATATCGAGTGATACAGAGAATAAGAGGTGTATCAAAGTCCATCACTCTCTCAATATCACTCGCTTTTCGCGCCGCAGGCGAAAATTTTGAGAATTTTGGACACCCAGGGGATTAAAATCAATCAATTTTAAAAATTTATCCAGCTTCAATTAATAAAAAAATGCTTATTATTGTATACGAGTATTCATGCTGTGGAAAAATTGTGGATGGGAGATGGAATTGAACCATCACGGAAAGGGCCCAAACCGAAAGCACAACCGACTGTGCCACCATCCAACCCATTGCTGGGTTATTTATTTTTCATTTATGTTCTTTCTGCAAGTGCGGACACAACACTCCTTCCAAGCGTCCTCGCTTGTTGCTTTTCTTCAATAACTATCAACTGTTTTCGATTTTTGGGAGAGAGCACACAGAACCCATTTTGTGGCATTTCTACTGCGCAACATAGACTTATGCATCAAAGCGGCGTATGTGCGTCTTACGTCTATCTAGCTGCTACTCTGAGTCTTACGCTTTAATTTCTGCCCGCACACAGCACAGGACGATACTCACAGGGTCTTCTCCTTATTTCTCTTAACAGTGAAAGCATGTCAGATCATCACAGCATTTGACGGTTCGCTTGTTCCTCGGGCTATGCCCGGCGGGTCGTTGCACCATTATTGTATACGATGTTCATGCTGTGGAAAAATTGTGGATGGGAGATGGAATTGAACCATCAAGGAATGAGCCCAAACCGAAAGCACAACCGACTGTGCCACCATCCAACCCATTGCTGGGTTATTTATTTTTCATTTATGTTCTTTCTGCAAGTGCGGACACAACACTTATAATAATTAAAACTTTTGATTCGTCCCACTATACTAAAACTTTTGATTCGTCCTTTTGATTCGTCCCCTCTCAAAATGTCAAACAGAGTAAAAATACTCACTCTGTCGAACTGAAAATTAAGAACGAGTAATCTTAATAAAAACATGAGCAATCTTTTTAAAAACCTCAAAACCTTAATAAAAGCCTTCAAACAATAAAATACACAAAGTAAGAAGTAAAATTTTTTATCGAATTTGTCAAATAAACATAAAAATCAATAAACTAGAATCAACATAAAAAATAAAAAAGAACCGGTAAAAAGAACCGGCTTTGCAATCACGATTGGCACAACGGAAACTATTTCCACGTTTACGGGTGTAACAAAAGCCTTTAATTAAATTATAAGTGGTTAAAACATATTAAAAATAACCTGCATGCCAAAGGCACAATTTATCCTTCTCTTCATTCCAACCTCGAAATAAATAAGTTGAGCCTCGGAATCGGAATCAACATTATCAGATTCACTGCTTACATTGTCCTGATTTTCGTTGTTTTCAAAATTGCTCTGATGAGAGGACGAAGTCTGATTCATCGAAAAATCGTCTAAACGCGGCCGTTTCTGAGCTCGTGCTAAATGTTCAAGCCGGCTTCTAATCATTTTAAATACAGAAAATAATCTAAAAATATAAAGAAATAAAAGACAATAGCTATAAAGAGTATCCGGTAGTCAAATCCTATGTTTATTAGAGCTTTTTTGACAATTATTAACTTAGTGGGACGAATCCAAAGTTTTTGTTCAAGGGGACGAATCCATAGTGGGACGAATCCAAGCGCAGCCGAAAAAAAAGTAAAAAAATTTCAAACGAAAACGAAACGAAAATTTTCGTGCAGCTCTGCTCCGGAGCCGCCAAGATTTTGAAAGCCCGGAGCCGGAGCCAACAAATGGCAAATACCCAGCACTGCAAGTAACCCTATGGAAGTCGGCGAGACGCTTGTGCACGCGAGTCAACGAGTTCTGCACTCAGTAACATAAACATATTCTTATCCTCAAGGCTGTGGACATGACTGGATTTCACCACAGCAGCAAAACCCTACATGAAAACCAAAAGTAAATAGCTAAAACAAACAATCATAACTTCGTCAAGCTTGTTCAATCACGGAGATTTTGGTATATTCGACTAAGCTTGAAGAGTTGACTCGAATGATTTTCGTATGATAGCCATATTGAGAGTTTTTCTAAAACAGAAATTTAAAAGAATTTTAAGATCGTTTTTATGGATTTTCCGGCCTGAATTACATTATTCCATCCATTGCCAATGACATAGACTTAGTGAGTAGTCTATGAAGTTGTATAATAGTAAACAACTAGACTATAGTATAGTCTTAGAGACTATAGTCTAGACTAGGGATGCGCGAGGTCGAGGTTTTTCGAAAAAACCGAGACCAAGGAAAACCGAGACCGAGGATGAAAAAGCGAGGTTCGAGGTCGAGAGTCAAATTTCAGGCGAGGTCGAGGTTCAAGGATAACCGAGGGTTTTAAAAAATTTTAATCCTTTGAAAATTTAATTCAATTTGCTAAATTTTATCAAATATTTGCTAAATATTTTCAAATTAATAATTTCCATCATATTCAGATCCAGTAGGGGACCCATATCGATCAGTCAACTCATATTCTTGGTCAAATAATTTCAAAGCTTTGATCAAATTTTTCAAATACTTTGGAATATAAATTCGTTGAGGCTGGAAAATCAAATTATTTGATCAAATATCAGATACTTTAAAAATATCTGATCATCTGGGACAGCGGATTAAGACATATATCGAAGAATCAATGGGGATATCAAAGATGAACCAAGGAGGATATAAGGGGGCTTGAACGCATTATTTGGATTAAGGATATTGTATACGATGTTCATGCTGTGGAAAAATTGTGGATTGAAGATGGAATTGAACCATCATGGAATAAGCCCAGACCGAAGCACAACCGACTGTGCCACCATCCAACACGATGATGGGTTATTTATTTTCATTTATATTCTTTCTGCAAGTGCGGACACAACACTCCTTCCGCCTTGCGAAACCAAGCGTCCTCGCTTGTTGCTTGTCTTCAATAACTATCAACTGTTTTCGATTTTTGGGAGAGCACACACAGAAACCCATTTGTGGCATTTTTTTCTAGCTGCTCACTCAGAGTCTTACGCTTCTAATTTCTGCCCGCACACAGCTCAGGCTATACTCACAGGGTCTTCTCCTTATTTCTGTCGGCGGTAAATTTCAATTTTAGGAAAATTTCAATTTTTCCGGAAAATTTCAAATTTTCCGGAAATTTTCAAATTTTCCGACGATTTAGGAAAATTTCAGTTATTAATAAAGTTGTCAGTTGAGTCTGGGCTAGTTTTATGTTTTTTGGTGTTGTTTGTGTTTTTTATGTTTGTTTTTGTTTTTTCAGGGTTATTTATAAATTTCTTTATTTAAACAAAGTTACAATGTATAAGTTTGGATAAAGTTAAGACATGAAAAACAAACAACATAAACCTATGGGGAGTCGGCGAGACGCTTGTGCAAAACCCAGCGCTTCGCGCTGGGTTTTGCGGCACGCGTCTCGCGGGAGTCAACGGTCGCTGGGTTCTACAATAGTAACATAACCCTATTCCTTTTAACGATTTTCAGCATTGAAATGCCGACCTACCCATTCAGTAGTAGCACAAAAATTAAAAAAACAAGAACTAAAAAACAAAATTTAAAAAAAATAAACGAAAATATTAAAAAAAAGACAAACAAACCAAAAAACAAAACATAAAACAAAAGAAAAACAAAAACATACTCAAAAAACGAAAAATAAGCGAAATAGTGCTAGACAGACTATTAAATTAATTTAATAACTGAAATTTTCCTAAATCGTCGGAAAATTTGAAAATTTCCGGAAAATTTGAAATTTTCCGGAAAAATTGAAATTTTCCTAAAATTGAAATTTACCGCCGACATTTCTCTAGACAGTTAAAGTATGTCAGATCATCACAGCATTTGACGGTTCGCTTGTTCCTCGGGCTATGCCCCCGGGTCGTGGCACCATTATTGTGTACGATATTCATGCTGTGGAAAAATTGTGGATTGAAGATGGAATTGAACCATCATGGAATGAGCCCAGACCGAAGCACAACCGACTAGGGTTGTCGGTTCTTGGAAAATCTTCGGATATCCGGAACCGAACCGAAGAACCGAACCGAAATTTTCGGATATCCGGAACCGAACCGAAGAACCGAACCGAAATTTTCGGATATCCGGAACCGAACCGAAGAACCGAACCGAAAATTTCGGATATCCGGAACCGAACCGAAGAACCGAAAAAATTTCGGATATCCGGAACCGAAATGAAATCTTGATTTTATTTCACAAAAAATAAAATAGCAATTTTATAAAAATTTCAATTAACAAGTTCATAATCTAATCTCTTACTAAATATCAGTAATTGTATCGTCGTTCTCTCCTTCGTTGGATGAGTCATCTGAAAATTTCTCGCAACATTTTTTGAGAAGTTCTTCTGCAAGAGCGGCCTAAATTTTATTTTAATTTCATAAAAGTATAAATACAGACCTGAATATGTATAATGCCTGCTGAAACTTCTTTCCCAAGTCTTGATCGTAAAGTATTTTTGAAGAGAAGAGAAGCCTTTGAAAAACAACGTTCTGAGTTGTTTTTGAAAAACAACGTTTTCTTTTTCGACCTTGAGCAGTAGATAAAAATTGCTGTACGTGTTTCTTCTCAAGATGTTTCCACAATTTTGACGTTGATTTATCTTTTGAATATTCAAACCCTTGCGAACAATATTTACATATTATAGAGCTCTTTTCTTGGTTAAAATGGTTCCAAATTTCACCCATAATTCGAAATTAATTCGCTTATTAAATAATGACACATTAAGTAAAGTTTATACGAGACTCAAATGAGAAAGATAAAAATTGGCATTATGTAAATTTAGCATAACAGGATCCAGTAAACGAAAATTTCGGATATCCGGAACCGAACCGAAGAACCGAACCGAAAATTTCGGATATCCGGAACCGAACCGAAGAACCGAACCGAAAATTTCGGATATCCGGAACCGAACCGAAGAACCGAACCGAAAATTTTCGGATATCCGGAACCGAACCGATATCCGAACCGAAAAATCATCGGTTCTTCGGTTCGGTTCGGTTCGGTTCGGTCCAGAACCGACAACCCTACAACCGACTCTGCCACCATCCAACCCTATGATGGGTTATTTATTTTCATTTATGTTCTTTCTGCAAGTGCGGACACAACAAAGGGGATTTGTGGATCAAGGAGTATATCAGATATATGGAAGGATATCGTGGGATTTGAAAGGATAAAGGGTATATAGCGGATGTAGTTGGATTAGGGGGAATTTAATGGATGTGTAAAAGGAAGATATTAGGGGATTTGTATGGTTTAAGGGTTGTCATAAAGCGATTTGATGGATATGGGAGAGTACAGGAGATATGGTTTAATTTGGATATAAAGGAACAACAATGAGCAAGCGAAAATCTTTAGAATTTTTGGAAGCAAACCATTTCATCCAAAAAAGTTCATTCTTAGGGGTGTATATTTAGCCTCGTTCCTCGGCGAGGTTCTTGGCGAGGATCGAGACTGAGGCTCCGAGGCCGAGGACCAGTCGAACCGAGACCGAGATTGGAAAATTGGCGAGGTCGAGGCTTCGGCGAGGCCTCGACCTCGCGCAACCCTAGTCTAGACTATAGTCTTGATTAAAATCTTTTATTTTTAAGAAAGTTTCACAAGTTGATTATTGGCCGCCAAGAGGAAAAAATGAAGACAGTTTTGCTCAAGTATTTAAATAATTATTTTTTATTTTTGACCAATTAAAATCAAAATTTTATAAAAAAATTTTTGTTTTAGTTGGGGCAATATTTCGAGACTAAGAAGAAGATACTTGTTGAATTATTCGAGTTTTTGCTGTTAAAGATTAATGAATTAAATAGTATATCAGAGTTGGAAATGTTGGAAGATTATTTACCGGGTTTGTCTAAAATTTATAGAAAATCTGATTTTTAACAATTGTTTTAGTTGCGTTGGGCAGTATGAAAAGTATTGTCAAGAAATACCAAGATGCGGCATGATAGTCTAAAAAAGAATTTTGTTTAGTTTATTGAATTTACAAACAATTTTTTTTGTTTTTTTTAAAATTGTTTCGATTGAATAATGTTTTGTAATTTTCATTCTATTTGAAAATCTGGCTCGCGGAAGATGTGTTAGAGGAATATTAGACAGTGGAAGTGGGTCAGTACATATAGCACTATTTTTAAAAATTCGTAAGTAATGTTAAAGTTGAATAATATACCGATCTAAGATTCATAAAATCCAAAAATCTCTCACTTAACGAATGACTAAATAATTCATTCTTCTTGGAAAATAAATTTTTTATAGATTTATTTTTATCAAAACAGTTTGTCATATTTTCTAATGGATGAAAATTCTTAGCGCTGAAACAAAATCCCTCTTAATCAACATAAATTCTACGATATCGCCCTTAATACACATAGATCCAACGATAATCTACCTGAATCCCGCTCAATCCATTGATATCCCTCTTATTACTGATATCACTCGACATCCTCCTCAATATACGCAAATACCCCAATAAAAAATAATTTGTTGATTCGCTACCCGGAGGCCGGAGTCAACATGGATACATAGTCTCAGAAAATCTTGGCCCGGAGCAAAAAATGGCCAATACACAACACTCAATTTGAATGACCATTTTTGGGCATCAAAAAATAGAATGACATCCATTCTGATAGAATAAAACAGTATTTCAAGTCTGACCATTTTTCCTTTTTGTAATGAAAAATGGGTGTGATAGAAATTTAATTTTGCCGTTTTTCAATCCTTAAATTTGTCTTTTAATAAATAATACATACCCATTATTTTAATTTTCTTTTGTCTTTGAATTTTTTTGATTATTAACAACAATATAATCAAACATTTATTTTAAAATTCAAATTTCCTTATTTCAGTTTATTTCCGGTTTATCAAATTAAAATTTATTTAAATTTTTTAGTCCAATTTTTATTTAAACATCAACTTGACTGAATATTCTTGTTTACTAAATATTTTTTAAAAATATTTTTCCAGACATTTTAATAAATTTAAATAATATTTTTGTGTACTTTTTGTTTTTAAATTTAAATTAAATTAAACAAATATTCAAAAAATTAAATCCAGGAAGAATTAAAAATGGAGCTATAAAAAGTGCAGTAAAACTGAGAATGTACCCAAACTAAAAATTTATTTAAAAAATATTTCTAAATTTATTAAAACATTTAAATAATTTTATTAAATTATGAATTTTTTAAATTATATTTTATTTGTGGTAGTTGTCGTTGAAATTGGAACTAAAAATAAGCTTATAGAGCCTGGTAATTTAATTTTTAAATTTATACTAATTTTATAGGTATGTAGGAATAGAAAGGGACTTGATTAAGCATTTCTAGATAACAACCTAAAAATTGTTTTTCCCAAATCCCATACTAATCCCAACCCTATGATTCAACCATACCAATATTTTCAAACAGATCTATCAAGGATAAAGAACGGATTTTTAACCGAGAAAGCTATATTTTTCATTGGAATAACAAAGGGATTTCTAGTGTCATAAGAACTAGAGCCCCGAATTTCGTGAGCCCCGAATTTCTGAAATACCGATAAATACCAAAAAATAAGGTCATAATAATAATGGAGCTTCTAGCAATTTTCAGAGCCCAAGCACGGTCCGGACTCTAATATGAACCCATTATTAATACCATAGCACAGATTTTCCCTATTTCAACTCTCAATCTACCCCTCAACTTTAAATATTTATCAAAAATAATTTAAAAATTTAATTATTATTCAGTACATGCATTGCTAGCTAATGAACAAAAGTTTGTTCAAGACAGACATAATTGGCGTCGTTCCCAACTGGCAGGTGGTCAATCACAAAACAAAACGGGGATGATGCCTACAGGCAAAAATATTTGGACAATGGTTGGATAATCTCAAAGAAATTTTAATTTTAAAAATTTAAATAGAAATACGACGCATCTTTAGAGGCCAGTGCCCAAGCATGGACCAATCAATGTACCATGACCCATTCTGGTAGTCCTAACGGGGAGAATGGTTGTTTTCTTAGCAATCAAGAGACTAATGGTAAAAAATTTAATTGAGAAGATATCACGGATAAAAGAAGTTTTCAGTGGTAAATGCTTTATCAACTTGTTGTGATCTTTGGTGGGCAGAACTAGTGAATAATGGAGCTCCTAGCGATTTAGTATTGACAAGTTCAAATTGGTATCCTACTGGGCATTGGAGCCAGGTATACCAATTTTGGAAAAAAATTTTTTGTAATGTGTTGGTGATAATTTTAAATAAATTTTGAAGAGAGGGACTTTCTCTACTCTAACGACAAAAGCAACCGAGCACTGATAACCATAAATTTACGTGGTGGTTTTTCTATAAATTTCTGGCGGAAATTTTCCTAATGTTTTTTGTTTTACCAAAACCTCCAAATAAACCAACCTTCATCACTTCCAAGATTTACCTTACCAGGATTATTAGGAATGCCTTACTATAAATGCCTTACTATAAATGCCTTACTATGCCTTACTATAAAAATCACCATTAGTATCATTCCATAACATTAATTTTTTATTTAAATTTATATTCAAGATGGCCTGGGCAAATACTTTAAAAGTTGGTTGTGGCCTCGCTTACTGTCCTAACAGTACATATAAAACTCACATTTTCTGTCAATACAGTCCACCGTATGTTACTTGGATTCATATTATAATGTGAAAAAAATTATAATTTAGCGGAAACTATATGGGACAAAAAATTTACGAACCTGGACCAGTTTGTAGTGGTTGTAATGTTGTTAATGGACAGTTACAGTGCCAATATGGACTTTGTATATGAGAAGGAATAATAAAAGAATTTAATAGTTATTTTGATAGATGTCAGATACCTAGATAAAGCTGATTTTTATTGTAATACCCTAAATTTTCTGATAGATTTACCCCATATTTTTGTAAGATGCTTGATGATAAAATTGAAATTTTGACTTAATATGTAGTGGAAATTGGGAATAAATTGGAAATAATTTGGAATTAAATATTAAAAATTTTTAATTTTTAAAAATTTTATTTGTAAGATAAAATGTTTCAAGTCAAGTAAAACTTGAAACAAACTTATCTAAATAAAATTTTAATTTTAATTTATAAACTTGGAAATAGACACAAATAAAGGAATATTAATTTCCCAAATAAACTATTTTGTTTAAATCATATTTTATTCAAAAATATAGCCATTTATATTTCAAAAAATGAAATTTACATATAATTTTTTAATATTTATCACAATTATTCAGTCTTCAATAAGTTGTAGTAATTGGTGTAGTTGATGTTTTGTGGTGATGTCCATGATGGTGATGACGCCCATTAAATCCAGCATGTCTTTGGGGTCTTGCACCTGACGGAATTTGTCCTCTTGGTCCTCCGAAATTTCCTCCTTCCAAACTTTCTCCATTAAATTCACCTCCTATTGGGCCTCCTCCAAATCCTCTTCCTTGGGTTCCTCCTTCCGAACCTCCCCTATTATTAAATTCTCCTCCTCCAGTTCCTTCACTTCCAATTCCACCATTTCCTCGTCTTCCCTCTCCTTCTTTTCCATTAAAACCTCCATTAAATCCTTCACTTCCCAATCCTCTTTTAAATCGTTCACCTCGTTGCAAGTTCGGGATATTTCGGTTTTCTTCTTCATTTAGTCCTCCTCTAAATTCCTCTTCTCCTCCCAATTCTCTTCCTCCTTCATTTCCAATCTCTCTATTAAATCCCCTTCCGCTTTCTCCTTCACCTTCTTCTTGTCCTCTTCCAAATCCTTTTCCCCCAGGGAATTTATTTCCTACATTAAATCCACCTCTTTCATACCCTCCACGTTCCAATCCTCCTTCGGTAGTTCCATATAATTGATTATTTATTTCATTGCCAAAATCTCCCTTGGATCCGCCAAAATTCATTTGAATAAAAATTACAAGAATTAAAGAAGAAATTGGGTAATTCATCATTTTAAGGGGTTTTTGAGGGTTATTGAGAGGTTTTTAATTTTTATTTTGTGTCAAGGTATTCTTACCAGACCCATTTTCCCTCAGAGTTTAAATACCCTTCCATTGTAGTTTGAAAACCCCCAAATAACTTTTTTATTAGTCACCACTTTTTATTAGTCACATTTTATTTAAATAATTCCACGTTTTTTTCTAACTAAGAGTTGACAAAAGAGATAAAAATGGGGGTTTATGAATCATAAATATTTTTTAAAATAATTTTTAAAGTTTGGGAATTTTTATTGTTTGTTTACTAAGAGCTTTGAAAATAAAAATAAATTGGACTTTTGTGTTATTTTATGGCTGTTTTCGATATTTTTAAAATTAATACAAAGAACCGATTATTAAATTTTGCCATTAAATGAGTCATAAATTAATTGACATTTTTGTGGATTGATCGGATATAAGTTAAAGATGGGATAAAGATTAAATAATTGGGTATTCCAGCTCAGATTCTGTTCCACTATCCAACATTTTTGAATATTAGTGTGGAATCAGTGCTTCGAAATTCGAAATTTTTCTATTGTATTTTTTGGTATTTCTCTCTAAATTTGAATGTTTGCATTTTTTGGCTTTATGCGTATTTTAACGCAAATCGGGTTTGGCTTTTTCTCTCCGGCATACTCCTTGAAGTGCTTTCAGTTCACGAAAAATTTTTGGATATTCGGAATTAAACGAAAAAATCCTCATTTCCGAACTGGGGAACCGAGGATTCTTTGATTTGCTTCTTCGCTTTGTTCCAAAGCGACAACTACTCAACGACACATACCTAAATATTAAAGGATATTTCAATAAAAATTATTATTTATTTCTCACACCTTAAATAAAAAATTTAAAAAATCTCCTATAATTTAATATTTATTCTTTTAAATTTTTCATACAATTTTACCCCTTTAAAATAAAAAATAAATAAATAATATTTTTGTCTTTAAAGACGATCATTATTTTGGCAATCTAAATTAGCTGCAATCTTCCCAAAATTATTTTAAGGCTCCTCACATCCTTCATATTTTTATCCTTAAATTTGTCCTTCAATAAATAATATCCATTATTTTATTTTTAAAGTCAATTTAAATAAAAAATTTTTATCCAAACAATATATGTATCTACTATTAAGGTTGTTCTCCGTAATTTAGAATACCCCTATTTCCCGAAATTCTCGAAAGTCGGAGAATTTTCGATTTCCTAGAAATCAACAAAGTAGGAGAATTTGAGAAAAATTTTCACCGACTTTCAGGGAATCTTCCTGGCTCTCAGGGAGGGATTTTCTCCTTTGGCACTGTCTCACAGAAAAATCTTCTAGAGATGGTGAAGCCTTCATTGACCTTGAAGAACTCTATATTTAATAGGTGATCCTACCTTCTACCCTCTTTACTAGAGTTGTCGGTTCTGGACCGAACCGACTCGAACTGAAGCTCCAATGATTTTTCGGTTTAGATATCGGTTTGGTTCCGGATACACGAACCAAGAACCGACAACCTTCTAACCTCTCTACGACGGGGAGCAACTAACCCTATTTATTTAATAGAATGCCAAAAATATCAAAAATTCTTATCTTTACTTTATTCACCCTAATTTCCTTTAATCAACAAATATATTGTTATATCCTCGATTCGAGTCAATGGATTGCTCCGTTTAATAAGACTTCAAGATTGCGAATGTTATGTGTTGATAATAATGAACAATGGGTTATGAGAGAAGGGGAAAATCCTTTAGTATATTTTTAAATTAAAAAATAAATTTTTAAAATTTAAATTAAATTTTATGAGTAGGGTTGGAATTTTTGAACAGGGCCGACGTTCGAGTCATTCTTTCGGGCCAAAATTTGAGGCCACTTTCGATCTTCCGAACCGAAACGGCCCCCAAACCTAGTTTAGTATAACCTACATGAATTAAAAAAACATTAATTCTGATTTTAATAGAAATACTCAAAAATGGGTGCGCATATCGTAAGGACAAAAAATAAATTGCGATATCAGGATTCCTGCCCCCATTATCACGCGGGAGGATAAAATAGAAAGCATTATCTAAAAGAATAAATAGAAAGCATTAGTCGATGCTCCGTTAAGCGAAAGTGCCTTGCAATAACTACGAGGAGGTTCAGGTTCGAATCCTCCCCGGTGGCTAAACTTTTGCTAAACTCTTTCTATTTCATAAATCAGAATTTTAAATGAATAGTAATTGACTGAAATATTTTATTTTTAAAATTAATTTAAAAAATTTTTTAAAATTAATTTTAGGTAAACAACCTAATCAGGCACTATATAATGTGCAACCCAAAATACAAAATTGTTTTGAAAACAAAAAAATATGAAGGGCTTGTTTGGCTAATGCAATCGTTGGCGTTTTGTAGTATTCTTGAATCTACACAGAAAAAGCTTCCATATGGAGGGCGTTCGCCTGAATTTCACAGAGATTTTCAAATGAATTTGTTGAAGGCGGCATTTGCGCTTGTTTGAAATTAAAAATATTTTTTTTCTAATTTTATGGAGGAATTTTAAGTAGCTCTTTAAGTCCTCAACCTATAGGCAGTGTTTGGAATTTTTGAAATATGTTTGTACTCATACCTGCCTTATTTTTTTGCTCGTACTCGTAATTCCTATACAGGTACAAGTACGAATCTTGGTAAAAGCGTCCAAACACAGACTTATAGTTAGTAGACGGTTGGGTTGTAAAAGACAACCCTGGTTTGGATCCACCGCATTGAAAATAACTTAAGCGGGGTCCCACCTCTAATTTTTAGAGGATTTCTAATAAAATCCTCTTTCAAAAATATAAGAATCATTGCTAAGAACAAACATAAATTATAACGAAAAATTTTATATAAATAAAATAATAAATATATTTTTAAATATTAAGTAAAAACATTAAATGAACGGTGAAAAATTTTCTTTTTACCTAAGAAATTAAAACCTAATATCTACAACCAGAGTGTTTCGAAACAAATAAATCCTCGAAAATCGAAAATCAAAGAAAAATAACTCGAAAATCGAAAAAAATTTTTTAAATGAAAAATAATTTGTAGTTATTTGCTATAGATCTCAGTATAACATCACATCCATTTTTTGATATTTTCTAGGATGGATTTAATCGCATTACTCTTATGAGGGAGAGTATATGTAGGAGTAATATGTTGTTCCAGTTCCAATTTTTTGGACAATTCTACTATTAAGTTCAGTTCTAGAATATCCCCTCATGCTTTAACTTAAAGCTTAATCACTCCACGTTATCGTGTTTTGCAGGTTTGTAAACGAACAGACTATATTGGACGTTACCACCTTTCATCATATGCTGAGGTTTTCAAGGTAATCCATCATACTTATAAAATGGCCATGTAGAAAGGGTCACATTACAAAATGGTCAAATTACAAAACGCCAAACTTTTAAAAAATATTTCCAGATACTGTATGAGCGTAACAATTCCAACAGAAAACACGTCTGTGATCGGATGGTGCTGCAAGAAGCTGATCTATTCAAACGATGTCAGGTCCTAGACACACAAGAAGAAGAGAAACAGCTTGAAATGGAGCAATTCAGAAAAGTTTAAAAATTAAAATTTAATTTAAAATTTGAATATTTAAAACCAGAATTGCATAGAACAAAATAGTAAAAAAGATGCGGGTCCAAATATGACAAAAACGGAATGGTGGACAACTACAGTATTGAGCTCAAATAATTTTTTCACTCGATTCTCTCAATTATGTGAGGGAAGGCCGCGCTATACTTTCGACCAATTTATTGAGATAAATAGTAATACCAATGCTGGGATGGGACAGGCATTGGCTAATGATATCCTTTTTATGAATGGAATTAGGTGATTAATTAATACATATGGTCTAAATTGAGTAAGGATAACACTGTTATGGTCATGTTAGGATTAGACTAGATTAAATTGTTATGGCTCCGTGAGGTCTACAAGGAAGAATGGTGGAGAGAAGACCAAGGCCCTCTTGAACTAGGCCCTCTTATTCAAGAGGGAAGTCTTCTTCCTTATTTGGTAACTAGGTCCCTTTTGAACAAGTCCCTTTTGAACTAGTCGAGGGAATTGTTCGGACTTGAACTAGTCTATTCTAAGCTTGAACTAGTCTCTACTAGTAAGGAGGGTGGGGAGACACTTAGAGGGCAAAGCGTCGGACTAATTAGAGGATCGCTTGGACTAAAACGTAGGGTGGAGAGAACATATTCCCTTTGGACTACATAGAGTGGATGCGGGTTTCTTTGGATTAGTAGAGTTTGAGGTCAAGCTCGGATTTTAAAGTAGAGTGGAGAGAACCTGCCCCCTTCGGACTATAATATTTTTCAACAAAATTTTCAGTAATTATTTAAAAGCAAAAATCAAAAAGAGAAGTCTTCTTCCTTATTTGGTAATGAAAACACGCCTTCTACTTCAACACTTCCCATTAGCCTCAATTTGGGTAGCCCCAAGAATTGAAAAGGCTTATAGATGCAAAATGCTAGCTGCTAACGAGCAATTTCAAGAGGACTATTCAGAAAATTTAGTTAATACAATTATTGAAACTTCGAATTATTTAAATGGAAGTAATAATACTAATAGTTTGAATAATTCTTTTGGGGGGTTTAATGAAGATATTTCTTCAAATGAACAACAAACAGCGGTGGTTTATGAATGGAAAAGTGAAGACCATCAATTCTTTGCTGAAAATTGTCCTATAGCTGATGGGGGGTTTACTGATGAATATTTAACTGAAGAGACTGTTAAGTGGGTGTTTTAAAATTCATACCAGGGTTATGAATAGGGGGGCATGTTAATAGAATTTTGCGTAGAATGAACATGCTTCTTTCTGACAGAAAGTATTGAGACGAAACACACCCACCCCCACGTCTGGTTAGTTTCCTTAAGCCAAAAAAATTTCTACTTAATATATAAAATTTCATTAATAATTTTAGATAAGTTTATTAAAATTTAAATGAATCAGTTGTTGAATTTGGCAATTTTTTAGTATTTTTGAATGGAGCAAATAATTATGCTTCAAGCTTTTTTGCTATTATTGGGACCGTACTATAAGGATGAGTCGTAGATATACGGTAGTACGGTACGGAATACGGTACGGTACGAAATTTCAAGCTCTAATTATGAACACTGTTAGTAAGTAGGCAAAAGGGAATATGTTTCCCCGGGCAGGGAAGTAGGTAACTCTTGATAAGACGAGAAAGTAGATTGCAAGATTTTAATAATAATTACTTTTAGTGATTTCTCTTGGCTAGCATCCCAAGCCCGTCTTGGCCTAGTCGTTGAAATAGGCCTTCTATTTGGCATTGTATTCAACACAACGATATTATCCGCCCTACTATACCAAATTAGACATAATTTATCAACAGCAACAATTTTATTTATTTTTAATATTTTATTTTCTAATGTTTTGTTTGTGGCTTCTTTTGTCTGTTTATTTTCTAATATGTTATCTGACAGTGATTATCAACAAGAAAAACCTAATGAGGATGTAAGGAATGTTTTAATAAAGGATAAGCTTTATCAGACAGAGAACCTCCTCTCATATTGACGCATAAAAATTTTTTGATAGGCTAGGGTCTATACGAACTAGGATATAGGGTGAAGGGAACGTTCCACTCACACATGGAATGAGGTCCATTCACACTAGGAAGTACGTTGCCTTCGTTGTAAAAGATTGTGGATGGTCTTTCACACTAGGATGGAAACTGAAGGGAACGCCAATTTGTTGTAAGATGTTGGCTGAAGGGTCATGCTCCTTCACACAAGGATGTAGGCTGAAGAGACATTCCTTTTGTTTGTGAGTAAAGCTGAGAGTATGCCCCTTCGGACTAAGATGTAGGTAAGGGAAGGGCCGGGTTACCCTAAACCCGATACATGGACATTTTTGACCCGAAACCGATCCGAATTCTCTAGGAGATAGTCTGGAGTAACTTCCAATTTTTGATTTTAAATTTAAAATCTTCCTCCCTTCCACTCTTTTAGCAACAACAACAAACAACATCAAGCTCAACCGATGATGATGAACGACCTCCTTCTGCGGCTCTTTATATTGGGCAAGTTTTCCTCATTTAAAATCATTTGTCGTTATTTAAAGGGAAATGCTTCAACACCATTTATTTAAACCCTCTGAATTTCTAAAAAACCTGCTTCAAGAGACTTTGCTTTCACTTGCTCAGAATGGCTCTCTTTTAGGGTTGACTCATCTTCTTGTACTCGTACTACTTGTTATTAAAAGGCGAGAAATTTAAAAAAAATTGCCCCATGTCCTAATGTCAAAATCAAAAAGTTTATTTTAAGAAATTCCATAATGATAGATCATTATGATTAGGCTTGCCAAAATAGACCAACTCGGACCGAAAGATCAGGTCTGGATAAGATATTTGGTCTTAAGAATACTAGCACGGTGCGACTCGATAAAAACAAGCCCGAAAAATGACTCGACCGTCGGCCCTACTCGAAAGCGGCAACTCTACAAGAAATTCCGAAGAGTTAGAGCTAAAATTTTTGCAAATCTTGGGGATAAACTTTCCAGACTTTCCAGACACAAATTATCATTACAACGTACTCAACTTAAGGGATTTCAATTTTTAGAGAATTTCTAATGAAATTCTCTTTCAAAAATATAATAATTAATGACTCAAAACTTAAATTTGCTGAAAAAAATTTTTTATAAATAAAATAATAAATATATTTTTAAATATTAAGTAAAAAGCGTTAAACCGTACTCCCTCCTTATGATAAATAAAAAAATTTATTTTTAAAAATTTAACAGATCTATGGACGGAAAAGGGATTCGACTTTCTAAACGTTATGTAATTTGCCTATTTTCTTGCGTCTGGTTTGTACTAATTATCTCCCATATTTCATTTTCTGCTCTGCAATATTTTGCTGTTTCTGAATTACATCGTCTATTGAACCAATTAAAAACGACTGTTGGGTTTTATCTTTGCAATAGGTAGATTGAACCTGAATTAATAAAATATATGCAATCCCTTTTAGAACTTTCATACTAGAAAGTAGGGTGTAGGGAACATGTACCTTTGGAAGGTGTCCCTTCGCAATAGGGTGGTTGGTCCCTTTATTTCATATCCTAAGTATGCTGAAGGGTCCCTTGGCTCTAGAAAGTGTCTAAAGGAACATGCCCCTTTTCATACTAGAAATAAGGGTAATTCTTCGGTTTTCGCCCCCCCTTTTTCCGCTCCTCAGAGTATTAAAAAATGGTCAGTCAATCTTAAGTTATAGAACTCATTAAGCTGTGTCGAATGACACCAAAATCAAAAAAATCCGACTTGATTTGATCCAGATACAGACCCCTGAATATTGAACAACCACTGAGGTGATTTTTTGAAATAAAAAAAGTTTATGCAAATGATAGCTCATTCGAAAGTGCTCGTCGAGCTGAGTCGAATGACACCAAAATCGACGTGATTGGACAAGATTTGACAAAGTTATGACATAAGTTGCCGACTTCGATAGGTATAATTAATGTCATAACTTTGTCAAATCTTGTCCAATCACATCGATTTTGGTGTCATCCGACTCAACTTGACGAGCTCTTTCGAATGAGCTATCATTTGTACAAATTTTCGTCCTTATGGTTTTTCGCCCCTATGGTTTTTCAATTTTCAGGGGTCTGTATCTCGGTCAAATCAAGTCGGATTTTTTTATTTTGGTGTCATTCGACATAGCTCAACGAGTTCTATAACTTAAGATTGACTGACCATTTTTTAATAATTTGAGGAACGAAAAAGGAGGGGGGGGCGAAAACCGAAGAATTACCGAAATAAGGGAGCATGGTTGAAGGGGGCATGTCCCTTCGCTCTAGAAAGTGTCTGGAAGGAACATGCCCCTTTCATACTAGAAATGAGTGAGCATGTCCCTTCGCACTAGGAAATAGTCCAGAGAGTTTAGCACAAACTTTTCTAATTTTACAGAAACGATCGCTATTCAGTATTTAACGAGATTGGAGAGCGTTGTGATTCAATTTCTGTATTCCACGATTTTGGACATTTTTTGCTTCGAGGGCATACTTTATTTACTCTCTTCTTCCTTTTTGTTTCAATAGCAATATTTTTGGCCACAATATTTTGCCATTGGAGAGTAAATTTGCAGCATGATTTCTTGAATTCGAGGAATTCAAGGAATGGGAGGAAGCGGTGATTTTTTTCTACAGAGAATTCAAACATGAAATAAAATTTCTTTAGCGAGCACAGCCCTTATCGTCGACGTGAAACTCTTTTTAATACGCTACTCCTTTCGCTTGGGGCATTTTTCATTTCTGTTTCTGGCCAAAGCTTTATAGAGATTGCTGTCTTTTGGGTTAGTGATAGGAGGGATGTTACTCGACTAGCTGCTGCTTATCAGGTGAGAGAGCCCTTGATTTTTTATTAAATCTGAAGGGAACATGACTCTTCAGATTAGGCTAAAGAGAACATGTCTTTTCAATTGAGGAGGCCCAAGTGAATATATGTATCCTGGTAGGACTAGGGAGAAGTCTAAAGGAGTCGAGTTTTGAACAGAGAGGGCAAGCGAAATAACACTAAATGTTCCGTTCGGACTAGAAAGTAGGCTGAAAGGTCATGACACTAAATGTTCCGTTCGGACTAGAAAGTAGGCTGAAAGGTCATGACACTAAATGTTCCGTTCGGACTAGAAAGTAGGCTGAAAGGTCATTTTAAATCAGGGAGCTAGATGATAAATTTGGTGGAGAACGTGACTCCATAAATAAGGATTAGAATCTTGTGAACTTGTACCGTTTTCCTGTAGGAACATGCCCTTTTGAAATAAGAAGGGAGAGCAACCGAAACAAGAATTTTAGATTTTCGGTTCGATCCTGAACTCGACAGCCCTAAATCTTTTAGTAATCAATCCTTTATTGTTCTAAGCATTAAAAAAGTAAAATATTTCAGCTGTTCCGAATCGCTGCATTTATTGATCCATTACTGAATCCACTCTTAGTGGCCGTCAGAACCCCTGCAATACGTCGAAAGCTCCGTCACCATTTTTATTTAACCCTACAAATTTTTTGTGCAATATTCTGTCCTTGTTGGAGAAAACAATTATTACTACCAAAGCATAAGAGGGGAAGAGATTCTGTTCTAGTAGCGAAGCGAAGACGCCAAACAGCTTCACTCTCCTATGGTAGACCTATTTCCATGATTGCTACACGACGTGCTTCTGTCGGCTCCTATCTGAGTTTCAATGGGTCCGAGACTGGAAAATGTGCCAATTTTGGGTTGCTCTGTTCTGGAAGGGTGAATAAATGATCCTTTAAATTTAAAAAATTCTTCCTTAGTTTATTCGCAACAAATTCCAACGCAAAGACAGTTGTGCTACTCAAGTGAATTCTGTGGTGTGAAATTAAAATGAAAATTTTAAAAATGAGATTACTTTTGGGAATGATTCAAATTTGTTCCTTTTTTGGATATTAACCGCTCCCCTCATACCATAATACCTTGGAATATTTTTAAAAATTATAAATATTTGGCATTATGATATTTTCACATAATATTTTATTTTGAATATTTTAGTGTTAAATTTCATTGATAAAAAGTATGTATTTTTCTAGGCTCTTTTCAGAGTTATGGCGCGGGATCCACCTTAATTCATACTCCTATCATAGGAGTATGAATTAAGGTGGATCCTATCATAGGATTAATTCATTCTCCTATCATTCTTCTTTTAAATACCTCGTTCTATTAGTCAATATTGGGTTTTTGGAAAGCCACTTTGTCCAGTTTTGAAGGCCAATGTGCCAGATTTCTTCCTTTTTTAGCTCTGCAGTCTAAAATTTTGAGAATTTTGGAATGCCAAGAAGCCAGAATTCATCTGTTTTTACCGCTAAAAGCAAAAATTTCGAAAAATTTGAAGAACACGAGCGTGAAATTGTAAAAAATTGCGTAAAATCTTAAAAACCCGTAAACGCAATCCAGAAGTCAAAACTTAATTCGCTATCCGCCCTGCTTACAATCCACTCTACTAGATGTCGATATTTTCATAAATTCAGGACTGGATTCTGGATTTAGCTTAGTAACCTGGACATGATTCTTGATTTGAATACAAGAAAAATCCAGACTGGATCCAGATCCAGACCTATGTATCTCTACACTATACACACGTTCAACGTTAATCAAATTTTTAATTTTTGATTGTAAATTAAATTAAAAAAGTTGAAGAGTGAACAAGGAAGTCAAAATCATTTTTAATTTAATCTCTCAAAAATCAAAAATTAGAATTTTTGATTTTTAGTTGTTAATTTTTGTTAATTAGGAGTCGTTATTTAATTTTTATTGGAGAATGGCCCATCAAAAATTTGAGCCACAAATTTTGGTTTTCAGTCAAAAATAGATTTTAAATTTTAAATTTAAGCGTGAAAAAAATTTAAAAAAGCCCCAAAAATATTTTTTAAAAATTATTTTTTATTTTTAATTAATTTTTGGCTTATCCTCTCCCCATGACGTTCAACGTCATTGCTTCAATTTAAATTTTATTTAATTTGTTTATTCAGCTTTTTTAAAGGATTTTGCTTTACATAGGTATACTAGCATGTTGCTTATTTTATTTAAATTAATTTTTAAAATTCCGAGCATTTAAAATAAAATTTCAAAAACGATTTTTTATTAACGATTTTATTTTAAATTAAAAATGTTAAAGAATATGTTTAAAATTATTATTTTATTAATTCTGTTGAATTTTGTACATGGACAAAATAAAGGTTTTTAATTTAATTTGGATCATCCCTGAAATTCAAAAGTATACATGTTCCATTCGAACTAGAAAGTAGGCTGGAGGGAACATGTTCCATTCGGACTAGAAAGTAGGCTGGAGGGAACATTTTACGTTTAACTAAGTAGGCTGAAGGGAACATGTTACGTTTTAACTAAGTAGGCTGGAGGTAACATGTTCCGTTCAGCCTAGAAAGTAGGCCTGAGGTACATGTTCCGTTCGGACTAGAAAGTAGGCTGGAGAGAACATGTTCCGATTTAACTGAAAAGGTAGCCAGAGGGTTATGTTCCGTCATCCGTCATACTACATAAGAGCTGGGCTATAAGAATTCGTATCCTTTCTAACCTGATCGAATGCACAAAGTGGCATTTTTTAGCAGAAAGCTATTTTTTATTTAATTATTCTTATATGTAATTACAGGAAAACCAAAAAATAATGGAAAAATCTATCAGACAAACATAACAAACTTTTACGATCAATCATATACGATCAAAGTATCAATAGGTAAATTATTTCTTACAAAAGTATTGAGGGCTAATCCAAATTTCGCTTCAGTCTCCCTAATTCCTTTCAATACCCCAAACTTTGTTCATTATTTTTGTTATTAACAAAGCCCTCAGGAATCAATTAAGCTAGTTTGAACTATGAAATATTTAATTAAAATTAAATTTCCTTCCGGAAGTTACCCCTTTATTTGCTTAAATCACTCATTAATGGCTTCCTGGAAAAGTACTTTGCCTTAAAAAATTTTTTTTCTTCGTATTTCCGTATATTATGTTTTTGTCCTTTTCCATCATTGAATTTATTATTTACACAGCATTAACTTGAATAATACATAAAAATAATAATAAATTCGAGATGAATAGTCAAAAATGAGTACTTAACGTTTTGAGAATGCATATCTCTCTTTAGGCTTAGAAATTTTTGAAATCCTAGTGTTGATCAGTTCTTGTAGGTCAGTGATTGATGTGTCCGCACTTGCAGAAAGAATATACCTAAATGAAAATTACATATCCCATCATCATGCTGGATGGTGGCACAGTCGGTTGTGCTTTCGGTTTGGGCTCATTCCGTGATGTTCTGTTCATTCTCCCATCAAATAAATTTTTCAAGAGATCTAATGTCTTTCGGTACGTTTTTTCTGGTCTGGGACTGGTCACCCAAAAATTTCTTTAAAAATTTCTTGTGTGAAAATTAAAGTAAATTCATCTAAAATTCATTTTCTAAATATTTAAGGCACACCTCCTCAAACTTTTAATGTTCTACTAAGCACTGGAAGTGCAGATTTTTGGGTGACAGCTTTCAATGTCTCGACAAATAAGCCTCGTTTCTTCCCTCAAAATTCTTCAACCTTTTCTCTCCCGACTCCCCAAAAATATTTGAACTTTCCCAGTGTACAAGGAATTGTTGGCGTTGATACAGTACAGGTTTGGTTTAATCAAAATTGGATAGGTCTGGAAAATTTCCAAAAAATGACATTGAACCAAGGCCCTGATGTATTTTAAAAGTGGAGGGCGGAAGAAAATAGAAACGGAAGCAGAAGAGATCCCATCTCTGTCTTGAACCTTCCTTTGTGATTATTGGGACGGTCTACTTGTAAATACAACTATAGCAAGGATTAAGAGAGCTTTCCTTAGCTAAGGAGAGAGCCCTCCCTCCCCCCCCCCCTTAAGAGAGCCTCCCCAAAGCATAAGAGAGGGCTAAAATCCGATTTGGACTTCAGACTTCCAGCAGATAATTTTCCAGACTTGGGACTTGTATAAAATCCTAATTTTCTTCAGTTTGCCGGATTGAACCAAGCTAAACTAGAATTCAGTTTTGCTGATATAATTGAGAATCAAACACTTGCTCAGCCTTTTGATGGAATTATGGGGCTTACATTTCCTGAACTAAGCAAATCGGCTACAAAAAATCCGCTTATGGCTGCTATTGATAATAGTAAGTACAAACTTCCATTATCATAAAATCTTCATTGTAGCCCATACTCAAAATACGTAGTCCTTATAATTTACTCAAATAATTAAGCTCTCCAATAATAAGAGCTCTCTCATTTGCCCCATCTTTCAGGGGCGATTTTCTAAAAACGAGGTAGGAGTACATGCTAAATTTACCACCGAGTCATCACCGAGTTAGATCACCGAGTTGAACCCGCAGCTAATGGTTCTATTACCCAAAACCCTCATCTTGGAATGAGTGTAACAAGCTCGAGTAACAACCCTTAACTAGTTGTTAGCGCTACCCGCCTATTGGAATAAGGGTTCTGTTTTAAACTATCCGCAGTTGAGGGTAGTTAACCCCTACCTCGTTTTTAGAATACCGTCCCAGAGGATAGGGTCTATATACTCTCATTCATTATCAATTTATCAAAATTTTTTCAATTTAGAACTGTTGAAACAGAAAATGTTTACCTTGTATCTTAAAGGGGGTTATGGCAGTGAACAAAAAAATATGCCAGGTTATTCGATAAATTAATTAGGAATTAATATTTGTATTTTAAGGCGGTCTGGCTACTTTTGGCGGTTTTGACAAGGAAAATTGTGGGAAAAAATTGGGGTCGGTTAAATTTTCTGGAGGAGTACAATACCAATTCCCAATTGATGTAAATACTAAGTACCTATTTAATTTCTCATCAAAAAAATTTTTTAGAGCATCAGTAGTCAAGGAAATGTATTCAGTAACACTACGCAAGGCAAGATTTTTAAATAAGGGTCCTTTCCTTTTAAATAACCGTTGATTGACCTCCAACCTAAAACTTAAAAACCATTTGACCAGCTTTTCAATTTCTTTTTCTCAATTGACTTTCTAAAGCTTCCCTTATAGAAACCCTTCTTAAGCTACGGTTACATAAAAATCGCGCGCGTCTTGCGACAGAAAAGATAATGTAAAAAGAGGAGACAATGTCTCTCATCATTTTGTATGCTCTCATCATTTTGTATTTGTCTCTCATCATTTTGTATGCTATTTTCTGTCGCAAAACGCAAAGCGACTTTTATGTAACCACAGCATTATACGACCTGTACTACAAGCTTCTCCGTTCACAACGGCTTTTTCAACTGAGCTTTCTGCTGCACTTTTAATAGCCCTTGAACCCTGCCTAGTAAAGTTGGCGGATAGTTGGAAATCTTCGAATATCAAGATTCTATATCCGAACCGAAAATTTCCAGATATCCGGCCTTTTTCGGATCCGGATCCTCCATCCTTACTGCCTAGTAACCGTGTTGAATCCAGCTGGATCTACCTTCTCATTAAATTTACTAATTCGTAAAATTAAAAAAAGCATTATATTTAAAGCCGTATCCGACTCGAGTACCTCAGTTATTTTTGGAAATATAAATGTTACTGACCAAATTGCAAAACAATTTGGAGCTGTTTGGGATGATCATGATGAATTATACAATATAGACTGCAATGCTAATGCATCAATAACATTTAGAATTGGCGGTGTTGATTATACCATGACAAAAGTATACTCTATTAATCACAGTAAATGCTCTAATATGAGCCTAGCTGAACCCATATATAATATAAGCTAGTGATGCTGGTATCCGGAATCCGGATCCCGACTCCCGAGGTCATTTCTCGACCCGACTTCCGTTTTCCGGGTTTTTCTTATCCCGAGCATCACTGATACATATAAGCCATCTCAAAGAGGCCCATCGACAAAATAAGCATACTCTTTAATAGAGCCCATATAAAATGTAGGCAACTCAGTCACCTATTGAAAAATATGGGGGGATGAGGGGCTGGGGTAGCTAGCCCGTCTCCAAGAGAAGCCTATCCGAGGAGACCCTTCGAAAAATATAATCCCACTCTCTAATAGAGGCACATATCTAATATAAGCCGTCTCAATGCCAGGACTTGTATTTGAGCATTTATGGTAATTAAAATTGAAAAAAATTTCTAAGGATGTCTTGATATTTGGAACTAACTCTAGTGCATGTGCTTTAGCTATTATTCCAATGGAATTTGAAGGTAGGAAATAAAAAAAAATTTCATTTAAATCTATACTTTAAAAACAAAATTATCTAATAAAATACATAATTAAAAATTTTTTTTAATTTAAAGGATATGAATGGGTGTTGGGCAGTCCGTTTATTCGAAAATTTTGTAAGTTTATTCTTTCTATAATTTTTTTATAAAATTTTTTTATGAGCTTATAAAATTTTAAAATTATTTTCAGGTCACACTTTTGACATTGGTAAAAATCAGTTGACATTATCACAAGTTTTGAATAATGAAGTGTGCGAATAATTGAAGGGGAGCAGGCCAACTTACCGCGAGCCCAACTTACCGCAGAGCTATAACTCCGTTCAGAATTGTCGAATCCGGGCCGCCCTGATATGGTTCGATGCGCCTCGACGAGCTGAATCGAACCATACCATGGCGTCCGGATTCGACAATTCTGAACGAAGTTATAGCTCTGCTACGAGTTGGGCTCGCGGTAAGTTGGGGTGTACCCTAATTGAAGATATTTAATAAATTTTAAAGAATATTAATTTTTATTTAAATATCGTAATGCCTCTAAAATAAGCCCCGAGGCTTATTTATTAGATCGACTTCTAGAGGGGGACTATTTTAGAGAGAGATGACTTATTTTTTCGATCATCCTCTAGAGGGCTTATTTTGAGGATTTGTGATAATAATAAAAATATTCTTTACTATATAATTCATCAAATATAAAAAAATTTTTTATTAAACAAATGTAAAATTTTTGATATTGAAAATAGGGTCAAATCAAAACCCAGACCCGAAAATAAACAGACCCCGAACTTGACATCCCTCCAGGCAAACCACTAAATATCACCAGCACAAGTGACCGTCGGGTTACTACCCTAATTAAAAATCATAACAAATTAGTTAATCATTCAGTTCATCATAATTCTGTTCAGAATTAGCCGTTTAAAAATTATCTGTTTTATTCAACAAATTTGTTAAATTATGATTAAAAGTATTACAATTTTTAGAAAAAGAATTAAGAAAAGTATGGACATGCCAAGTAGGCACGCGGCCTTAAAGCTCAAAGCATAACTTGCTGGAAATTTTCTAGCCCTTATCAATTTTGGTACCAATCTCTTTAGCTCTATGAGAGGAATCGTTTAATACCAAATCCAGTGAGATTTGGAAATCATGAAGCAAGTTATGGCTTTGCGCCTTGGCCGCGCGCCTATTTGGATGTACCCAGAAAAAAAGAAAACGTTTTTTCTATCTCAAAACATGTATGTATTTAACATTTCATCTTTCATTGAGTTGCCAGACATTTGTATGCTCTAATTGGATCTAGTATTTGTTGACAGCTGTAACCAGGACAGCATCTTTTATCATTAATGTCGTTACAAACACTGTATTCATTAAGACAACAAATTCCTTTATTAGAACAAAGCCCGGCACAACAATTCCCCTTCCCTTTTCCCTTACATTTGCCGCCATATGTAACAGAACCCGCAGGACATTGACTATTGCTTAATTGGAATAATATAAAAATTGAAAGAAAAAATAAAAAAATTTTTGTTGAAGAATTAACCATTTTTTAAATTTAAAATCTTAAATTATTTAATTTTTCAATTGAAATACAGTAAAATTAGAGTGCGGAAAAATGGCATCCCCGGGATCCCGTAACGGAATCTTTTTCAAAAAATTGAACGGGACAGTATCCCGCGGGATTAGGTAATCGCGTAATCCCTTAATCCCGTTCGTTGTTGAAATACGGGATTTCGGGAAGGATCCTGTAAAATCCCGCTCGGGATCCTGTCCCGACGCACTCTAAACTAGAGTAGGTCGAGGTCGAGGTTTTTTGAAAAAACCTCGACCGAGGATCACCGAGGCTGGAAAAGCCGAGATCGAGGTCGATGGGCAAATTTTGGCCGAGGTCCGAGACAGAGGTTCCGAGGCCCGAGGTCAGCAAAATCGAGGTCGAGGTTTGAAAATGTCGAGGCCTCGACCTCGTGCTACTCTACTTTAAACTATTGCCTCTGAAAAGGTAAATTAAATTTTAAAGAGGACGATCGGGCTACAAAATGAGCCCAAAATGTTATTCATATGAAAATTTTAAAATGTTTTACATTTCGTTAATTAAGTACCTACAAAATCGAGTAAAGCTTAATGAAAATCTCCCTTAATGTGTCTCGATTTATTGAAATTAATTAAATAAAATTAAAAATTGAATTTTAATATCTAATTAATGAATTATTTTTTTCTGTCTAGGGAGTGAAAATTTTTAAAAAAATATTACAAATTAAAATCGTCTACTTTACCACGCTAAAAAATTTTTTTCTTTATTTGATTTGCAATTTTCGATTCTTTAAATTTAATGTCTCAACAATCAAAAATTAAATTTTGAAAAATGTAAAAATTTTTGTCTAATTTATTTAGGGAAGATAAAAAACAAAATGAATTACAAATCGGAAATTTCGACCATCCATTCGACTTCGATATAACAGGCAACCCGTACACATAGAAACGAACCTCTCGGAACGACATTTCGTATTTACTCGATTAATTCCCCTGGGGAATAATTTTTTCAACCCATCCGTGGCATGGGGAATTATTCAAGAGGGGGAATTATTCGAGTTTTGAAATTTGAACGTGTAGCATATTTGTGGGTGGGGGATTATTTTTCAACTCATCCGTAGCAGGGGGAACTATTCGAGGGAGGGGAATTAATCGAGTAAATACGGTACCTCAGTTCTCTGACCTTTATTCTTTAAAAAGAGTCGGCTCTTGTCTGTTTATGCGTCTAATCGTACCCTTATATGCCATGAAAAGTTTATGCGTCCAATAAAATGTTTATTGATCCAAGCGATTTTTTATGCGTCCAATCTAGGCAATAAATACCGGTTCTGCTTGTTTGAAAATATGATCCGGCAACTTTCTATTCCTTTAGATTCTATGATAGTGAAGTGAAGAACCTGGTACTTATTGGACGTATAAGCTTTTCATTGGACGCATACTCGAAAGATTATGCGAGAGAGATAAACTCGGGAATCGGAAAACGGGAGTCAGGTCGGGAAATGACCCCGGGACTCGGGAGGCAAAAAACTCGGGAAATTTGTCCGAGTCGGGACTTGGGATACTCGAACATCACTACAATACATATACCTTCATTTCATTGAATAATTATACTGGGTAATTTTTTTGGTCGAGAAATTGATGTTGATCATTGAAGTTGATCACGTGTATTAATAAAAAGGCAAATATTTAAATTTTTAAAATATCCATTTACGTAATTCACAAAATCGGAACAAACTACGAATAAATTATTATGAATAAATTTTATTTTATTTAGAAAATATTGTATTCATGTTCATGCTGTGGAAAAATTGTGGATGGGAGATGGAATTGAACCATCACGGAAAGAGCCCAAACCGAAAGCACAACCGACTGTGCCACCATCCAACCCGATGATGGGTTATTTATTTTCATTTATATTCTTTCTGCAAGTGCGGACACAACACTCCTTCCGCCTTGCGAAACCAAGCGTCCTCGCTTGTTGCTTGTCTTCTATAACTATCAACTGTTTTTGATTTTTGGGAGAGCACACACAGAAACCCATTTTGTGGCATTTTTTTTTTTCTAGCTGCTCACACAGAGTCTTACGCTTTCTCTAGCTGCTCACACAGAGTCTTACGCATCTAATTTCTGCCCGCACACAGCTCAGGCTATACTCACAGGGTCTTCTCCTTATTTCTCTAGACAGTTAAAGTATGTCAGATCATCACAGCATTTGACGGTTCGCTTGTTCCTCGGGCTATGCCCGGCGGGTCGTTGCACCATTATTGTATTCATGTTCATGCTGTGGAAAAATTGTGGATGGGAGATGGAATTGAACCATCACGGAAAGAGCCCAAACCGAAAGCACAACCGACTGTGCCACCATCCAACCCGATGATGGGTTATTTATTTTCATTTATATTCTTTCTGCAAGTGCGGACACAACAGAAAAAAATAAAAAATTTGAGGGAATAGCCTAACTAATCTTTAGTATTTTTAAATAAAAATATTTTTCCAGAATTTTATTTTTAAATTTTTATAAATTTTTTTTTCACTCTCCTCACTCCTCCAGCCGACGTTTAACGTCAATGCTTTAATTTAAATTTTATACCAATTATTTGTTCAGCATTTTTAAAATTTTAATTTATATACACCGGCAAGTTGCTTACTTTATTAAATTAAATTTTTAAAAAATTTATTAAAATAAAACTTGAAATAAGCCTTTTAAATTAAAAATTTTATATTAATTTTTAATTAAACATGTCCAAGAATATATTTAATATTATTATTTTATTAATTGTGTTGAATTTTGTATATGGACAAAGTAAAGGTTCAGCATTTTTAAATTCAAATTCAATTGCTTAAATTCAAAAGTATACATGTTCCATTCGAACTAGGAAGTAGGATGAATGGAACTTCTTTAAGACTAGAAAGTGTGCTGGAGGGAACATGTTCAGTTCAGACTTGAAAGTAGGCTGAAGGGAACATGTTCAGTTCAGACTTGAAAGTAGGCTGAAGGGAACATGTTCCGTTCAGACTAGAAAGTAGGCTGGGGGGAACATGTTCCGTTCAGACAAGAAAGTAAGCTATAGGGAACATGTGCTGTTCTTACCAGAAAGTAGACTGAAGAGTCCTTCGTGGCTATAGGGAAGACGTCCTGTTCGAGGCGGGAAGCAAGTTGATGGAGTAATCCTCAAACATAGTACTATTCTGAATGGAACCTCCTTACTCTCATAGCCGTATCGAATGCATTGCTTATTTTTTTAATCTAACTGTTTTAACAGGCAATTCAAAAGGTACTGGAAAAGTTTATACGGCTCCTCTAACAGTCTCTAATGATATCTACTATATGATGAACGTCGGAATTGGTAAAATATTTTGCTATAATTCTCTTTATTAATTCGAACCTCCAACTATAATTCTGTTTACCGGAAATTAAATAAGGATTTAGTTCCGGAAGACAATTTTAATATCATTTAGACTAAATAAATTGCACTTTGTCAAATAAAAAAAATTCTTTCGTTACATTCACTTATGTACTATATGTTTACACAGGTTTCAATAGCTTCCGAAAAATTAAGAAAATGGGGGGAATTATTGGGGAAATTATTAAGAAAATTTATAATGTGAATATGCTGGAGATAAATGGATTTATTAAAATTGAAGATTATTTAAAATAAAAATGGGAAAATAAAAAAATTTTCCACTATTCCACACAATAGTTATTATTATCATTGAGATGTGCCAGTGGTTGGAGACTTGTACCAAAATTTGTAACCGTCTCGTACCTTTGTAAAAGTACGAGTACAAGCAAAAAATTAGGCATGTATGAGTACGAGTACGAGCAAATTTCAAAATTCCAACCACTGGATGTTGAATCCATGCCTTTCTAAATTGGAGTCTTCTTCCTAAAATAATCTAGGAAGATTTTTGAGGATGGGAAGGAGTGTTAAGGAAATACTATTCTTAAATACTATAAAAAATTTCTAAACTTTAAGGTACACCCTCTCAAAGATTTAATGTTTTGCTGAGCACTGGAAGTGCCGATTTTTTTGTGCCTGCTTTTAACATCACTACAAACAAGCCAAAATTCTTTCCCAAAAAATCCTCAACTTTCTCTTCCCCGAAACCTCAAAAATATTTGAACTTTCCTGAGATACGAGGAGAGGTACAAGGAATTGTTGGTATTGATACAATTGAGGTATGTTTCAAATAAACACCTAATAATTTTTTAAGGCCCTTAAATTCTCTTTGAAATTAAAATATCTAACTCTAATGTAATCTCTAAATACATAGAATGATCATATTTATCACTGAATACAAAACAAATTAAAATGACAGGGTGTATTCAAAGAGCACTCACTATATACAGGGATTGCTATCATAAACTGTTCCAAAAAATTCCATGCCCATAATTAACCTCTTAAATAATTACCCTCTTTAATAATTACCCCCTATGTATACATACAGTACCCACATCTATTCTCAATCATAAAATTATCATTTTTATCAATTAACTAGACTGGAAGAATTAGCCTGATGCTCAATTAACTAGACTGGGAGAATTCATTTAAAGGATTCTTATGTTGGGAATTTTAATAAATTTTTACTTTTTAAGTTTGCCGGATTAAAACAACCCAAATTAGAATTTAGCATGGCAGATTTAATTGATAATCAAACACTTGCCGACGCTTATGATGGAATTATGGGGCTTGGATTTGCTAAAAATAGCAAAGCGGAATCAAAAAATCCAGTTCTTGCTGCCATTGATAATAGTAAGTGTTAGAGTAGTACAAGATCGAAAATTTTCCTGACTCAGGACCCGAACCAAAGACTACACCTTAAAACCCAAGACCAAGACTTTGCCTCAAGACGAAGACCGAAAAAACCCAAAAGTCTTGAGATAAGATTCAAGACCAAGAGTTTTGGACAGCTTTAGTAAGTATATCGCTCTAATAATCTAATGCATATTATTCAATCTTCAGTCTAGACATGGTTGTAGGTAAAGCTGATTAGGAAAAAAATAAAAAAATGGGAACTGCGTCTCTTCCAATAGTAAATGTTAAGCAGTCGAGAGTCTCTCTTCCGGAGCTCGAGATCTCCTCCCGAAGCCATATGCACCTGATGTCTAATTTCTAAATCAGATGCCCTATTCTCCATGCCCTACTGCCCTACTCTCAACATTCCAATTGGCCTGATCCTCTCCAATTTATTCTCAATTTTTCCCTAATATTTTTTACAACTCCAGATTTGCTGGCACAGAAAATGTTCACCTTGTATTTGAAAGGCGGGTATCCCAGTAGTTCAAAAAATATGCAAGGTTATTCAGAGAAAGTTACAAAATAATATTTTTATGTTAAGGTGGTCAAGCTACTTTTGGTGGGTATGACACAAAAAATTGTGGGCAAAAATTGGGTTCCGTTAAGTTTATTGGAGGGGGATTGCGTTATCAATTCCAAATTGATGTAAATAAATTAATTAATTTCCTAAATTTTTCAAAAATTTTAGAGCATTAGTATTCAAGGAAAAGTAGCCAGCGGAGGAACACAAGGCAAGTTTCAACTTTCAACTAGAGATCTCGCGCGGGATCCCCGTAATCCCGCACTTTTTTCGATTTGCGGGATTTTTCGGGATTATATATTTTGCCTCTCTAATATGTAACTATGGATTCGTATTAAACTATGGATTCGTATTAATCGTCGATCATGGGGTGTCGAGCGAATTTCGGTGTAAACGCCATGGTATAGAACGCCATGTCCCTCTCCAACTGATCATCCCCTAGCATGAACAATTGGCACCTCATGCCCGTAAACATCCCATTCTACTAATTGTAGGCTATCAGTCTCCTTATGAATTAATTGAGAAGATCCCCTTCTCAACTAAAGTTTATTTTACTAAAATAACAACCCTTGAGTTTGTTAGAGATCTGAGCATTTATTGGAGAGCTTATCAATTTATTTTACAATTAAAGATAATTATTTTTATAGCTATATCCGATTCGAGCTCAGGAGATATTATTGGAAATAGGGCAGTTATCGATAAATTTACACAGCAAGTTGGAGCTCGTTGGAGTGATTCAGATGGAGCATACCTTATACATTGTAGAGCTACTCCCTCACTAACATTAAAAATTGGCGGGGTTGATTATACTTTGACAAAGGTGAAAAGTAGTTAAAAATTACTGTAATTAGTCAAATTTAAAGGATGTTTTGATATATCGTATGGCGATTAATAAGTGCGGTCTAGCTGTTGGCGTAATGGATAAAACTAAAGATGGTAAATTTTGATTTAAAATTTGAACTTTGTAAAAGTTTCGTTGGATGGGTGATAGAGGAGAGAAAAGGAGATGGTCATATATCACAGAGCCTGATCAGTGTACATTATCCAACCGATATTTTTCCCTCAATATCCTTGAGCTCATCTGAAGTGAGATTAAGAAATGAGGTTAAGTTGTTTAGATTAGAATACGTCCGAGTTGAGCGAGTTGGAGTTTACTCGACTCGATCGCTCGGGACCCGACTTGATCGCTTTGAATGAAGTTACTGGATTTTAGTAATATCCGGATATTTTAAGGGATCTAAATATTTTTTCCACTTAATATAAAATTTTTAATAAATACCGTATTTTTTATAAAAGCCCCCGGAGGCTATTTATTAGTCGATATCTAGAGGGGAGCTATTTTAGGGGGGAGGGGGTTAGTATAGAGAAAATACGGTAGACAAGCAAACTTTATTTTTTCTCAATTTTTCAGGCTTTGATTGGGTTTTGGGCAGTCCATTTATGCGAAAATTTTGTAAGTTTTTATTGAAAATTTTAGACACAATTTTAAAATGATTTTCAGGTCATACTTTTGACATTGGAAATAATCAGTTGACATTTTCACAAGTTTCAAGTAAATAAAAATGAGACAGTAAATTAATAATTGAAGAGAAATACCTATGTATTATCATAAATATTAACTCGTAAAAAATTAATTGTAGATAAAAATTTAAATTTGTCAAAAATCAAATTAAAATACATAAATGTTCACAGAAAAAAATTTTTTAAGGGAAATTATATTTATAAAGTAGTGTTCGGCACGGTTTAATACTCACGCAGTACTCTCGAAAGTATTGACTCGGTACTTTTCGGTACTATTGGTATTGTATTGGTAAGATTTTGGAATTTTCGGTACTCGCTCAATACCAGTACTTTTCGGTACTCCCGGTAAATCCATTTGCCGAACACTAGTATAAAGTCATATGTATATTTATAAAAATTCGAGAATTAATTTAAATGGTTATCAAATTTTGAAATTTCATTTCCTCGCTAGAATTGTCTTTACCAAAATTTTCCTGTTTTATTTTCAATATGTTTTCTAATGAATTTCGTTTTGGCGTAGTTTCCTGTGCTTTTTGAGTTTCTAAAATTTTTAAATTAATTTTTTATTCGAAAAGTGTATATGGAGAAAATTCAAGTTAAAGAGTATAGGTCATTTAAACTCTCATATCCCTTGTTCGAATAATCATTCCTTAATAATTCTAGTAACATTCGATAGAGAATTAAAGTTGCTACAAAATAAAACTGAAGCAAAAATTTAATATCAAAAAACTGGCATTCTCAGGTCTCTGAAGCATCGTAGAGACACCCCTTTAATTTGAGATTATGTCTTATTTAAACCCCAATAACACTTAATTGGGCAGATCATATAGAATGATTTTAGTAGCGTCCGATAGAGAATTTAATTTTCTTCAGGATAAAATTTAAAATAAAAATCTAAAATTTTTTGAGGTTAAACCAACCCATTGCCAACCCTCTTAAAATTCCTCTTACCTCCTTTTTCTTCATTTAATCGTCGTCTTTTATTTGAATTAAACATTCTGTCAAGTATTTCATCTTCATTAGGATCAGCTTTCTCTAAAGGATACCATTTTGGGAACCATTTTGGGTTATATATTCTCTTATTTAATTCGTTTCTCAGGTGTTCTATTAACAATAACTCACGGAATTTTTTCTCTTCATCAATTTCAGTGCTTTCGCTTTTGCTTTCTTCAATCTACATTGGCAATTATTTAAAAATAAATTCGGCCTCATTATAAGATGACTAGTTGAAGGGGATCTAATACATGTTGGTTGAGTAGATGAATATTTAACTGAGGGGATAGTCTCCTAAACTGAGGGGATAGTCCTCCAAAAGGATCCTAAACTGACAAATGAGGGGATAGTCCTCCTAAATTGAGGAGCTCCCCTCAAAGAACCAACCAAAGATTTTTATGGAGCAACCTAAACTGTCGAGAGCTCCCTCAAACGATGATCAAAGATGAGTTTATTTAACAAATCATGAAATAAGTAAACCTGGGATCGTGTGATATATCGTGATATTGTACCTATCAATAGTGTACCTAGGATCTCCCTCTCTCTTATTTTGACTTGACAGTGTAGTTAATTTTAAAAAATGATTTGTATCCCCAAAGCCTTTCTAAAACATCAGCTAAACTAAATTAATTTACCAAAACTTTTTTGCTGACCAAAAAATTAAATGGGGCCTTCTCAACTTCATAAAATTTTTCGACGATTTTGTTAATAAATTCTGGTGTTAGAGTAGTTGGAAGAATTTCAGTTTTTTTATAAATAATATTCTTTAAATATTCAATATTTTCTTTATCAGGTAATGAATACCTAGAAAATTAGATTTTAAATTGAAGAGTTCAAATAGGGGTCAAAAAAACTTGGGTTTTTTTTGGACCGTATCATAAAATTTTCGATATTCAAATTACTATCTCTAGTTAACAAAATTCAGTCCCTCTGTTTGATTTAGAAGGTGGGCGAGCACTAAACGCATGATGTAGAATGTTCAGATTTCCGACCTTTTTTCCAAAGTTCCGATTTTCGATTTCATAGTTCCGATTTCCAAAGTTCCGATTTCCGACAGTTCTGAGTTACGGCACCATCGCTATTTCCGACCGACCTCTGGTGGAATCTCACCTTGTTATCCACTGATTTCATTTAAGATTTATTAATTAATGTTCATCCTACCTATGTTCTTTATTATCCGGATCAAATTTTCTTTTTTCCTTTTGTTGTAAAATATCCAAAAATTTTACATTTTTTCCTTTAACTTGTTTTGCCTTGTAATAATCTTCAATTAATTTTTCTTGCTTTGATTGATGATCCTTTAATATTTCCTCTCTAATTTTTGTTGATTTTTCATTGCTTCGAATACAAGCACCTTCTCTTCCTTTACTCGAAATGTCAATTTCATAAATATTTGGAACATTTTTTCCTGTCTTCAATGCCTCGCTACAACTCAGAGTAGCTGACTAAAAATTAAATTTTTTATCGAAATTTATATAAAAAATGCCATTGATCTATAGGGGTTGGAGCTGTTCAAGACGTTTGGGGGCGCACTTACAAATTGTTGAATGAGTTATACTAAGTTGTCAAAAATTTTTTACACATGCCTTACATAGTCTTGACTATCTTCTCCATAAATTTTAAAATTTTAAATTAAACATTTTTCGATATCTTCCTTAGTCTGATCAATAAATGACTATTATACACTAAAAAAGTATATTATCGACCAGAACTTCTGAAATACTTGACAAAAAATTCTAAAATTTTACGACATGACAGAGTACCTAATCTAAGATCCCTTTGCAAAATTTCTCGAAATTAGATTAATTCCTCGCAATTTTATAGCTTAATGCCCTCAGGGCATAATTTAAAATCAGGCTAAATATGTTAGGAACTGCTTCCAATATTCCGCAAATTTTGTCTAGACATAAAAAATAATTTTCCAAACCTCCTCCTTTAACATAGTCTCAGCATTATTGTAAATCAACAGATATTTATCATCTGGACAAACATTAACAAAATAATAAAAAGTCTCTCCTTCTCTCTCCTTTCTGAAGAAAAATATTTGGTTGCTGAGTACTTTTATTTTTCCTTTCAAAATGGATTTTAGACAAGTAATTCTCTTAAGCCTTATCCCTTCCAAATCCCCAATAAATTTAAATTGAATTAATCTTTGGGGCCATTCAATATTTAAATGGGGGGAATATTCCAATTCTTCATATTCAACATTTTGTGTTAATTGTTGATTTGAATTTAATATTTTATCCAGTTTAAAGATGAAAGCTTTGTTTTTCCCGACAAATTCAAATTCGTTGATTAACTGGATTTATTTAATTTATTTGCTGAGGGGCACGCCCAAGTAGCGCGCGGTCATAACGGCGCAAAACCATAACTTGCTTGAAAATTTCTGGCCCCTATTTGGTACCAATTTATTTAGCTCGTTGAGAGGAATCGGTTGATATTAAATCTGGTAAGATTAGGAAATCTTGGTATGGCTTTGCCCCGTTATGGCCGCGTGCCTACTTGGCCTGCAGATATTTGCTGATTATGATTAGGAGGGATTAGGTGGATGTGAATGATTTAGGGTCTTATTAATTAGAGGCTGGATTACGAGAGTCATAAGCTAATCGTGATCGAGAACTATCTCGATAAATTTCGATTAAACTTAGGTTTTTGTTAATGGACTTGTATTGCCCGATCCTTAGTCTTAATAAATATCGTTATTGGAGTCGAAATAAGAGGATAAATTCCCCCTCCCCCGAAATAATTTCAGAAAGCGGTACAATCAGTCAGTGATGATATCAAGTGATTATAAGTGATGATATAGAGATAAAAAATGGTGTAAAAGGACTAAGGATAGGATGTAAAGAGAGATTTAAAAAGGGATTTTGGGGGATTATAAAAGAAATAGAGGGATTGTTGGGATTAAGGTCGATATCTCGGGTTTGGGAGGATTAACAAAGAAATAAAGTTATTTGGTTGGATTAAGAAGGAGATCAGCCGATTTCGAGGGATATCAGTGGATTTTTATCTCAATATATCATCACTTTTAATCACTTTATATCTCATCCACTGACACATTTTTCGGGAGCCTGTGAAACGCCTTGGTTGATTCATCGAAAATATAACAGTGCCAAAAAAGAAAGACAAATAACCTACCCTTACTCCAATTTTTCTATTTTTGGTTCCAGCTTTATTCTTTGACAGATAAACTGTTAAACTAAAATGTTCATTATCAGTAAAAAGCTCGATATCCTCAAAAATGCAAACATCATATTTCTTTGTTTTTTTCTCCAAACTTTTTTCTGAAGTTTTTAAACGAATTTTAAATCTTTCCTCAGTGTTTCTGGCCAAGTCATTAAAATGCTTATATTCGCTCCCACCTTCTATCCATTCAAATTTTAGCAAAATTGTGGCGATTGAACAAATTGGACATAAAATAATAAAAATTAAAAGATGGGGAAGTGAGGGGGAATTAATGAACATTTTTCTGAAAATTTTTAAATTTCAAATTATAATTAGGGCTCGGATTTATATTTAAATAAATCACTGAAGCGACTTTGCCCGCGAACTGACCACTGTCTCTCCATTTTTCATCTAGAGACCCGCGCGGGACGGGATCCCGCGCGGGATTTTGCGGGGTCCCGCTCCCGCAATCCCGCACTTTTTTCGATTTGCGGGATTTTGCGGGATGCGGGATTTTGCGGGATTTTTCCCGCGGGATCCCGTCCCGCAAAGATTTTTTAAAAAAATCCCGCATGCGGGTTCCCGCAAACACGATTTTGCCGGTCTCTATTTTCATCACATCTATCGCTGGTCATTTCTGTCTTACTTCTACTCGAACTAAATGGTCAGACACTGGTAGTCAAGGCTTGTTCATGACCAATGTGTTTTTGTGCCCTATTTCAATATAAATCTGAGCCCTAATGTTCTAAGTTCAGAAAAGTTTCCGACTACACAGACAAAAAAACAATCAGTCTGTCCTGGGATTGGGTTTAAAAACGAAAGCTTCCAGGATCAGGTTCCATGAAATCTGATATTTTCGGGGATGGGGTTAAATGTTTAAAGGCATTTAAATGGTATCGGTCAGAGGCTAAGATTCCCGTAATCGTGAATTATTTTTTAGTTTGTCTAGCCCACTCGAGATAGGCGAAGATTATAGTAACAATGAATAAATTATCAATTAATTTATTCCCTCCTCAATTATTAAAGAAAATTAAAGTTATAATAATGACAACATTAAGAATTTTAATTCCATTTAAATAAAATTTTATGGGGATTTCATGTACACGAGTAATGAATGAGCATGATTTAATTTAAAGGGAAAAAAACTTTTGGCAAATAAATTAAAAAAATAAATTTTAAGAAATTAAGGGATGCCCTGTCTGCCTATTAATTTTCAATGAAATTTAAAAATAATTTTGAAAAATATTTTTGAGAAATATATTTGATGGGGATGCATTTTGTTAAGGGGAATAAAAAATAACGTAAAGAGCAGGGTTGCCGCGGGTACAAAAAATTTTCGGGTACGGGTTTCGGGTATCGGGTTGGAGCGTTTTCATTTCGGGTCACGGGTTTCGGGTTGGCAAAAATATCGGGTACGGGTTTCGGGTTTCGGGTTATAAAATTTTCATTTCGGGTATCGGGTTTCGGGTTGGCAAAAATTTCGGGTACGGGTTTCGGGTTTGGCGAAAAATTCGGGTTATTTTCGGGTGTTCGGCTATTGGTAAACTAAATTGTAAGGAGGCAAGCTATATTGCATAATAGGATTTTGGTGATATAGAGAGAAGCAAATTTGAAGAGATTAAAACATTGTGGGATTTGGGGATTAAGAGGGATATCTTGGTAAAATCCCACTATATTGGTAAAATCCCACCTTGATAAAATCCCACTATGTGCTAATATCCCTCCGCCTTATCTCCATAAAAGCATCCAAATTTCTCCCGTTTTTAGCGCCGCAGGCGAAAATTTTGAGAATTTTGAAGACAAAGACGCCAATTTTCTTCCATTTTTTGCGCCGCAGGCGAAAATTTTTATTTAAGTTTAATTGATCATGAACCTAGAACTCTTAATTTTATGCGCCGCAGGCGAAAATTTTGCAAAATTCATGACTAAATTAAAATTTTTAATGCTCTTTCAAGCTTAAAATATTAAAAAAATAAATTTAAAAATCTAAAATGAAAATCAAAGTTTAAAGGCATTTATTTTTGAAAAGAAAAATTTTTTAGGCCTTATTTCCAATCCTGGACTCGAACCCACCCCAAGAAAATAGCGAGCCAGTCGCCTTACACACTCAACCACCGACCAACATAATGAAAAATTAAAGAAATTATAAATATTTCTTTCCCTTTTCCTTCTTTCTCTTTCTATAAATTTATTTTAAAAAATCGGGTAAGGCTAAGTTTTCGGGTATAAATTTCGGGTTTTAACCAATTTCGGGTCACGGGTTTCGGGTTGGAAAAAATATCGGGTACGGGTTTCGGGTTTCGGGTTGGAAAATTTTCAATTCGGGTATCGGGTTTCGGGTACAAAAAAAGGCCGGGTTTCGGGTTTCGGGTATCGGGTTTCGGGTTTCGGGCGGCAACCCTGGTAAAGAGTTCAGGATTTTAGAAAAAAATATCACAGAATTAAATTCAAAAAAAAATTTTTTTTACTTAATATATATTTTTTATTTATTATTATTGAAAAAATATACAAGAATTAAACAAGGAAATTTTTTTTTAATTTTTACTGAATATATATTATTTAATTTATTATTAAAAATTTATTTTAAAAAATTAATAATATGTAAATAAAAAATAAAATTAAGAGGAGAGTGTGAAGCTCTCGAATGTGAAAAAGACCCCCCTCATGTCTCTCCTCCTCCTTACTCTCTCTCTCCCTTTAACTCCACTCTGTTAAAACACATTCAATTCCTCGTAAAATCAAAACACATTTTTTTATTTTAAAAGTGCAAGCATTAATGATCGAACATTTTGAGGGGGGATGCCCTTTAATTGTTTATTTGCACTTTATTAATAAAATTTTTTTATTTTTTTTTATTTGCATAAAGGCTAAACAAGGCAAAGAGACTTGATAAAATTTCAAGAAGATGAATGAATAGAAGTTCATTATGGGATGGGATTAGGCAACAAAAAATGCCTTTCCATCAGGGATCTAGCCCACTCGATTCCCGAAAATCGGTAATTGAATTTTATGTCGGCTATATCCTGCTTTCCATATACCTTGGAGCTGTCATTTTGTTAATTAGATAGTCTGCCCAAAAATTTTTTCCCAAAATTTTTTCTAAAATTCCAGATTATTTTTGCTCCTTATTTCTCTACAGGGTGACAAAAATGTAACCGGACAGTTTATTTTTGGCATAACTTTATTAAAATTAGAGATAATTGGATCAAATCAAGCTTATATGATAGAGAATTAAATAAGGAATTGATATTATCAAAGATTTTCGAAGTGCCCTCCCTTTTATCGGATATAAAGTTGAAGGCGCGCAGAGAACTTTAAGGCAAAAGTTCGAAAGTCAAAAAAATTTTTTTCAAATGGAAAATTTTTTATGAACGTGGCAAATCTGATTGGGGACAATATCAGCCATAAAAATGACTGATATTGTGCCCCAAAGTCTCCTCTTTCTTATCCGGTTGTTACTGATTCCTAGAACTTTTCTTCTTTAAAGATATAGGATGTTATTTACAAATTTTATTTAATCTCATTTTTTCTAGCCGGATTAGGTTACTTTTGGGTCACCCTGTAGATTAACATAACGAAGGTAGAACGTTCTTGTACCTTCTATATTTTAAATAGGAAAAAACTTGGGGCAAAATGTCCTTTCATGGATTTAACAAGGGGTTGAATGTCTTTTTTGTCTTTACAATTTACTTAATAACACCAAAAAATTTTCAAAATTAAGATTGAATCAAAAATTCGTTTATAAAAATTTTATAAAATCTTCTTTATAAAAATCAAAAGAAATTAATTCATTAAAGTATTTTGAAATGTCTGGCATGTTCACTTGACTTTTAATTTTTTTAAGCCTGTACTTTTTCCTTTGATTTTTCTTTAAAAATATTCACGTGAAAACAAAAATAAATAAAAAAATTTTTTAATAAGTAAACAGAAATAATACTACAGTAAGGAATTGTTGTATAATTGGCATGCTTATTAGGGTTTCACCGAAAGTTCAGGCTCCGGTTTACAAATCGGTTCCGGGAGTCATTATAGTATAGAAGCCACTGTTAGCGTCAGTCTAGTTGAATCATACTAATCCGGCTAGTCCCTAATCCATTCACCTACATTGTACATTTCTATTTGGGATAAACTGGTATCACTGTGCACAACACGGGCTTGGTTATTCCTCGTACAACCCTTGGACATAACATGATCTCCTTCGTCTGATTCATGAATTTTTAAAAGTTTGTCCAATTCACATGATTTAAGCCTGTTGCTATTCAAAGTAAATAAATGTATGCACTTTTTCCGCGCTATTTCAAAAGAGAAAAATAGTTTATTCACGTGTAAACAAAATAAATAAAAATTATTATTAAATTACTTCCTCATTGTATTTATTTTTTAAATTAAAAATTTTTTGCTACAGAGAATTTAGATTGAGTATTATGGGTAAGGCCGCTCGCCACAAGGGCAGTAGGCCATAACGGATCAAAGCCATAAGCCATGACTTACTTCAAGATTTCCAAATCTTACCAAATTTACTATTAAACGATTTCACTCATCGAGCAAAAGATCCCGAATCACGACAATTTTGGCTAAACCTCCAACCATAGACACTACCATCCTTTCAAGTAGTACCTGTTAATTTACACGGTTCCTTTACTCGGGTATTTAGACTTTGTTTATCAGAACGACAATTTCGGCTAAAACCTACTCAAGTAATTTTCACAGATTACTTTTATTTCTTCTAATTTTCCCCCATTTTTAATCTCTAATGCATATAAGAATAAAAAAGAAGAGAGTAATTAATGTCCAAAAAGGATGGATAAATACCACCACCACAGCATTATTTCTCCCCAAAAACAGGCTTCAGACAGCAATCAAATCCATAAAAGAAAAATGGGAAGATGAAAAGAAGACGAATAAAATTAAATAGAAAAAAATATATGCAATTTATTATTTTTTTAATCCTCTTATAAAGCCTGTTCTTCCCTAGCTGTGATTGAGTAATGAACACTCGTCGTTCAATGATTTATTTTCTTAATGATTTTCTTAATGATTTTTTGCTTCCCTTAAAGCTTAATAGTACAAATAATAATTAAAATGCTATCCAAGTATCAACTAAAACCTCCAAATTTTCGGAGATTAGTGGCCACCTTTTGTCTCTCACTCCTTAGAACACTCCACACATTCCATTCCTCCCTTTTAAGGACAATAGAAAAATATTTTGCCTGAGGGGATATTCCATTCAAGCATGATTAAATAGCTTATTTTGCTATAATTCTCGTAAAATGGGTTAATAAATTTAATATTATCTATGCTAAACATATAAGCAAGAGCTTATGTGTTCATCTCCAAGAAAATTAATTATTCTTTATTTGCTGAATTTCATTTATAATCTCTCCCTAATACAGTCGAAATTCTCGGTACTATCCGATTACCCCCTCCCCCCCCCCCCCCCACAATCGTTCGCAAAAGCTTATTTTCTTTCTTATCTCATAAAAATATTATAGGATTAATATTTGCCAGGCAAATAAAAGGTTACACTTTAAATAAAAAATGGCAACAAAGTTGCAAACCAAATTCTCTAAACTTTGAGCTTCTCAATCATATATTAAGGAAGAGGATATGTAAAGGGCGCGGGTTAGGCTAAAACACAACCATGAAGACCGAAATTGGTCACTGTGTGGGTGTCATGAGGGAAGGGTCATTTTATGGGTGCCATGTTAGAGCAGAATGTATCCTCCACACCGCAAAATGGATATATTCCGCCTTCGTCCCTCCAATCTCGTTAAACCAACAAAAAATATATCCCTAGCTATATTCAGGTTTTATAAGATCCAGTGAAAGCTTCCAAAATCCTCTTTGGTTATATAATATCCCCTAGATAATAATAAATAAAAGCTTTAATGAGTTCCAGTCTGAAAAAATAAAATTTATTTATTTTTTATAACAGTGAAAGTAAACACTGTCGTAAGACAACCTGTTCAAACCTAAATATTTTACCCATCTCCAACTCGTTCAAAAAAATTAAATAAAAAATAAATGGGCAGATTGTTAACTGTTTTTAATATTTATTACAAAAAATTCTATCCTTCTTGCGCAAGATTTTTATTTTATTTTATCTTTATCTTCTCTTAGCCATAAAATTCTATTATCAGATTATTATGTTAATTATATTTTTGAATGAACTAATAAATTTAAATTATTCTTATATTTGTTATCGTATTTTTAATAGTATTATGGTCTTTAATTTTCTAGGTAAATTTATATTTTTAATTTGTATAGTTTCAAAATCGGAAAGAAACGAAAATCAAGCTCGATTTTTATTAAATAACAATCTCAATTCTCATAAGACCCTCCCAGCCCGTTTCTAGTCTGGGAGGGCCAAGCTCAACATAATGAAAATTCGAGTTTATTCAACCACAAAACGGCTACTGAAGTTTCCCCTCCAATACAAGTTGATAGAGCAAAAATTTAAATGGAGAAGTTAAACTCTGACAATAACAGCAAGCTTGTAACATAGTACCCGATTTTTGGTTAATATAGAAAATTCACAGATAGCTGGGAGCTAGGAAAATTTCTGATTAACTATCATCCATTGTCATCTAAAAAATTTTTTAGTCAAAATTTGCCAAGCCAATTATGCGGGAAATTCGTTGGGTAGCCTAAATGATGCAGATTTTGCTAATGCAGAAAATTTAAGTAAAGAAGAATTATATAGAGAAATGACATCTGAAGAAAAGGTTGATTTTGCTTAATATATATAAATTCAAATTAAAAATTATAAAGGAATGGGTGTATCGTTCTGAAATTCGATGGGCTGCAGAACGTAACAAAATTGTTGATTCAAGTTTTAGATCTAAAAGGAATGGCGTGAGCCGTTCACAAAAGCTTTGGCCGAATGGTCGAATACCTTATATGATCAGTTCTCAATATACTCCTCATGAGAGGGCTTTGCTTGCAAAGGCTGTTAAGCAGGTGGAATAATTTAAATAAATGATAAAGCATCTCGATATAAAGTTCAATCTAAGTTGAGAATTGAACACTTAGAAAGAGACTGGTGTCTGAAATCTTTTCAGGAGTCGCACCTGGAGAAATCTCCAGGAAAATGTACGATTTCCAAGGGGCACAAAAGCTTTGGCTCGAATACCGTACATGATCAGTTCACATAATTTTAATAAGACATTTTATACAGTATCATGACCGATCGTGTGTTCGATTTGTTGCTAGAACACCAGCTGATGGGTAAAAATAATTCAGATAATTATTATCATCTCTTAAAAATAATTTAAAGTGACTATCTATTTGTTGGAAAAGTGGACGGCTGTTTCTCTGAGGTTGGCAAGACAAGTGGTGTTCAAGTTCTCTCACTAGATAATGGGTGCATACTTAATTCTAATTAATTTTTGTAATGTCAGTAACAGTTTTTAGCTGTATGGATTATTCTACAATAATACACGAGGTGTTTTTGGTATAAATCAGATAATACAGAAAATTACAGATAATGCATGTTGTTGGATTTTACCATGAACATGGCTAGTTTTTAAACTTAAATAAAAAACTATTGTTATAACAGTCTTGTTTATATTCCAGTTAGATAAGCAAGAGATACGCGAAGATCTTTAGCCATTTTTATCCCTTTTATCCCCAATTTCCCCTCAATAGCCAGCTTATAGAGATCGAACCTGCTCCTATACTTGTAGCTTTGCCAGAGGTTTTACTTTGAGTTAGCGGGGGTGATTTCTCCTCTAATAAATCTAAACTCCTTCGTAGATTGATTCTACATGTTAGCCATCTAGATCCCTCCTCTTTACAAAGGAAATTGTGAAAGATACTAATTTTATTCCCTCATTAGCCTTTAATCCCTCAGTAGCTTCTTAAGAAACATCAAATTTTTAAAAATCCAAAAAGCTAGTTCTTCAACCTTCAAATTATTTTTAGAAAGGTGGGATCGAGATCAATATATAGACATTATTTGGCACAATATCGATAAAGGTAGTAATAAAATTTGAAAATTTTTTACAAAGTATTGAATATTTCAAAATAATTATTTAAAAATCCGCTCCCTTTTAATGTGCGCTTGACCAATTTGGAAAAATGGATTTGAGTAAAACTAGTTATTATGGACAACCTTACGATTACAAATCTATTTTGCATTATGTAATTAATTTTTGAAAATTTTTTTTAATTAAGAAAAATAAAATTAAAGGACAGTCTAGCATTCAGTAAAAACGGCCTCCCTACAATGCTCCCAAAAAAGACAGGTTAGCATATTTGCTAGTTTTAAATTTAAATTAAATTTTTCTTTGTTTTGCGACTACAATTGGCAATGCTAGAGATTTTAGTGATATGTAAGAATTTGAATTAATTTTTAAAATTCTCATCTCCAAGATACGATATCCTAGTTAAAATGTGGCACTTTATCGCGCCAGTGGGGCAGGGCTGGATAATTTTGAATTTTAAAACGGAATAAAATAGAAAAGCGTAAGATCGAATTAGAAAAGCTAAGGAAGGCGAACAAGCGGAAGAATCTCCAGCCCTGGGACAAAAGCAAGACCAAGAATTCACCCCAAGACCATGGCCGAAAAAACACAAGAAATGTCTTGGAATCAAGACTCAAGCCAAGAGTCTTGGAAGTCTCTAGAGTGAGTCAACCTTTGATGTCCTATAAATTCGGAGGGTATTGAGTATTGTCCTTATATAGAAAAGAGGTTCCAAAACTTAAATAAGAAAGGTGACATTTGATCCCAAATACTTTACTAAAAATTATTTAAAAATTTTCCCTATTTAAAGTGATTTGGCCAAAATAAATAAAATGTATAATTGTCAACAACAGTCACAACCACAACCACAAAATACCCAACAACAAAAAACTTCCTTAATTGCGCAACACGCGGCTACTAAATCAAAAACACAAATATTGCCTCCGTTTTCGTTGTTAATTGCAAGCGAAGGGAATGTAAAAAAGGGAGGAGTAGGGAATGTTGGTGTACTTACTAAAGTTGATGAAAAAGGAAAAGGAAAGCCTCAAGGAATTAATAGAAATTTTCAAGGTAAATGAAAGTTGAAAGGAAAAAGACATTTGATCCCAAAATATCTTAAATAAATAATCCATGAATTCTGCTAGGAAATTGAATAACACAGTACTTCCAGAAAAATTTGCAGAAAAATTAGACAAAATTTTGAAGTTAATCTACCCTCACACATTACTAACCAACTATATTAGTGCTTTTTTAGAGCCGCAGTCAAAAATCTGACGATTTTGAAAGCCCCCGATCCTTAGGAGTGTTAAAAGTCCCCGTTTAACCGGAACTGAATGACCGGAACAGGAACTTTACAAACAAGCCGGAACTGGAAAAAATCCCGGAACTTCCGGCCTACCAGAACCGGAACTTCCGGCGAAACACTATACCATATCCTTCGTAGATACTTTCTAATAGAGAGTACCTTCCTATTAAAGTGATAGAAAATATTTTAGGAGTGTGTGAGGACAAAATAACAGTTTGTTGGTGGACTCAGGACCGCTGCTTTGCTCCAAACATTTTTCAAATAATGAGGACATTATGTCCCAAAACTTGTCGTTTTTGCTAATTCAAAATTTTCTTTATTTTTATTTTTTTATAAAAAAATATTTTTTTTCAATAAAATTTTTTCATTTATGCTTCACAGCCTTTTTAGCATTCTTCTCTAAAAATACAAAATATTTAAATATTAAATTTGATTTTTACCAAGCGATTTTGCGGCTTTTTGTGTTTTATTAATTCCTTTGTGTGCTGCTTTACTTAAATCAGTAGCACCACTATGAACTGAAAAAATAATTTTTTATTTTTTATTGACACTCTTTATAGGATAAAGGAAATTTCTTGAAGATAGAGTACTTTCATAAAACTTACTGAAAGTACTCTATCGGCAGCCGGCACCTGCCGATACTTGCCGGCTGTCCTTCATTATTTTTGTATTATCCATACTTTTGAGATTTAACAAAGTTCGGAAATCGGTTCGGTATTTCATCTTTTGATTAGACCGCACTCTAGATTAGATTAGACCGCACTCTGTGATATAACGGATTCGTTCTTATAAAGGATGTGCCCTTCCGCACGGAGGATGTAAGAAACGGATCAAAATAAAAAAAACGAATGAATAAAGCCATCCGTGTCCTTATAAAGAGTCTAAAAGGATTTTTAGTTAAAAATTAATTTTACCAGCTCTCTCCGTTTTATTCACAATTTTATGTGCTGTGTTAGAAGATGAAGAGTTTGCTTTTAAATAATTTTTTTGATTAATTTATTTGAAAAATTAAATACTTTGACGATAAAACAGGTTCCTTGACCGATTTGCAATTTTTTCAAACTATAAGAAAGAACATAATTCGTTAAATTTCGGATATAGACTCCCGAGGTATCCGGAACCGATAACGAATCGATAATTTCCGTAGACTCGGGGTTTTCAGCACCAGATATTTCTAGCAGCCAATCTTAATTGGTCATGTTACGGAAGCAGGCAATCAGGATATCCGGAAACGAACCGAAACTGGTTGTAGACTCGGGGGTTTGAATGGATCCGGATACCCCAAAACTGCCCATCTTAATTGATCATGTTACGGAGGCAGGCAAAGAAATTCGTTAAATGCAGGAAGAACCCGGGACCGAAATCAGAAAAATCAGTGCCACACTCATGTGCGGCATAAAAATGGCAATTAAGTGCGATACCTGTTTGTTCAGTTATTGGTTTTTGGTAATCCGAGCAATGCTCGCGAATTGTGGGAAAGGTTCCTACTATCGTTATCATCTTAAATAAATCTTAAACCACAAGTCTGGTAACTAGCTAACTGGATTTCCCTCCCTTCGTTACGTATAAAAATTGAAATTTAAGAAAAAACCTACAATATTTGGCATTCTGATTTTTTAAAATTTTTAATAAAAATATTTTTTAATTTGAGAAATAAGGCAATTATTTAATTATATTCGTTGAATAAATAGAAACAGGTTTTTATTTTAATTTAATCAAAATCACATGAAAATTTAGATAGAATGTGGTTAAATTGAAGAGAAATTTTTAATCACCAAAAATTGATTTTTGTTTGCCAGAATATATTTTTAAATTAATTTAAAGGTATTTTGTGGGAGAGCGACATTTGCGCACCGACATTTGCGAACACTCAGGCTACGTTTTCTAATTTAAGCCTTATTATAAGGGTACTGTATCCCCACCAAAGATTTATTTTAGAAATTGGACAAGGTAATAGACAAGACTCAATGGCTGTCTATTCCAATTCAAAAATGGCTTAATTTTGTCCGCAAATGTCGGTCCGTAAATGTCGTTAAAGCTTATTTTCATTTTTTAATCTTCATTCACTTCTCGTTAACTTTTCCTCAAATTCTCGTTTTTTTCTTTATCTTTTCTTAATTTTTCTCATCCATATTAACTTTGTCTATTCCAAAATTTTGTTTTCCACATTCAGTTTGGGTTATTGTTGGTGCTCCCCTTTAAATTTAAATATTTTTTAATTCAATATTAATTGTCTAACCATCCAGCAAAAGCAGTAAAAGTGGCACTTCCGTCACAATTTTTCCACCAAAGTGGAGTTCCACCTTAAGTAATAAGAATTAGTCAGGAACGCTTACATTATGGCATTTGGAAAGTCAAGACTCTCCGTCAAATTTCCCCACATACAGTCCCTCGGACTTTCTCCGGTCCAGACTCTCCCTTTCCTTTCCAGATGCCAAAAGACTTATAGATGAGAAGGAAAAATAAGCGATCGCCCCTCCAAAATTGTAAGGATTATATGAAAAGAGAGGAGTCAATTTAGAGCAGATTTGACACTTATCTTCAAGACCCTCGACCTTAGTGGAGTAGGGGAGATGCCCAGATCAGATCGCTCTGTCTGATCTGAGACCGAGCGATTATGGAGATTTTAAAGTATTACCGATAGGTTTGGCTGCGCCTATATCTCCATTCTTCCCTGTGATTTCTTCTAATTCGTCTTTACGTGTCATAATTCCAATTTGGACATTATTATTAATATTCTAAAAATTAAATATTTTTCATTAACGTCACCTTCAATCAACCTTTAAAATAAAAATTTACCTTAAATTGAGTCAAAAATCGAGTTAAACAATCAACATTACTTTGAGCATCCTCTGTCCACCCAGAATGTAAATTACTTAAAATTACTACCCAAATAGTTTTTAGTTGCAAATTTGCGTCACTGATAGCTTTTAATGTGTAATCGATCTAATTGTTAAAATTAATAAATTTAAATAAAAATACGAGGACCTGTGCATCAATATTTTCGATTAATTGGGCATAACGAGGCACAAAATAGGCATCCACATCCAGGCCTATAAAAATAAAGAAATAAGGAGTAAAGCGCCCTTATAAGGAGTTGTATAAGGGACCGTTAATCCCTTCAAACCCCCTTACTGGTCCCTAAACATTAAGTTCTTGGCCCTATTTAGAATTGAACAGAAGAAACGAGGAGGTTCGAGGAATATCCGAAGATTTTCCAGGAAACGTTAACGCTATTGCTGACTGCTGATTGCGGCTAGAAAATTTTTTCATTTAACTAAGTCATGCCTGCTGCCTATGCAAATGCGCTTTCAATTAATCATGAAAATTTAAATTTTCATAAATTTCCCGACTGTATATGACCCTTAAGTCAAAAATTTATTTAGAGAGTTAAATAAAACTCTCTATCCAAAAATACGACTACATATTCTTATTGAAAAATTGTGATATGTTGACGAAATAAATATGTATATAAATAATAAAATGAAAATATTTTGATATATTAAGTAGAACGACTCTAAACCTTTAAAGAATTATGGAAACTGTTCGTTTTTATCATTCACTAAAGATAACTTTTTATATCTCCCACTATTTAATCGTACCTTTTACATTGATTTTTAATTTTTTCCTGGATAAATAGATATTTCCTTTTATCGAAAAATCTCGAGTATACCATTCAATTAGAATTTTAAATCAAATCTGGTAAAAAATAAGAAGATTTGCGGTACTTTGTGTTAATCTTGGAGAGGAAATTTTACTAGACAAGTGAATCAATTTAGAAATTATATTACAAAAATTTTTTAAACTTATTGTTAGAATGGATAATTCGGGAATTAATTTAAAATCTACTTAATATAAAAAAATTAATTAATATTTTACTTAAGTTTATTGTAAATTATCTAGACAAGTTGTGATTTGACGCATTTTAAGTTGTATTTTTGGATAGGGAGTTTCAAATGACTCTCTAAAGGTCCTGCGGCGCAACATTTTGTTGCATTAAGCTAAGGAAACGTGGTGGCGATGGAGTGTGCGCAAGAATTCGTGCTTCACGCACACAGCCTTTTTAGCAAATATTCTGAACGCTTTAAGATGCTGCCCTCTGGTTAAATCTTGTAAAAAAATTTAAAAATTTGGCTAATCTCTAATCAAACTGTTAATCCCCTTTAGATGACAGATCATATTTAATTTTAGTTTATTTTTCATATACCTGCACTATTAGCATTAAGCATATTTTGAATTCCCGCTTGATCTACTGCACTTTCCAGACTAGTTCCATCACTTGGAATATCAAAAAGAGCTCCATTAAATACACGCCCAATAAAAAAATTCTTAAAAATAATTATTTTAAGCTTAAAAAGTAAAAAATTACAGCAGATGATTTAGCTTGAGTGAAGGTTTGAGTAGATATATTTTGAACTGAGTCAAAGCCTTGGGTTGTTGCTTTAGCAAAATTGAATTCTTTTATTGTTAGAATTATAAAATTAATTATTAAAATATTTAAAAGCATTTCTAAAATATTTTTAAAAATTTTCTTTGGCTAATTCAGGTTGTGAGGGTGAGAGACACGTGTTAAGTCCCGCTGTTCTATTTTGGGCCATAACTTTTTTTATTCTTAACAGATTTTAATAATCTTCATACCATTCGAAAGCTATGGATGTGTGGATTATTATTTCTAGCAGCATAGGTCTGATTAAATTATTTAATATAAAGTTATTGTCAGAGCAGTGCATTCAATCGTGTATTTTTTTGATATTATTTTGAGGTTACTTTTTAGGTGATAATATTTTCATAATAATAGTAACAAATTTTTCTTTAAAGAAATATTAATCCGCAAATTTAGAGCTTTCGAATGGTATAAGAATTACTCAAATCGGTTGGGAAACAAAAAAGATAATGTCCAAAATGAGGACTTGGTAAGCGAAGGATATGTTCCCATCTACATAGTATTAAATAAATTATTTAATTTAATTAATTTATTAAATTTTGGCAATAGCTTTAGAGAGTATAGATTAATTTTTTTGAATTTTATTTTAAATGAGTAAATAAATAATAATTTTTTAAATTTATTTTTGGGTATTTATTGAGAGCTAAAACAAATAATAAAAAATATTTTTATTTTTTTTTAATTTAATATTTTTATTTAGAAAAATATTTAATTTTGCAAAAACCCGTGAATTAAAAATAAAATATTGCAAGAGAATTTCTGGCTAATTTTTGAATTTCTAAAAATGGCAAATTAACAGCTAAATTTTTATTTTCATCCATTTATGGATACAAATTTGAAGGAAAAATTAAAGAGAAAATATGGCAAATTGATTTTATACGTTTTTAATTTTTCATTTTACTAAATTGAATAAAATAATTGGATGATATAGAAAGAGTTTAGCAAAAGTTTTGGCCCCGAGCAGGATTCGAACCTCCTCGTTTTTATTGCTAGGCGCTTTTCTCACTGACATAAAGTAGCTTTACCACTGAGCTACTGGGGCATTGTCTAATGCTCTAATGCTTTCTCTTTTATCCTTTTAGATCGTTTAACCTCCGCCTAAGCGTTTTAAATGCTGCTAGGAGAATCACCCTTACAATATCTTTTAATTTGCCAACTTTCACTGTTAGATTCGGAATCTGACAGAAAAACCACAGATTTTGGTTCAAGAAAAGATAATCTTATCAATGAATAGACCGGGACGAGATATCGATAGAAAATGTCGCTTATCGAGAGCGAGATTTATCCCTATGATAGAATAATAACTACACAGGCAGAAATAATGCCTTTATCAAGTAATTACCCCCTCTCTAATAATTACCCCTTCAAGCAAGAGATCGGAACAATAATTACTCAGGATAATTATCTTAGCAATTACGGTATTAGTGCTCCAAATCGCATTGAGTCTTTTCTAAAAAATTTATTTCGACAATTAACTAATTCTTAAAGAATAAACTAATACATACACAAAAATGAACCTAAAGTAGAAATAAAGGTTTTAAGTAATTTAGGATTATATAAAACCCCATTCAAAAATATTCTGCCGAAAAAAAGACCTCGTCACAAAAATTGACTCTAGCTGTAATATAAGTAAAATGATAAATATATTTTTACATATTAAGTAGAGACCGGATCGATACGATATATCGATAAAAAATATAGATGTCGGTTTTTTCGATATCGACTCCGATATTATACACTGATTAAATTAAGACAAGGAATTTTTGGGAATATAACGGAAAAGTACCCTAAATTTAAAGAGATATTAGAAGGTTACAAGATATTAAACTAATCTTTTATGATTGGATTTAATTTAGCTAAAAAAGGAATTCATCGCAAAATAGAGAAAGCAAAAATTAAAAAAAACAAATTTATTTGAAAGAAATAAAATTAAGGAATTCAAAGAATATACCGTAAATCTTCAATAGAAGCACAGTGCTTCTATTTTTCGATCCTCTCGGAGAGTGTGCCTATATTGGAGACTGTGCTTCCATTAGAAGATTTACGATATGTCATAGTTAAGAAAAAATTATTTAACGCCCATTTTGAATGCCCCATAAAACGTGAGAAAGAATCGGCCAAATATGTTCATTCGTTCATCTCAATTCCGACCAAGAGTTGGTCGGTTCTTTCTCCCTTATATTTTATAAAATATATATTTGTTGAATAAAAGTTAAAAAGAAAGCTTTCCTTTTACTTTGTGTAAACCCACCCCAAGGGTGGGTTACCATTACTGGTGCCCGACGGAGACTAGCTCCTGTAAAAGGGGTTAGGATTAGAGGTCGGTGCGGAACGGGATCCCGCGTGGGATTTTGTAGGATACCGCTCCCGCAATCCCGCATGGTATGTCCGCACTTGCAGAAAGAATATAAATGAAAATAAATAACCCATCATCGGTTTGATGTTGGCACAGTCGGTTGTGCTTCGGTCTGGGCCCTTTCCGTGATCGTTCAATTCCATCTCCATTCCAAACAATTTTTCCACAGCATGAACATCGGACATGACACCGCACTTTTACCAATTTGCGGGATTGTGCGGGATTATTCCCGCGGGATCCCGTCCCGCAGACGTTTTTAGAAGTTACTCCCGCATACGGGATCCCGCAAACGCAATTTTTCCGTCCTCTAATTAGGATATTATACATAATATAATTTTTTCAAAAATTATCAAGTTTTAATCATTTTTATTTAATGAATTTTCAAGAAAGTTTGACCATTTATAGTAAGTTCTACTCATTGAATAACATTTAAGTTGATGAGAAAACATCAATCTATAAGTATATTCATTTTCAATACATCGGCTAATTAGTCGACTACACTCGGCCAATCTGTGAGCCCCTTCAATTAAACCTAATCTTTGTTGATTGTATCGAAGTAAAATATTTGTATATTTATTAGATTCATTTAAAAGTAATTCCTTTCCTTCAACAGACATGTCTTTAGCACCTTTTTTTGAAAAATTTAAAGTTTATTAAATTAAATTTAAAAAATGAAATTTAATAGTGAATGATGCAAGTTACCTATATCCGTTTATTGCCTAAGCAAAGGTGATCTTTTGGGCGAGCATTATGTATTAATGGATTTTCCCAATCATTACACTATAATTATTATTTATCGCTATTTGCTGTGACACCTCCAATTCACACGCTTATGTTTATATATTGTTCGTTGTTTCACCAATAAATCAGTTCCCAGTTAGTCAGTCCTTGATTATATATGTGCCCATAAGGAAGAGCACACCGGCGTGGCTTGGTAAAGGTATAAGCTAGGGTCTGGCCAGCCCAATAGCTTTCCTTAGGGAATATAATGGTTTAATGTGCCAAGGTTTGATTTTAGAATGGACCCAGCATACTTCAACTCAATTATAATAAAATGGTTTAGGCCATACAGCCTCTCGGCAAGCCTATAATTTTGCCAAGTTAAAACCTAGATGAGTAAAAGTTTGCAAATATTAAAGTTATATTATATTAAATTTCCTACTCGATCTAGTAAGAATAATAGCTATTAATAAAGCATATTCAGTTTTTGTTAAAGCAGCACTTTTAAAATGAGCAACAGATTTTGTAAATAAAACTTCTGACCATTTAATCATTCTAAAAATTAAAGAAATATTTTTCATCATTTTCAGCTTAACCGAGCATCATTTAGGAATAAATCATTCTTTATTATAGCTAGAGCTGGCATAACACAGTCTTTCCGTGTCCACGTTTCAGAGCCTAATTCCCAAGCTAGGTAAGAGCCAGTAAATGAAGTAAATACATAAGAAATATGCCTTACAAGTGCAATCTATTTTATAAAAAGAAAATATGTAGGGTTATTTAAATTAGTTTCAACACAACACTTATACATTAAGGTTGTCGGATCCGGATATCCGGATTAGAAAAAAGACCGGTAAAAGACCGGATCAAAAAAAGGACCGGTATTTCGGTTCGGATACCTGATACGGAAATTTCAGTTCGGATACCGGATCCGGATGTCCAAAGATTTCCAATTATTTGACAACCTTCTTATACATACGTTGTTAAACATAGAACCTACCCCAGAATATATCATAATTGTATGGGTCTTTTTAAGCAAAGTTAAGCTGCAGCCACTGCTACTGGACTACCAGGAAACTTATCTAAAACCATGCTCACTGAGTAAGATATAATAGGACAGAATAAGATATAATAGGACAGATTCATCCGAGACCATCTCCTCGGGATCAAGAGAGGTTTGCATTATACACGCTGCCCCCGATGTATTTTACTACCACAGTGTCTTAATACCCACTCAGCTACCCACCCTGCAGCTAGTTTAATAAAAAGAAGATAGAGTTATTTAAATTAGTTTCAGCACAACACTTATACAAAAGATGTTAAACATAGAACCCAACCCAGAATATACCATAATTGTATGGACCCTAAAGGTTGAAGCAATTTGCTTCTCAATTCTCATACACCTTCATATACTTATATATACCTGATCAGATAAAGTCAATTTTTCAAAAACAGGCATAGATTTAGCTATACAAACCAGCAAGAGTCTGTCAACCAATAAATATTTGTGATAACGATCGTTAAACATTCCTTCATTTTCTACTGAAGATTCCCAATTTTTTAACTCAACAAAAGGTATTGGAATTGGACTTGGCTTTAAAACAAAATTAATTTTTATTAAAAATATTAATAGTAAGAGCGAGGTAGATGTTTAATCCCGGGCAGGCTTCGATCCTGCGACCTCCTGGCTAGAGATCGGAATTTTGAAAAAACCGGGTTTGGGAACCGGGAAACGGGTTCTGAAGGAGGGAGGTAGGGAGGGATGGACCGTGAGGAAGGGAGGAAGTGAGGGAGGGATGGATGGGAGGGACGAAGGGAGGGACCCGGACCGGGAATTCCCATTCCCTGTCTTGTCCCGGTCAGAAATGTAGCTCAGTTGGTAGAGCACCACGTACATGTGCTCTACCAACTGAGCTACCGGGGCGCTGCTATCACCTTCTCTTTTAATAGATCTTAAACCCCCTCCTAGTGAGCGTGCTAGCCAGCTGGATCTTTCTCTTCCTTACTAAATTAAATTAAAATTTACCGAAAAATTATCAGTTAGATTAAATATGTTAAAATTAGCCAAAATTATTTCTTCAAAGAAAATCGGGCCTTTAAGGAATATATCATCCAAGTCATTAAATGCATGCATAATACGTTTTTTGGCTTCAATAATTGGTAAAATTGAGTTTATTAGGTTTTTGTCTTTGATGGATATGTCGACAATTGGGTGAGTTGAAAGCTTAAAAATAGAAGGTAGATTAGATCCATTTAATACTGTAAGGCATATCCGTATTAATTAGACATTGATTAGTTACAATTTATTATTACTCATTTTATCTCTATTACAATTGTATTTTCCAATGTATATTTTATATAATATGTTCCACTTGCTTATATAAATCCTTATCTTTTTCTTACAATTAGTTAGGTAGCTATTATTATGCATGCTTATATCCTTAGTCGTTTTTCCCTTTTATGCTATAATCACACAATAATGTGCATACTCCCTCCTATGGTTTTTCGATCTTTGGGGACCTATATCCCGGCCCACAGGCATCTCCGGAAAAAAGAGTAGCAACGTTTGACTCAACTCATCGAGACGAATCGCATGGTATAGGTCTTGTATCGAAACTAAAACTCCGGTATGCTAAGCTATATCCTTTTGAATCTTAAAATCGGAATAAAATCAATCATTGGTAGTGTTTTCTTATAATTATTTAACAGAGTATCTAAGCCCATCATCAACAAAATTAAAATGATTTGAGAAAAATAGGATTCTACAGTACCCTTTCCCTATCTAAAAAATAAATTTACGTTATTTTCATTTCTTTGTTCTTCCATAGCTTCCCGACACACATCTTTACGTACATATCCAATATCTAAGATTATTTTCAAAAATTAATTTTTAAATATTTTGACAAACCCAATTTTTTCATTCCAACAGAAAAACATTTATCAAGTCTACATTTTTTACATTTTTCCCAATTTCTTTCAATTTTCGACTCTTTTAACAACATTTGTTTATGCAAACATTTACATATATTATATTTACTCTTTTTTTCGTTTTCAAGATAACGCCTTTTAAAAGAATTTTTTCATATTAAGCAAAATAAAAAAGGGAGCACCCCAACGTACCGCAGAGCTATAACTTCGTTCAAAATAGTCGAATCCGTGACGCTTTGGTATGGTTCATTGCGTCTCGACGAGTTGAATCGAACCATATCAGGGCGTCCCGGATTCGACTATTTTGAGCGAAGTTATAGCTCTGCGGTACGTTGGCCTCAGGGTACGTTGGGGTTACCAAATAAAAAATACCTGAAAAAAGCCCCACAAGCCCTACATGTACAAACTCCATAATGAAAACAAACGTTTTCTTTACACTCACAAACTTTGCATTTTTTATTAGAATTCGACTGCATTTTTAAAATAGATATTTTTTCTAAATTAAATTCTCCAGAAATTTCAGAATTTTTCATCAAATATTTCTGAAGTTATACATAGTCGATAGACCTCGAAAAATTAGGCGTTTTTCAGAAAATCCCCATTTTTGGTCACAATTTTTGAAATTCTTGATCAAAAATTCTGAATTTTTTGGAAAACTTAGCTAAAGGTACTAGAGTTATCATGGCAAAATTTTATCTTTTTTGATAAACAATACACTGTTTTATAAGCTCGCGCCAAAACTTAAGTCTTTAGGTATTTATGAAAAAAAAAGAAGTAATATAACCGCATAGTATTCAAAAATTATTATAAGATACATATGAGAATGATTTTATTTTAATAGATTTTTTTAATTTTAATTTTTTTAAAAAAATTATCAGCTAAACAAATATAAATTTTCTAAAAAGATATCAGAAAATTAAATACACAGCCAAGAATTTTACGCCATGGTTCAATTTTGTGAGCCACTAACTTTTTAAATGAACATTGCTTGTGAGCCATCAACTTCTTGGAAGCTCATTGCTGTGCGTACCAATACTTTCATATTTTCAATAGATATCCAATCCTTTTTTTCTCCCATAATCCAATCCTTATACTTAATCATTATAACAATAATTTCCAATTTTCGCGTGTATACTGACATCACTTTACAGGGTGCGGCATAAGTAATTGGACACTTTTAAATTCCTTATAACTTTTTTTTATTGTCAATATTTTTAATCGATTTTATGCTTATTTTTTAGCACATTCAATTCTCTATTATGGCTAGTCAACGTGATTCTATAATTTCACTTTTTTTGCAAAAAAATTCAGTCCGCAAAATTTCATCTCTTTTAAATGTCCCAAAAAGTCTTTTGCTACTGCCTTTTCTGCTTATGGCAGTAGCGAAAGAGCCCATTAAAGAGCTCACGAAATAGCCCACCTCTGATTTTTAAGTTACAGCAAGACACATACCTGACAATCTTACATTAAATTCCTTCCAGTATAATTCAGATGAATCAGAATTTCTGTTTCCGACAATGTCGTTTTTTATTCTTCTTAAAACTGAGTAAAAAATCAATCCAATAAAAAAATTTTTTCTAATTTTCTAATATCTCTTTACATTTTGTTAGAAAATTTATTTGTTTAGCTGTCAATAAAAAAAGCTATACTTTTTAGTAAACCAAAGTCATTCTCATGATTTTTTATATACATACCAGGGATGGGACTGTTTACCCGAAACCCGGACTTTTTTCGACCCGAAATCCGATTCGAGGAATTTTCAAACCCCGACCGGAAACTCGACCCGACTTTCTTCTCAACCCGTCACATCCCTAATACATACCTCATATTTAATATGTCAACAATTTTGTAACAGTAAAAGATTTAATTAGCGCTGTTGGTCAGGCTATTGGAATGAGACCAGAATCGAAAGAAAAGTTTGATATGAATGCTGTTAAGGAAGGACAACTTGATAAAGTTGGACAGAAATAAATTTTCCGTATAATTTAGGAAGTTTGTAACCTATACCGGTCTCGGTATTCTAAAGTTAAATAATCACATGCAATTCGATTACATACCATATATTTATTTATTTTCATTCTTTTTTAAAATTTAAATTTTTTTTTTGAAAATTTAAACAAAATTTGATAAAAATATTTTTGATTTTGCCCGTTTCTTCAATTTATTTCTTCAAAATTCATTTTTAAAATCAACAAAATTTACAAGATTTTCTACATTCCCTCATCATTGAAGTTTTTGAATCGTTGCAGATTTGTGGATTTGCCTTTATCCATATTGGACAGTGCTCTACAGCATCGAAACAACTTGTTAATTTTGTTGCCTTTTCTTTTTTATTGAAATTTTGGGATGGTGGGAATAATGGTGAAATTGAACGTTTTGAGCCTTAAAAATTTTTTTATTTTTGAAAATTAAAAAAAATTTCAAAATTTTTTGGAATTTTGAAAATTCTAAGCCTAAAAAATTTTCAAAATTTTTTAGAAAATTTTGAAAATTTTCGAAAAATTTTTCAAAAAAAATTTCAGAAAAATTTCAAATTTTTTTGGCATTCTGAAAATTCTGAGACTTAGGAAAATTTTCGAAATTTTTTTTTATTTTTAAAATTTTGTTTACCAAAGGAATTGTTTATAATTGTTTTGCCGCTACTTGAAATCGTTTCTAAAACAACCAAAACACCGTCAAACGTCTCCCTAGCTGTTGGAATTAGTTGAGAACGGTCCAAGACAAAGCCGTTCCACGCTTTAAATGAAGATTCAAATTAAATTTTGTTTTAAATTTAGAATAAAGATGAGTCCACAATTAAGAAAGGAATTTATTAGGGTATTTGGGAAACTGGAATAAATTTGGAAAATTAAGGAGGGAACTTATGGTTGCCAAAATGGCCGAATACATGTTAACAAAAGTTTTGTGGGCGTTGGTTAGTAAGCGATTTATACTTAATAATCGTGATAAGTGGTTGGTATTCGCCAAAATCCGGTTGTTGAGGCTTCCGACTTTCTAGCTTCGAATCCAGAGTTATCTACTCTGAGTATCGGCTTCAGAGAGGAATCATATCCAGTATTGACAGCTATCGAGTTAAAATCAGGAAATGAAATTAGGTAAAGGATTAAGTACGGGATTAAATTAAAGTAAGAAGATACTTACACCAAAAGGAGGGCCTTAATTCCACAGTATAAGTATATTTTATTTTCGCCGTTTCCTTTGCCCAATCTGAACTTCCTCCTGTATATGCATCTAAAAAATAAATTTTTTCGTAACTTTTAAAATAAAGGAACATATAGTCTCGGGCCCTGTTCCATATTGATAATTTGTTCCAAATTTGTCTCCTATGGCGGTAACTGCACGACGAGCAACAGCTTTCTTAATTTTATAAAAATTAAGAAGGGACGTATGTCTAATGGAGACTCCTGTAATAACTAGAGATCAAAGGATGGTCGTTTGCTATGTATCAATCAGGAGCGGATCAAACATATAAAGTGACTTATTGAATGCCACGTGATTTTTTTATCATACAGAGGGAAATAAGCAATTTTATAAAGAGCCCTTTAAATAAGGTAATGAAAGATTTATATCTATGATTAAATTGACAGTGGTGAAACATTCTTTGTTAAATTTACGAAACGTAAACTTTTATGATAACTTTACCAGAGAATTTGGAGTGTTACTATCACTCCATTCAAAAATAAACAACAGTTAAATGGATTATCCATTTTCGATTTATTCCTATATACTTATGTTAAATAATTATTGCATTTTTATATATTAAATAGATTATAGGAGGATTTTTATACATTAATAGAGTATCGTTACAAAAAATAATAAATATCGAAGAATATTCTTACGATAGACTGCTCCTAAGAGAAAGAGGACAGACCAACCTACCAGGTCCCGTGTTTATTCAATATAGTCAATGCTCGTTATTAGCGACTATTATCAACTCCCGTTATAAGCGACTTCTCAGTTCTATGCGTCCCTAATAGCGAGAGATGCCTGTTAAACATACCAAATCTTCAACATCAGATGGATATGAGTGTCTTCTGTGAGAGTATGGATAAATCCAGAGCTGATAAAAATTAATGAAATGAGTAAATGATAAGGAAAAATTGTTAAACTTGAGAATAGGCATGCATTGAAATCAGCCCCGGAATTCTTCCCTTCAAATCCCCCTCCATTATAGCATCTCGAACTGCGCGACTCTCCGGTTCGGAAAAAGCATTGGGTCCGTGATAAATTTCTGAGCAGGGGAAGAAACTTGTGCCGCCCTCTATTTTATTAGAAAAATATTTTTTGAGAATTTTTGAGAAAAATTACCAGCAAATTTAAAAGCAAAATTTCTATTTAAATCTACACCCTATAAATATTTTTATTTTTTAATTGTGTAATAATATCAACACCATGCAGCAACGTTCAGTATTGTGACTGTCAGTAACACAGCGCTCCTTGGAACGGTTTTTCCTCCACATTCGGATCTATAAATACAAAATAGGCATCAAAATTATTTTTAGTTTGGATACATAGTTAAATTCAGAGGATTTGCGGACACGGAAGGTTATCGCGAGTAGATGTGGGTCAAACAGTCAGAGGTGTCGGAAATCGGAAGAGCCGGAAATCGGAACTGGCTCAAAAGTCGGAAATCGGAAACCAAAATTTTTTCCGGAAATCGGAAGGAAAAAAACGTCGAAAATCCGAATTCCGACCTAACTATGATCGTCAGCATTAGGGGAGCTGAACTGTTATTCTCTCATTCTTAATCCTACTTAATCCCTCTACATTAAGCATATTAGACACCCATCTCCTCTTTATCCCTTATACTTTTCCAAATTCCCTCAATATCCCATCCATACCCTCTTAAACATAATCTTTTTAATCCACCTAATACCCCATTAAAAATACTCATTTAAAGGAAAACAGAAAATTTTTGTATTTTCAAGTAAACACATCTAGCTGTTACGCCCCGAGGTGTCCGAGATTTAACTAATGTGACGAGCACAATAATAACACTTTATCCAATGTGGAAATGACAATGAAAGCGAAGAGAATGGGACAGACGAAGGAGATCAGTGACTAGCCCCGCTAGTATGATCCCCTTAGACTGACGCTTACAGTGGCTTTTATACTATACTCTTTAAGGGCTGACGCCCATACACAACACTAGCAAATCTTAAAGTCATTCAATAAAACTTACAGCAGGATTTCTCGGGTCTGATCTAGTAAATTCATAACCATCGGGATTTAGGCAAGGGAAAATTAAAATATCAACTTTTTCCAAACATTTAAGTAGTCGAGTATCCGTTCCTTGTTTTATTTGATTGGCAATCTGTTTAAAAATTTTTTTTGAAATTTTTTCCTTCGAAATTTTAAGAAAATAAACGAGACATAGTAAATAAAATACAAAGCCGTGTGTATTGAAGTCCATTCCCGAGCATGAATACCGGCATCTATCCAAACAACTGGTCGGGATCTGTCACTGGGAAGGCCAAACTGTTTAAATTTTTTAAAATTTTCAGTCATTTTAATTTTTGATTTCTTCCCTTTCGATAGGAAAGTAAAACAATTACTAACCTAGAGGAGAATAGGAATAGTATGAGTGAAGGAATATTCTTCCAAAATCCTTCAAAAAAGCTTTCTATCTTCAATTTGATTTAAAATACCTAGATTCTCTCTTATTTTAAACATTAGATCGAAGTATATAGTGTTATACAGGAAAAATTTTTTTCTCCCATTTTCAATCGAAATTCCTGTCGATTTTTCTAGAGTGCAGTATTAATGTTGGCAAATCCGGATCCTCATATCCGAATATTTCCTTCAATACGCCAACCTTAACTATCACTGATTGACAGAAGGATCAGAAGGATTACAGCCCCAATCAAAAAGAAATATAGAAACCCGAACCATCATTTATTCAACCATGCCTATTCCAGTTATACAGTAAATTTTTTTCTGAAATTTTTTACAAAGCTTACTCCGACGTACGGGGACAATCCCTAGCTTTTGTTTTTTTTTATTCCTCAAAGTCTTATAAATTAATCTCGATTCTTATCAAAACATTTTTTCGGTTCATTCCTTTATCAACACCAACCTGAATTCCCTGAATTGACCTTCCCTCAACTGTAGACCCAATAGATCTAAGTATAGTCCTTTCTGTAAGGGAGTCATGCACTCTCTGCATAAAAACAACAATTTCATTGTATCCCGGATAATCTCCCATTCTCAATCCAAAATTATCCAAACGATTCTCGATGCTATCTCGACGAATAAATTGTTGTTGTTTTTCGTCTATAGTGTTTTGATTATTTAATTTTGATAATTTTTGTCTTTCTGTTGGAATGATTTCTTTTTCTTCTATTAGCCTGTTTAAAATATTTTTTAAGGTTTAATTTTTGAGAAAAAATTTTTTAAATTTATTTTTAACTAATTTTATTAACGCTTACTAGCCAAGCGAGTTTAAGATCTCTTAAGAAGGTAATGTGAAGGAAGCTGAGGTTGGACATCCACCCAGTCTAACTCCGACCCATAACGCCATAAGTGCTTTACCTCGAAAATCTCAGCCCTCAAAACCCCCACCTCGAAACTTCAAGTAGTCACTGTCCGGGGTTAACCTTTACATCACCTCCTAATCAGATACACACACCTCTATTTAATATACGCTTTTTAAATACGGTTGGCAAACTGAATGGGGAAACGCCTAAGCCTACTCCGTTCTCAGCAACTTAAGATAAATACTTTTTATAAAATAAAAAGGCCTCGGCTCTCAAAAGTTATTTAATATTGGTCCATCTGTATTTATAAATCCCTAAATTTAAAAAGTACATAAAAGTACTTGGAAAGGTCATCGACTAGTATTTTTGCTTCCATTTTATGCCGAGCAAGAAAATTGAGAAATTCGATTCCTCCATTCTCCGTATCTACCATTACATCAGCAGTTGAGTTTACATTAGGGGGTGGTCGCCAGAAGTCAATCTGAAGGGATTTTATTTGAATTAATTGGGAATTAATGTCTCTTAAATAAATACCAGCCAAAAATTATCCCCTGGAATACTTAACCCTTCAGCCACAGGATGAAGAAATAAGTACCCTACTTCAACTTACCTAACACGCGTTCAAAATTTAAAACTTGGATACTTGCTCTCGCCGATTAATTACCGCCTTTGACGAGAAAATTAAACAATAATTACCCAAGATAATTAATCAAAATAATACAGTAATTAATGTGTCAATGGCTCTTAAATGATACTTGGAAATTATAATCAATTTAATAAATAATTCCAGTTGATTTAGACCTCTAGGTGTTGTGTAGTGGTTATTAAAACCTCTAGTCAAAAGAGGAGGCATTGAAAATTGTGAAATTGAAAATTGTAATGCCTAAACAATCAACCTAAACCTTTCAAAGGGGAAGGTGTTGTGTAGTGGTAACACTACTATAAAAGCCACTGTAAGCGTCAGTCTAATGGGATCATACTAGCCCGGCTAGTCCCTGATCTCCTTCGTCTGTCCCACTCTATTCCTTCGCCTACATTGTCATTTCTCTTTCGGATAAACTGTTAATCAATTGCACGTCTACTTCGTATACCCTCGGACATAACACTAGGTGTGATTACGCCGACATAAGATCCTTATAAGTTTTTAGGAATTTCAAATTCACGGATCAAATATGATGTAGAAATCCCGATTTTCAACAAATATGAATTAATAATCAAATTAATAAAATTATACCACTCCAAGTTGCTCAAGTCGATTTAGACCTTCAAGTTGTTCAACACTTTTGGGCTTTATATGGTAAACCTTGAAGCGTCTTTTAAAAATAATTTTTCAATTTAATAATATTTCAACTGCCAACCCGTTTGAGTAACCTCTTCCAGCATTAACAGGTTCTTCATTAGCCCCAACGAATATTAAAATAAATAAAATAATATTTACAACATTTAATAATATTGATAAATTTATTGCTAAAACCATAACCGGCAGACCCTAAAATTTACAAATGGACCTCACGATAAGATATATATAAACTAAGTACTCCCCAGGGGTGGGTTGAAACAGATCTTATAAAGTGAAATGCTAAAGCCCGCAAAAGGCGAAATGCGAAACTGGCACACCCATGGTACTCCATATATTACTTTTAATTTAGTTGTTGGTAGTATAATTTTCAAAGATTAAATTACCAGACTTTCAGGGACGGAAAAGTGATAAAAGCTAGCCCTGGGTATTGAGCAGGCGAGACCTCCAATATAAGACACTACCTGACTGTAAGGTCCGATTTTTCAGTCAAATTGTGTTAGTGTCGGTTATGAGCCGAGTTCCCCGAAACCCAAAATTTTTTGACCCAAAATCCAAAAAATCGAAAACTCGATCCAAAACCCGACGGCCTGACCTTGCTTTCAACCCTTCCCATCCCTAATATTTAATCTTTAGTGAGGTCCGTTCGAAAGGAAAAATATAATAAAAATAAATCAAGAAATAATCGACAAAAATAAAATATTTAATTGATTCTTCTTGAACTTCTTTTAATTAAATTAAAGATAATTAATTAAAAAATAAAAAAAAAAAAATTTTTCTCAGTACTGAACCAAAAAAAAGTTCGCAAAAATTTTTGTTCAGTCAATGCCTTTTTTATATTTTTTTTCCTTTTTTATTTTTGTCTACACTTGCGCATATCATCAATTATATTACAATGCGTAAAAATAATTTTTTGTCATAAAACCGCTCATTTATGCACCAAAACCTTGGAAGGGAGTGGAAATATTGGGAGAAAATATTTGGGAGAAAATACAAAAAATACATAATATTAATTTTATTTTATTTACCCAGTTAAATAAAATTGGAATAATGTAGGGGAAATTAAAGGCTGAAGCAGAATAAATTTCCAGAGTATACACGTATGACCTGAATTAATTGCCCTCCCTTGTATAATTACCCCACTTCCATTAATTACCCCATCCAGCGATGATTGAAACAATAATTAACGCCAACAAATGCACTAAAACACGTTCAAATTTCAAACCTCGTATAATTACTCTATTAATTACTCCCTGCAGCGGAAAGTCGAAACAATAATTACCCAGGGTAGTTATTAAAGGATATACGGTATTCAAGAAAATAATAAATTAAATAAAAAAATCAGAATATATTTTAACCAAATCAGAATTAAATGAATACAACAAAATACAAAGATTAAAACAGAAAAAAGAAAAATTTTATTTTTAAGAATTATGTCACCACTTGAATGAAATTTTGCTCTCATATTAGCAGAGCGAGTTTCTTATGTCCAAAAAACTATTAATAGGTACCTAGACAGGTTCAAAATAGGCTAAAATAGGTCAAAAAATTTCGAAAAGTGGCAAAATATATTTTGCCAAATATATAAAAAAGAGAATGAAAATAAATACATAGTAAAATAAATTAATAAAAAATTAAAATCTGGACAAATAAATTTGAGCAATTAATAATATGTATACGGGAAGCATTTTACTCTTACTTAGCATTTTTCAGTAATTAATCTCGGCAAGCTTATAAAATAAAATATAAATCAATTTTATTTTATGTTCATCGACTGTTCTTCCCGTTCTTCTAAGCGCAACCATTTTTACAAAATAAAAAAATATTAATAAAAAATAGGAATATTTGGAACAGGTTTACTTATATTTTTTAACAGTCAAGTTTGTATGAAGAAAAATTAATATAAATTTTATTAACCATTTAATAGTTGTAAATTATAGAAAATATTTAAATACTACATAATATAATAAAGTACAAATCAGAAATAAGTTAAAATCAAATAAAATACAAATCAGAATTTTAGAAAATAAAATCAGAATAAACAAAAGTTGAATTAAACAAACAATAAACTTAAATAAACAGGAATATAAAATAAATTTAAAAAACCAGAATAAACTTAAAACATTTTCAAATAATCAGAATAAAAAAAAATACGGAAGAAATAAGAAATTACAAACCAGAATTTTTAATAAACAAATCAGAATATGTATAAAACATTAAATAAATATATCAGAATAACCAGAAAAACAAATAAAATAACAGAATAAAAATATCAGAACAAAATAAAAACACTTATAATAATCAGAATTAAAAATCAGAATTCTTAAGAAACATTATAAAAAACAAAGGAAAACTCTTAAAATACAAATCAGAACAAACACAACACATAATAGACTACAAATAATTGTATTTTCTATTCCGGCTTAATAAATTAAATTATATTAAGTAGCTATTTTAAACACTTTACACACACCTTTTTTGTTTCAATCATTTTTATTATTATTTGATTTCCATCTTTATTCATTTTAATAATTTTTAAACACAAAAGAAACAATAAAAAATTTTTTCTATTATTTTTGTATTTTATTTCCTGTTTATTTTATGAATAATTTTCCAAGAATGGCTACAAAATTGAATATACATATATTTAAAGAATTTTTTTAAAGAAAAATTTTTTGTATTTAGACACTTTTTAAATATATTTTGAATTAATTTCCTTACTTTTCCGTTCTGCCACCTCCCCATAAATTAATGCTAAAAATGACATATCTAGTGTATTAAGTTTTTTCCGGAACCACTCTTTTTTTCCGGAAATGACTGTGGACACAGATATATGGCTCGGAATGGTCAAAAACCATGGTGTGTTTTATATTGAATTCTCCACAGATTCTGATACGTATTATTTTCAGAATTAAATTTTTCTAACTTAAAACAAACGAAATTAGAAAAAATTTTTAACATTAAATTAATTAAATCACCAAACCTTTCCTATGTATTTCCCAAAAAATTTTTTTTAAATTAAATTAATAAAAAATTTTTCTATTTTTTACTATTTTTATTAACAAATGTCAAAACAAATATTTTATTTAATTAAAAATAAAATTTAATTGTTAAAAATAAATAAAAATTTTATTTAATTAATAAGCTATATTAAGGCTAAAATGCCTACGATTTTTAAAAATATATTTTATTTATTTTTTTGTTATTTTTGATTTTATACATAGGTAAATGGATAGGCCTATTTACACATTAAATTAATTTTTAAACCTGGGACACGCCCAAAAGGATCCGAGACCATAACGACGCAAAGCCATAACTTGCTGATTTCTGGCCCATAGCAATTTTTGTACCGATCTCTTTAGCTCGATGAGCGGAGTCACCCCGAAACCCTAAGGCTCTACCCCGGCAACCCCGAAACAGAGATGGGCGAAAATTTCGTTTTGTGGACGAAAATAAATGCCTATAGGTAGGAAGAAAAAAAAAAGAAGAGGAAATTTTCTTTACTTTCCTTAAAGAAAGAAGGGGCGAGCCATTCATATTTTCCTTAAAGCTTAAAAAGAAGAGGGAACACGAAACGGAAAATTTTCGCCTATCTCTGCCCCGAAACCCGACACTCCCGCGCTCGAAGACTACCTACTACCTACCTACTACCTACCTACTAAAGGCTACCCTACTATCCCTGATCAATTAATTTTATTTTAGCGGGCACAAAAACGTTACAGAAAATGCCACTCCTTTAATAATTTTTCTAATTTATTTTTATTTAATTTAGCATGTTTACAAGGCTTTCCCCAGAACTAAAATAATATCTAGAGAAATTATTTTTTCACACAAAAAATAATTTGCAACTTGCAATAACTACCTTATAAAATTAAATTTTATTTTTTCCTTCAGAAAATTTTTATATTTAGTTGTTAAAAAAATTTTTTATAAAAATTTTTTTTAAAGAAAAAAATAAAATTTAGCAACACAAAATTAGAATTGTAGTAAAATTACGTGTATAATTTTAAAATTCAGTTCCGTTTAAAAAATAAGAATTTTCCATAAAATCAAAAAATTCCCATAAAATTTTATTGAAATTTGACTTGATGGTTCGTGGGAGCCATCCAAGCAGTAAATTTTTTCACAATTTCTTTGGACGCAAATTTGAAGCTTTTCTTAGAAAAAGAAAAGATTTTTTCCTTCCATTTAATTTTACACAACTCCTACTATTTATTTCTCAATTTAGGTATATTGCATGTATTGCATGTATAGTTTTATAAAATCACATAATGTGCGTAGTATATAACTTAAGGCTTTAGACATTCGGTATTCAGTCGTTTTTCCTCAAACATTAATTTTGGTTGTAGAAAAACGTACTAAGTTAACCATTCCGTAGTCACTAATTCAATTTTTAATTTATTTAATTCTTGCAATCAACAACTGTACAGTATAAATTGGCGAAAATTTTGAGAATTTTTGAAAACCGTCACCAGATTTCTTCCTTTTTTTAGATAATTCATTAAAATTCCCGACTTTCAGCTAAAATGTCGTGAATCATGAACGTGAGTTCACAAAAATTTCGAATTCACATTTTCGGGAATCTTTAATCGGATCGACGCTATCCCCGTTATAAATTAGATTTGGAAAAAACGATACTGGTATTGGCCAACGCGAGACCGACCGACAATCAAAAACCCGATACTGAGACCGTTACCATCATTATGAGTCGAGACCGATACCGAGAAACGAACATATTTCTAGTTCACACTTAGTTCGCTCGTTATTCCTCAGAGATAATGTGATCTATGAGTTAAGCTAATATTGCAAAATTTTTTACAAATTGTTATTTAAATATAATATATTGTGTAAAAATTTTAATCTTTTAAGCGTAAAAATTAAAACTTTTTTTCAAGCTGTAATTTCAAGTTTAATAGTTTATTTAATATGAAATTAAATATTTAAGCTTGCGTAAAAAAGAATACGTGGGAAATAAACAATTAATTTGAAAAATAAATTTTTTTTTAAATAATAATTTTAAAAATATGTATGTTTACGTGTTTAAAACAATTTTTAAATTCAAGGTTATATTTTATTTTTCTAAGTAATAAATTGAGATTTTTAGATGGCTAACAATTTTTTTTTGTTGTACACATTTCTTAACAAATCCCTTAAAAGAATAATTAATTGAAAGTCCTTTAGAATTCCATTACCTATTCTACTTAATATGTAAAAATTCAATTTAATTATCTATAAAGATTTATTTTTCATTTTAACATACATTAGAGTTCGAAGCCAAGATCTGGTGAATTTTTGGGATTGGGGACTGCGCTTCAGTCCCTTGAAATAATTTTAGTAAAGTTGCTGAGTTCAAAAAATAATGTCAAAATTTTTTTCGACACGACTTCCAGAAATCTAGAACTTTATTTGACGTAGGCACCAAATTAAACAAAACTTAAATTTAATTCAATATTTACGGCAAATAGAAAGGTAAATAAAAAGGAAGTTTGGAGGGTAGAAAAAAATCGGAGGACACAAACCCGACTTTTACCGAATCGGGTTAAAAATCGGTTTTCTACTACTAATAAACATAAATAGGGTTGGACACAACCGGTTATTAACAGGGGGGTACACCCCGATGTACCGCGAGCCCAATGTACCGCCGAGCTATAACTTTGTCGAATCCGTGGCGCCCTGGTATGGTTCGATTCAGAATGTCGAGACGCATCGAACCATACCAGGGCGCAACGGATTCGACAATTTTGGACAAAATTACAGCTCGGCGGTACATTGGGCTCGCGGTACACTGGTCTGCTCCCTTAACAGGGTCCCCCGCTTTGTGTTTCCGGGTTTTTCACCAAAGTCACAGATTTTTTGTTCCAACTCCGGCTCGGTTAACCCTTTTCTATCCAACCCCAATAAATTGTTTCAAAAAATATTTTTTTCCAAATTGAGAGTAAAGTAAAGGGATTATCTATGTGATTAAGCAACTCATTAAATATTTATTTTGTATCATTGTCCTTATATATTTGACATTATTTTCTAAAAATATGTTTATTTTCTGAAAATAAAGCTAACTAATTAATTTGCTTATGTAAACAAAAATATTGTTTTTTGATTTTGTTATTTTTGAAAATAATTATTTATTTTTGTGCTTCACCCACTCGACGTTTCTTTTCGATTACCCCTCTTTTTTCGCTCTTTATTATCATGCCTTCTTTGTGAATATGAATTCTGTATAACGACACCCTTCGGGAACGAAATGCCGACTTGAGTGGAAGAGATGCAGGAGGAGATTCTTGATCCATATATCTTAATCCAGAAATCTTCTTTTGTCCTATGATCCGCCATCCCTATTAGAATTGTCGGATTCGGACCCGAATAAGGTCGGATTCTTAATCCAAATAAGGTCGGATATTCGGAAATTTTAGGTCCGGATAACCGAAGATTTCCGACTATCCGAAAGCACTAATCCATAGAGAGGATGTCGTTATTAAAGAGATTTCAATGTACCAGAAGTATGCCAGTTTTTGACTGAATAGACTGATTTTTCTTTTTTTAGCTCATTAAATTTAATTGCTCATTAAATTTTGTGTCGTTTTTTAAATAATAATGCCCGATTAAAATTTCCTCTAATTATTTTCTTTCAATTCAGATATTTACAAATACAAATTTAAAAAATTTATTTAACTCCACTTTACTCTATTTTAAAAATTTCCATGTTAAAATATAATAAACACGCAACAATTGAATAATGGGAAATATAATGAATGTAAATTTACATAATATTAAATATTTTATTTGTTTATTTACTTAATATATTTTATTTTGTTTTTTTAATTAATTTAATGCCTTATTTTAATTTGTAGAAAATTGAAAACGATGAAATGTCTCCAGTGAATTTACAAATGCCGTACATTACTTACCTTAATTTTGCCGAACATATTGTTGGGTTATTGTGTCAAGTGATCACTATAGGTTAGTGAATGAAGTGGAAGAAAATAAAAAAAGTTTCTGGTTGTCTAAGTTGAGTCAAATTTTCCTTCAAATTTTTATCAGAAGAATATTATTTAATGGGTGTACGGAATTTTCGTCTCTGGAACATTCGTCTCCAAGACTTTTCGGAACTTTCGTCTCCAACATTTTCGGAACTTTCGTCTCCAGCGGAATATTCGTCACCAAGGAAATAAACGGAATTTTCGTCTCCGCAATTTTCGTCTCCGCTAGGAATTTTCGTCTCTAGATGAAAAATCGGGCAATCACGGAGACTTTGTCAAAACATGATCAATCACTGTGAGTTTGGTGTCATTCGACTCAGCTCGACGAGCTCTTTCGAATGAGCTATAATTTGTATAAACTTTTTTTGCTCCAAAATATCGCCCTATGGTTTTTCAATATTCAGGGTCTGTATCTCGGTCAAATCAAGTCGGATTTCATTGATTTTGGTGTCATTCGATGCAGCCCGATGAGTTCTATATTATTTTGAAAGACTGATCATTTTGTACAATGTCTGAGGTCAAATATCCGAATTCGGGTTCGGGATTCGACTTTTTCAAAATTTGAGTGCATATTCGTAATCAGTATATTTTTTAACCCGGAAAAATCCTTTTTCTTATTTTTAAATTTTTTTTCGAAGAAACCCTATTCTCCGGGATTGCCCGATTTTCCTCTGGAACGAAAATTCCTAGCGGAGACGAAAATTTCGGAGACGAATATTCCGTTTATTTCCTTGGTGACGAATATTCCGCTGGAGACGAAAGTTCCGAAAATGTTGGAGACGAATGTTCCGAAAAGTCTTGGAGACGAATGTTCCAGAGACGAAAATTCCGGCACCCATTTAATGACCACTAAAGTTTTTCATGGGTCAAAAATTTTGTTGAAGAATATTAGAAATTTTTAAAATTTTTTTAAAAATTTTTAAAAATTAGAATTTTTTCCAGTTCTCATTACCATCCTCTTGTTAATTTACAATTTCAATGTCGACTTGCTCAAAGTCAAAACCTTTTCTCGTTCAATGATATTTTATTTAAGCGTACACTTATTTTGTGCAATATTGGGTATTCCCCATTTAATTCACAAAGTTTTTTGGTGGAAACCTTTGGAGAATGAAGGTAAATAAATTTAATTTAGATAACATTTACCATATAACCTGTTAATTGCCCTCCCGCAAATAATTACCCCACCTCTATTAATTACTTCCTTCAGCGTATGGTCGAAACAATAATTACCCAGGGTAGTTATTAAAGGATATACGGTATGTCAGGTTGGTCTGGCATACCTTGATTCCAAATACCGAGTCGGTTTCAGTTTTAAATCTTATAACATTCCAACCCTAAGGTTCGAGTTGCTCCTTTAGTTTATGATTTAAAAAATTAGATTCGTATAGATTCTGAACTTTGATAGCTTCTGAACTTATCCCTTGCTAGCTTTGCAACTTTGATAGATATATTATTATCCCTTGCCTCTAGAACTCAGTAAAATGAACCCCTTATAAGGTAAACATCTTCCAGAGTTACCTGAGAAATTTGTGGTAAATCTCATTTTTCGACCTTGATTGGGCGGTAAGTCGGAAGAAAACGTAAGAGAACGTCCGATGACTCCCTTCACGAGAAACGCCCTTCACGAGTCCTAAGATGTAGGTTCCTTATCCCTTACTTGTCCTCTAAAACTCAAACCAACAATTTTCCTTGTCTTCTAACAAATCTTTATTTTATAGCAACCAATTCAGCATACGACCCCTATTTACTTTTCTGGACAGGATTACCGGAATTATCATATATGGCACTTGCCCCTTTTTGTGTTCTTTATTTAATTATAGACAGATGTTTGGCTTTACGTCTTATAAATAATCAAACACATAAATTGTTGTTTTATATAGCTGTTATAATTGCTTGTTTAATTTACAGTTCAAGTTTGGGGATTTATATAGCTGAATTACCTTTAAATTTGAATAAAGGTACGGTGACATTTGAATTTTATTCAAATTTTTGAGAAGGAATTTTACCGAGATTTCGGGTTCTTTAGAAAGGTTTTCTAATTTTTGGGGTTTTCTAGCCTCTATTTTAGAACATGGGTCCTACATGAATTTTCCCTTTAAAGTACCTACATATATGCCTTCTAGATGCAATGCTGGATAATTTCTAAAGCCCTAGTCTTTTATCGAAAAATTATTTAAGGAATCTTCCCTGATACGTGTTTGAGTTTAATATCACCCCAGAAATCACTTCTCAGAACATTGGAATTAAACTAATTTAGAGATTGATCCCGGATGAATTTTCTTTTTGAAGTATATGACTCCCAAAAATCCTTTCTGGGTCCCTTGAAATCCCACAAAAATTCTACACCTAGTAAAGCTAATGCCCCAACAAAGAGCCTTTTCTCATATCTCGACTATACAATGCTTTAATTTTTCTGAAAAAAATTTATTCATTCAAAAATTACAATATTACAATTTTAAAAATCTCAAATATTATAAAAAAATTTTCAAAGTATCAAGATGCGAGTTAGCCTCCTGTTTAATGCTCAAATACAGAAATATTTTGCAATTATCAGCAAAAATGATTATTGGGACACTAAACGTTATCTTCTGTCTAGTGTTTCTATATATACTAGAAAAATCGGGTAAAGGAAAAAATTTGGTTTGAAAAAGAAATTTTTCGAAATTTTTAAAAATTCCATTTTTACAGAAAAATCGAGTAGTAAAATACACAATAGCTCTAGAAATTCTTTTTAATGTATTGCCAGGCTATTCAGCGGTTATCTTCAATGTGGTAATTTTTAACAAAAATTTATTTTGGTACCAATCGGTTATCCCCACAAATTTTCCTTTTCTTCTATTACCCCATTTTTCCTAAAATACCGTATTTACTCTGGTATTTCCCCATGGGGATTATTGTTTCAACCCATCCCCAGGGTGGGGAATTAATAGAGACTGGGGGATTACTAGAGTAAATACGGTATACAAAATAGTCAAAGGTCCTCCAAGGTAATTATTCCAAACAACAGTAGTTTCAGGACCTATTCCCAATTCGCGTATACAAAATACACCGGAAGGCGAAAAATACGTGTCTGGTGAAAACGGCAGTGGTGAATTGGGCAGTGAGTTAATTGGGCAGTGAGTAATTTGGGCAGTGAGTGATATGGGCAGTGAGTGATTTGGGCAGTAAACGTTTTTTAAAAAATAATTTTACACACAAAAACAATTTGAGTAACACTTGAAAAATAATTTCAAGTGATTTGGGCAGTAACTTAAAATTTTTAAAATTATTTAAGATTGATAAAAAAATTTTCGAAAATTTTTATTTACCTTAACTAAATCTAAAATTTGAAAACATATTTCTCATAAACTATTCTGGCTTTTTTTAGCTATTTTTGTCCAATTTTGAGACCTAAAACTTAAAATGGGAACTTATTTCTCAATTTTTCGTATCTTAAATCCACTTATCAGTTAGGAAAACGTCAGAAACGGGACCAAAATGATTATGACAAAGGGTAAAGTTGTTCCCCAAAACGGTGAAGATGGTAAATTAAAAAATTTGGACACGTTACCTTGAATTTTTGTGTAAATAATTTTAAAAATTTTAAGTTACTGCCCAAATCACTCGAAATTATTTTTCAAGTGTTACTCAAATTGTTTTTGTGTGTAAAATTATTTTTTAAAAAACGTTTACTGCCCAAATCACTCACTGCCCATATCACTCAATGCCCAAATTACGCACTGCCCAATTAACTCACTGCCTAATTCACCACTGCCCAAATCACACGGCACCGAAAAATATACTAATTTCGCCTTTTGATATGTTTCTCCTTCCCCTGTCGGCATTCGCTTTTCTTAAATCTGCGTACATAAAAACACCAAAAGTAAGCAAAAATATACCGGAATACACTACCCTCTAACGACCTTCCGAATCGAATAGTAACTTAAAATCAATCCTTGGCATTGTTTGTTTCTTCCCATTTTGTAAATTTGAAAGAAAGAGCAGAAGAAAAGCAAAATGTAAGGAGATAACCGAATAAGACCAAAAATTTCTTTTTGAAATAATTTTAATAACTTTTCCCGGAACAGATAACCGGCACCCCCTCTTCTGCCTATATTGGAGAATTTGCTCTAGTTTTTTGTTCAATGGATGCCGCTATTTGTTCAGCAATTTATCTACGTCTTTTTCTTAAACAGAAAAATACAGCTACTGTTTGTATAACTACTCAGATGGTTGTACAAGTTCCCCCTAATACTACAAGCCAGAATTTGGGGAAATTGAATGTTAGGGAAAAAGAAAATTTTTAAAGTGACAATATTTTTTAAAAATTTTGTTAATTACTTAATATATATTTTTTTATTAAATTAAAATTTATTTTTAATTTTTCTTGAAATAATTTAAAAATATTTAAGTCCTTCAATCCCCCTTTATTTACTACAACCCTTTCTGCTCTAAAATTTGTTTGCGTGGAGCAGGGATAGGACAATCATCCAAGTAAAATCACATGAATTGATCTTGGCAGGCATTATATCCACGTAAACAAATTTGAGAGCAGAAAGGGTTGTAGTAAGTAAAAGAGGGGAGTGAAAGATAAAAAGCGCTGCACTTAAGTAATGCCTGCCAAGACTCAATTCATGTGATTTTACTTGGATGATTGTCCTATCCCTGCTCCACGCAAACAAATTTTAGAGCAGAAAGGCTTGTAGAGAATAAAAGAGGGGAGTGAAAAGGATGAAGAGAAGTAAATAGAGAAGAGAGAAACACAAAACTCGGTAAAAGAAGATGGAACAGGGCCCTCATTTGTCAGGCGAATTCCTTTAAGCAAATGAATCAAGCCTTGACACGGCATTATTACATCATTTTCATCTCTCTCTTCTCTATTTAAATCTCTTCATCTCCTCCGATATGTTTCATGGAGATTGGATGGGGAGATTTAATCAATTTTATCGGAGGAGATTTAATCAATTTATCCCCTTTTTTATTTACTACAACTCTTTCTGCTCTAAAATTTGTTCGCGTGGAGATAATGCCTGCAAAGACTTGATTCATGTGATTTTACTTGGATAAGTGCCCCATCCCTGCTCCACGTAAACAAATTTGAGAGCAGAAAGGGTTGTAGTGAATAAAAGAGGGGAGTGAAAAGGATGAAGAGAAGTAAATAGAGAAGAGAGAAACACAAAACTCGGTAAAAGAAGATGGAACAGGGCCCTCATTTGTCAGGCGAATTCCTTAAGCATATGAATCAAGCCTTGACACGGCATTATTACATCAGTAGTGAGTGACCAGGCGAAGTCGGGGTCGGGGGGAGGGGTCCGCTGAAACCAAAGGGTGTAGGGGGTATCCGCCTAATTTTCTTTGATTTTGCCGCCAATATCCTATGGGTGTAGGGGGGTTTTCGGGAGATTTCCTTTGATAATTAGGGTGACTAATTGATCAATTAACACCTTTTGAACAAATCCGTTTGAACTTACCGATGAATCGAAGTCGTGGGGAAGGTACTAATTGACCAATTAGTACCTACTAATTGGTTTTCTTTTAATCTAACCTATGTATTGAAGTCGGGGGTAAGGGGTATACCAATTAGTAAATAATTAATTTTTAATTAAAGGGTCACCCGAAGGGTGACCCTCTCCTCCTTCCTCCTTGGGTCACCCTTCGGGTGACCCTTTAATTCTCTCCTCCTTCCTCTCCTCCTTCCTCTCCTCCTTCTCTCTCACTCTTTTCTTCTCCCCTTCTTTCTTGTCTTCTCTCTCTTTATATTTTCTTGCTTTCTCTCCCTCCTTTATATTTTTCGATCCATTTTCTCTTCCTCTTTCTTATTTTACTTTCTCGCTCTCACGCTTCTCTGTTTGTTTAAATTTTTTTGTCGGCCATTTCCCCATTGCCTTCCCGCAAATTTTAAATTTACTTATTTAAATTTTTCTTTTCAAATTTTAAAAAAATTTTTAATTTTCAGTAATCAAAAAAATAAAATGGAGAATTTTAACATTTTAGATCAAAATACTGGAGGAGGAAATAATAATTATATTAAATTTTTTTGGAAAGGTTAGTTTAACATAAATAAAAAGGAGTTGGTCTGTAGCTATTTCTCTCCTTTAGCTAATGCAAAAACGTAATTCCGCAGCTGGGAGTGAAAGATTTTCAGTTGACTTGGCTGATGTTTTATCCGTTGAACCAAGTCGGCTCGTTCTTAGTTTTAGGAATTAAATAGCTATATGCTTTACAAATACATACAAAATTAAAATAATTTTATTAATTTTAAGAGAGAGTGCCCATTCTTTTGTTTTTAATTTTAATTGTGGCAATTATGCACTTCTCTGTATTCTTTTTGGCACTTTTAACTCGGTAATCCAAAGAAGAAAATGAAGAAAATTTAAAATTTTTATAAAATGAAGAGAAAAAAATATTTTTTAATTTTTATAAAATTTTTATAAATTATAGATCTTTTGATCTCTTTAAAAAATTTTTTAAATTATTATTTATTTGTAAATAAAAATTTTTTTGTAAAAACATTTTTTTTTGTTATTGCGTATTATGTTAATTAAGATAGAAAAAGAGAAGAAATGAAAAGAAAATACAGGGGTGGGTGGTTGGTGGGCCAAAATAAAGTTGTAAATAATTATTAAATGATTCACTTCTTTTTAAAAAATATAAAAAAACTTTTTTGTTTAAATAGATTTTTTTTTGTTAAATATTTTTTTGTTCAAATATGAGAAAAATTTTTAAGTAATTTTATTCTCATTAATTAAGGAGCAAATTAAGGCTCCTCATTAATTAAGGAGCAAATTAAGGCTCCTCGTTAATTAAGTAGTAAATTAAGGCTCCTCGTTAATTAAGGAGCGAATTAAGGGACCTATTATTATTATTGTAAAAATTTTTTATATAAAATTTTTTAAAAATTTTTTTGCTAAAAATGTCTTCTTTTAAATTCTCACCGAGCAACATTTCATGGGTTAAGGAAATGAATTGTAGTTGCGATTTCAACTCGAACTGCATACGCCCTTCGTTATTCACTAAGCCTGTCTTGTGCTTGCACTCGTCCATTAATGTTAAAAATTTTACAAAATATATTGCAAATCCTGTTAATACTTCAACTACAATTATTCAACAGCAACAACAACTTCCTTCTACTAATTACCATGAATGTAATTTAATGTGGATGTATTTTCTAATCACATTTGTGATTATTCTTCAAGTTTGTTTCTCCCTTTTTTTTTGCTCCCGGGAAAATTAAGGAGTTAAGGAGGAGGAGCAAATTAATTAAGGAGCAAATTATGGCTCCTCGGTAATAAAGGAGCAAATTAAAGCTCCTTAATTAATTAAGGAGAAAATTAACTTACCTATTATCTTATGTTATTTTTATAAATAACAATTTAAGCTCATTCATACACTCAAATTTCTTTGTAAAATGTGGCGATATCGTCGAACTATTCGACTTCTTCGGGCTCGCTTAATGCAGTTCACCAATGCTAGAGCTGCAGCAAATGTTGCACCTCACAATCGTCCAAACTCTGGTACATTGCTTTTCTTTTTAATTATAAAAAAATACTTTTATAGCTCCTCCAATTACTATCAATTCTCTTCGCCGAAGAGAATTCCCTGTATGAGGAGAAAAAAGAATTTTGAAGAATTTATAGGAAATATAATTTTTTAAAGAAGAAATTAAAGGAAAATAATTAAAATTTTTATGAATTTAATGGAAAAATATTTTAAAAATCGTGCATATTATTTTAAATAAAATTTATTTTAAAATTTATAAAAATTTATTTTAAATAAAAATTTTTAAATAAAATTTATATATTTTTAATATAGGATTTTTTAATTAAAATAGTTTTGAGTTTAATGTCTTATTTACCTCAATAGGCGGAGCTTGTAGATATTTATTATGTTTTTTAGCTTGTTTTCGAGTCTTTGACTCCCTCTTGTATGCCAGCTCCTATCCATCAATTTCCCATATATTTTGGAGATTCATTCTAATTTCCTCTCACAAATTTCCTAAAATAATTTTATTAATTTATAGATTTTAATTAATTATAAATGGCTTTGAACATGACAGACAAGAAATTTCTCGCCTCCCAAATTCTTCCGGAGGTCGAGTTTAGCATAACCTCTATTGGAATTACTCTTTCCAGCTCCCGCCTGTCCACTCCCCGCTTTGTTCCTTATGACCAAGCCGGGAGATGCCGAGAATGCAAGAGCACAGAGGTGGAGCTCGATTTTGCAATCACCAAGGAGGGAGTAACAACTTGGTGCACACGTTTTGCAGGGAGCCGTTTTGTCCCATTTGATAAAATTTACGACTTACCTGGTCACTGCTTCTTTAAAATTCGTAATAAAGGAAGAGTGTTTAATATTAATGGAAGTTTTTGTGACGTCAAGTGTTGCGAAGATAAGAATATGAAGACAAATATCCCTCCCCCACCTTCGGCGCTTCCTGCTCCTTCTCTTAATATTCAAGCTACTCTCTCAGCTCCTAAACCTCAAGCTCCTAAACCTCAAGCTCCAATTACCCGTCCTGCTCCTCTTCCTTCACCACCATTAGCAACACCTCCAGTTTCACCACCATTAGAACCACAACCTCCCACACCTCCTACAGCTGAAGAGGGAATACTTAATGAATTTTTTGACAAATTAACGGCCGCTACAGCAGGAATTCCAACTCAGGCGCAAAAATTAGAAGCTCTTAAGGAGCAAGCGGCTGAGATGGAAAAAGAAGAGATGGAGGCTATAGCATCGATTCAGTAAATCATTTAAAAATTTTTCGATTTATTATTTTCATTAATTGTAATTTTATTTTCCTAAATTATTTGTTATGGAATCTTCCATATTTTCGAATAAAGAACTGAATTTTAAATCACCTTTCGGTATGATTGTTTCGGGTCCGAGCTCTAGTGGAAAGAGCACATTTTTATTAAAATTTATTGCCGAAGCCGCTTATTTAGTTCATCCTACACCCAAATCTATATTATATTGTTTTGGTGAAATGAGTAATATTGTACCTCTTCTTCAAAAATCCGGAGTAAGTGTATATGCAGGTGCTCCTCCAGAGGAGCTTATTAAAAAATTTTCAAAACCTTTGCTCCTTATCCTCGATGACTTGCTCACTTCTATAGATGAAAAATATTTGTCTGAGCTCTTTACGAAAAAGTCGCATCATCAAAATTTTTCAGTCGTATTTGTCACGCAAAATTTATTTGAGAGAAAGATAAAGGTAGCTCGCCAGAATGCTCAATACTTAGTGCTCATGCGCTCTCCAAATTCTGTTTTATCTGTTCGCAATATTGGAGTACAGCTCTTTCCTCGTCAATTAGATTATTTTCTTGACGCTTATAAACAAGCTACTAATGAACCTTATGGATATCTAGTTATCGATATGCACGCCTCTTCAGATCCTAGCTTGAAACTTCGAACAAACATATTTAAAGAAGACGAAGAAAAAATAATTTTCATTCCTAAAAACGGTTATTAAAATGGTTAGTAATTTAGTTAAAGAAAATATTGAGTTTTTACGAAAGCTTGCACGGACAAAGTCCCAACAAAAAACCAGGAGACTCTTAAGAGTGGCAAATTCTCAAAATCTTTTGTCTTTAGCAGAAATTTGTTTAAATATTGTCAAATCAAGATTTAATCTTTCTACTCGTCAAAAGAAACGTCTCTTACCGTATGTAGATTTTGTTCGTCGTATGAGCCGTGCCAGAAGTGAGAGAGGAGCTAGAAAAATTCTAAATCAAAAAGGTAGTGGATTTGGAGTAGGAGCATTTGCAGCGCTCATTACTCCTATTCTTATCGAATTAGCACGATCATTTACAATAAAAAGCAAAAATTAATTTTAAAATTTAAAAATACTAATAATGGCAAATAAATTTGTTCTTGTCCCTCAAGATATTTATAGAGGACTTACAACTTATGATACAGGCGAACCAAATATTGATTTTGCAAGGAGAGAGGTTGAAGGAGCTAAAAGGAAAAAGAATATACCCTCTGTAAAAAATACTCTTTACAACCAGGAGCTGAGACGTTATCTTAGTATGAGGAATGAAAGAGAGAATCGCCCTGTTAAGGTTGAGCTTGTTGCCTCTCCTAAAGGAGCTATCATGAGTCAAAATTTAGCCCATCCTTCAACAAATATCAATGAAAATGATGATGATTTGTGGATGAGCGATGATCTTTCATTTTCAGCATATCCAACACAGCCTCCTAATAGAGCATATAATCTTGTTCCTTCTCCTTCTGTCCCATCTTCTGAGCAAAATTACAAAGCTCCATCAACATCTACATTTCCACTTCCTACTCAAGCCATAAGTAAAAGATCCAAGAAAATAAATAAGAGGTCAAAGAAAATTCAAAAGGATAATAAGTCAAAGAAAAGAGGAAAAACAAAATATTCTCCTGAGACTGAAGGAGCTAAAATAGAAGAAAATTTACCAGTAACCCCTTCCCCTCCTATTCCTCTCCAAGCTAAAAAGAGAGAGCAAGATTTTAATATTGATGAAGAGTTAAAAAGAGCCAAACCCTCATTTGATAACAAAGAGCTTGAGTTGAAAAAACAAATTGAGCGGGCTCAGAAGAGGAGAGATCTATTACAAAGAAGGAAAGCAGCTCAAGATGTTAAAATCCCTCTTGATCATGGAGTAATGCAGCAAATACGTCGAGATGAGCAGTCAACCTTATTAAATAGAGCTCGAAGTCCTCGTCGTCGTCATCAAATAATCAGAGAAGGTAAATCTCCCTCTCCTCCAATTTCTCGACAGATAATTAAAAGAAAACGCGAGGATTCTCCAGAAAAAACTACAACAAAAATTCGTAAATTTCGTCGACGTCAACAAGTGAGGAGAAAAACTGATGCTCCTCCTCCTCTTCGTGGTAGAGAGAGGAATCCTATTTCAAAAAAGAAGTGGGCGAAAACAAAACCTACTCAAAGGGATATAAGCTCATTTAAACCATCACTTTGGTAATTTATTTAAAAAATGATGGATTGTAATAAACTCTTAAAACAATTGTATAATAATCCTGAATCGCCTGCAGCATTTTCAGGAATCGATAGTCTGTGGTATGAGGCTAGAAAAATTAATAAAGATATACCGAGGAGCGCAGTACAAAATTTTCTGGAAGGACACCGCACCTATACTTTAATGCGTCCAAAGAGGGTGCATTTCCCTCGAAGTAAAACAATAGCAGCAGGCTTCATGACAGATGTCCAAGTGGACTTGGCCGATTTTCAGGCCCTCTCTAGACATAATAAAGGCAATCGATATTTGCTCCTAGGAATTGATGTTCTTTCTAGAAGGCTCTTTGGAGTCCCTGTCAAAGCAAAAAAATCTGAAGATATGCTTGGAGCATTCAAGCTCCTCCTGACTCAAATGCCCATGAAACCACACAGAATATTTTCAGATAAAGGCTTGGAGTTTCGTAATAAATTATTAAAAGAATATTTTGAAACAGAAGAGATACAAAAGATAGAACCTGCACACTCAACAGTTAAAGCCTCATTAGCAGAGAGAGCTATCCGAAATGTTAAACAACGACTATATCGATATTTTTCTCAAAACATAATACTCAACTGGATTGATGTTTTGCCAAAAATTCTTGAAGGAATCAATAAGTCAAAGTGTAGAGTACATGGAATGCGACCTATCGATGTAAATTTCGAGAACGCTCAGGAGGTATGGAAGAAAATTTATGGAGAGTTTGATTTTACAAAAGGCAACCCAAAATTCAAGGAAGGAGAAAATGTAAGGATGAGTGTTGGAAAGGGAGCATTTGAAAAAGGGTATATTCCAAATTGGGGCGATGAAATTTTGGAAGTTGATCAAGTGTATAACCAAGCTAAACCAATTCGATACAAAGTTAGAGATGATAAAGGCGAAAAATTCAAAGGCTCCTTCTATGGAGAAGAGCTGGCTCGCGTGAGTAAGGATGCAGACACAGAGTACCGCATTGAAAAGATTTATAGAAAGAGAAAGAAGTCAGATGGAACATATGAGTTGTTAGTAAAATATATTGGATATCCAGAACGAGAATGGATTTCAGAGTCACAATTAGTATAAAAGACATTCATTTGTTTCATTGTTATCAATTTATAATTTTTATCTATTTGTAAAAAATTTTTCTTTAAATAAAAATGTCAAATAGTTTCTTTGTATTTCTTGAGAGCAATACTACAGATTATCCAGACAATCAGCCAAATAAATTTCGAGTCCATCTCCCCAAGCCTTTGTATTTTTCAGGTAATTGGGTTTGTGGAGTACATAGCATAAGCTACCCATTCTCTTGGCCATCGACAATTGGTACTCTTGATGAGCAATGGATGAAAATACATTTTATTGACGACAATTTGAAGAAAAATGTTCTTCAAGTACCAGTTCCTGCAGCCTCTCATAATAGTGTTGAGGCTCTTAAAAATTATCTATCTACAACACTTAAACATCAGTCTGATGCTATAGGCTCTGTTGAAAAACCAGGAGCATTTATTCCTCCTCCTTCTCTGCTCTCATCTCCTCCGAGAGCCGAGAGGATTAAACGCTCTGAAGATGAACCGATATCTCCTCCGTTAAAAACTCCTCCACTATACGAGGAGGAAGAAGAAAATAAAGAAAAATCTCCTTCCCCAGAACTAATAACACCACCCTTATATCTAGAGGATGAGAATAAAGATAAAACTCCGTCTCCAACAAGAGAAGAGCTAAAAACCCCACCACTTTATTTGGAAGAGAAAAAAAAATCTCCAATCCCTTCTACAAAAGAGGATGCGGAGACTCTACCTCCAAAACCAAAGAAAGAAAGAAAAGAGGAGCAAGAGCCAAAGGCAAAAGAAAATGTTTCTCAAAAACCTACTTCTACCGATTTGAGTACCATAAAGCCTGACAAGAAGGAAGAGAAAGTTCATCACGAAGAACCTGTGACTCAAAAACCTCCGATTCTAAGTAATATAGCAGTGAGTAAAGAGGAAAATAAGAAGGAGCAAGAAAAACCTTCGACTCAAAAGCCATCCTCTAACCTCTTGAGTACTATTGGAATAGCTAAAAAGGAAGAGAAAAAGGAGCAAGATAAGCCACACTCTCAACCCCGTCCTTCAAGTGCTTTGAGTTCTATAGGGTTAAATAAGGAAGAGAAAAAAGAGCAAGATAAATCGTCAACTCAAAAGCCTCCTTCAAGTGTTTTAAGTTCTATAGGCTTAGACAAGAAGGATAAAAAGGAGCAAGAAAAACCATCAAGTGTTTTGGCTACAGTAGGATTAGGTAAAAAGGAAGAAGAGAAGCAGAAAACTAAACCACCACCTCCGGCTCCTAGAGAGGAATTGAAGTCTCCTCCAAGGTACAAGGAAGATAATAAAACTCCGTCTCTAAAACCTGAAAAAGAGCAAATTAGTACTACACAAAAACCTCCAGACACTAATATTCCTAGTGCTGTAGATTTATCAAGAAAGGATGAGAAGAAACCAAAAGAAAATAGTACACAAAAATCTTCGGTTTCAAGTAATGTAGGGCTAGAGAGCAATAAAAAGGATGATAAAAAATCACAAAAACGTCCTGCAAGTGTATTGAGTGCTATAGGATTAGAGAGCTCGCGAAAAGACGAGAAAAAAGATGAACAGAAATCACAAAAACCCCCATCTACCGTATTGTCTGCAATGGGACTGGCGAAAAAGAAAGACAATATGACACAGACTACACCTCCACCTTCACCTTCTGTATTAGGAGCAATGGGATTAAAGAGTTCTAGGAAGGAGCAATACAATCCTAGAGCTGACAAATTGTTTGAAGTACTATTTGGTAAAGATTACAAGCAGAAAGAGACTGTTGCTAATCTTACTCTTATAAAAAATATAATTGATTCAATTGAATTACAGTATCTCAAGGATTTTGCTCGCTTCAAGGCGGTTTTTAAAAGCGAAGGCATATCATCGATTTCTTTCTCACCTCAGCTCGGTTATGTTTTAGGATTTTCTAATCCTAATAATGTTTATAATAATGAAATTGCAAAGTATGGTTGTGATCTGAGAGGAGGCTTCTCAAGTTTTGCAATATATGCCAAAGGTTTGACAGAAAACATGATTGTTGGAAATTCCCTCAGCTCCCTTCTTCGAGTCGTATCAATCTCAGGAGCAGTGCCGGGAGAATATAACGAGAAGATTTATGACTCACCCATCTATGCACGAGTGCTCCCTAGAGAAATCAATGAAATTGAGGTTGAATTAAGAACAATGGACAATGGAAGATTAGTCCCTTTTGCTTTCGGAACAGTTCATATTGTATTAATTTTTAAAAAAGTGATAAATTTTTAAATCTTAATTTCGTTCCTATATAAATAGCTCATTTTTAAAATTTGTTCATTTTTTACTTTTAAATAAAATTTAAAAATGGTTCATATTATTTTTGATACAAGTGCTGTATCCTATAATAATTTCATTCCTAATGAGATGAATGGAAATGGTATTTCAGAAGAATATAATTACTTCCGAGGAGCTCCTCCTTTTCAAAGAGGTTACGGTCAAAGAGGAGCAGGAGTCGGGGATGTAATGCGAGGTCTCTGGCGATTCATACGTCCTATTATTCAAAGAGTAGGGAGTACAGTATCTGCAGAAGCTCTCAATACAGGACAGAGAGTGTTAGAAAGAGTTAACAAAGGGGAGCCAATTAAAGAAGCGCTAGTCAGTGAAGGAAAGAAAGGAATTGATACAGTTTTGGACAAGGGTGGTCTTCCCAAACAGTTTGGTACAGGAGTAAAAAAGAGTATAAAAAGGAAACGAGAATTAGATAAACTTCATCAAACACTCATTAAAAGAAAAAGATTAAGAAAAGACGCCTTCGGTCTATATTAAAAATAATTTAAAAAATAATTATGGCTTTTCATAAAATTGACGGAGAAAGTATTAACTCTATAACAAATGCTCTTGACTTTTTTCATGTTCCTCCTACAAATGTGAGCATTTCCTCTTCAAAAGTATTTGAAATTTTAACTAGTAATCCTTTGACAGATACCCCTTACCATTTCAAAATACATTCGAGCTCAAACTACATTGATTTATCAAAATGTTATTTACTTACAGAATTTCGCATTCGCAAAGAAAATGCCGGTGGTCAACTTGTAAATTTGACTCTAGACGAAAACGTGGCACCAATACAAATGATTGGTAAAACCTTTATTAATAATATGAGAGTGAGTGTAAATGGTCGTGAAATTTTTAATTCTAATTCTCTCTATGCATACAAAACTTATTTATCTCATGAGCTCTCATACTCCGCAGGAGCAAAGAGCTCCCACTTAAATTCTTCTGGCTATTATTATGAACCTGGAACAAATCAACAAATAGGGAGCTCTTTCAATGCAAGGAAAAGTTTATTTACGAATAGTAGAACGGTCCAGTTTGTTTCAAAATTAGATGCGGATATATTTAATCAGCCGCTATATCTGATTAATCATTGTGAGATTGACATTGAGATTTTACCAAATGATACGAGATTTGTATTGATAGCTCCTCCTACTCCTCCAGCTCTCGCTCAAGCAACAAATTATCATTTTGAAGTAGTGAGCTGCAAGCTCTATGTTAAAAAAGTTGAGCTCATGGATGGACTAGCTTTAGATATTACAAGAAAACTTGATACTAAACCAGCTCGCTATGCTGTCAGAAAAACAATGATGAAACAGCTCTTTATTAGCCAAGGCCGCTATGAGTTTAATTCAAATATATTTATGGACCAGATCCCTAGAAGAGTGGTTCTAGGTCTCATTTCAAATTCTGATTATGTGGGAACAGTTGAGCGAAGTCCTTTTAATTTCCAACATTTCAATGTCAGAGAAATTAGCATTATTGCCAATGGGCGCTCTTATCCTCAAGCTCCTTATGATCTCGACTATAGAAATTATAAATATGCAAGAGCTTTTAATGATATGAACGATGCTCTCGGTTTCGCAAATTCTAGTGAGAGCAATGGGATTACTTATCAACAATTTGGCCAAAATAGTTGTATTTATGTTTTTAATCTTACGAATAGTGGAGAAGATCAAGGAGACACTTTCGATTTAATAAGAAATGGCACTACTGCAATAAGCATTAAATTTAGTCAGCCTGTTCCCGAAGGAGGAGCAATGCTAATTGTAATGGGAGAGGCTGACTCTCTTATTATGCTCGATAAAAACCGAACTATTGCAAGTGATACTACCATTTGATATTATTTTAAAAAATTTAGCTACAATGAAATTCATAATTTTTACTCTAATTTTTGCTCCTTGCTCCAATTCTTTATTTAGAGATACGGATGTAAATTTGGAAAGTTTACCTGAATATTCAGAGTTTATTAAACAACTTAGACCATCTACTACTTCTTTACCTCTAATAATAGGATTTCCAAATAAAAATCTTCCCACAATACAACTTTGCAAAGAGAGCCCGGGAGATGATATTTATGGGCACATCTTTTGTTGGGGAATGATTGGACTTTATTTTGTCCTCATTTTAAGTCTCATTGTCTATCAGCTTCGCTCTTTCTTTTGGGTAATTTATCAAAGGAAAAGATATAATAATACAGATGTACAGCAATCAAATAGTGAAAATTTTGAACTCAAACCCCTTAACGAGCCAACTATTTCAGGGATGTTTTCCGTGTGATAGGCCTCCTCCTACAAGGATTACTCGGCTCCCTTCAGTGCTCATCATAAATTTGGACTCTCAAAATTCAGGAGGATCACATTGGATTGCTCTTATATATACAAAAGGAAGAAAAGTGATTTATTTTGATAGTCTAGCTCTCCCTATTAGTAAATGTATATCAAATCATTTTTTAAAAAATTTTTCTGTTTTAAAAAATGTACATCCCTATCAATCTCCTCTAGCAAAAACTTGCTCTCACCATTGTATTTCCCTTGTATATTTTCTTTCTCTAAATTATTCTTTCCATCAATATATTAAATTGTTAGACTCTCAACCTAACCCTGATTTGTTTGTGACAAAAATTGTAAAAAATTTAATTAATCGATAAAATTTGAATTTAGCTTGGCTTCTGTTTTATTAAGGAATTGTATTTCATAAATAGCGGGAGGTTATGGTATATAGAGCTATGAGGGAGGGCTACTTTGCGTGAGCTCTCAAAAAAAAAAGAGATATAGGAGGAACGCTTGCGCTCATTCTCAAATAATTTAAAACAACTATTATTCCTCCTAAAAATTTTTTGCTCATTTTTTACTTAATTTTTAATAATTTATTTTACAGAACTTTAGAAACTAATTAAAATAATAATTATGGAGCAAACCTTCGCCAGCTTTTTAAATATTAAGGATATGGAGCAAGAGGTAATTTTAAAAAATCTTAAATTTTTCATGGAAATTTTTAGGGAGCTAAGCCATTTTTGGCTCATACATTCACTTCTCCGACTGAAATGCCTCAAAATGTTGTTGAGCAAAGTGTTTTGGAGGTAAAAGCTTAGAAAAAAACAAATTTAACTTAAATTATTTAGGGAGAAGCTGAATTTTGGGACTGCTCTTGGCATCCATTGACAAAGGAAGTCAACATAATGCTTAAAAATGGTGAAAAACTGGACTACTCTACATTTCTAGGATTTTTGGATCATAACTTCGAGCTCTCAACTTGGTGTAATCAATGCTTTGAGACGATATTTGGAATGAAACAGGAAGAAATTATAAAAATTGAAGGAAATAAGTACACGTATAAATTTTTTGTTTGTAAAGACTGCGCTCAAATTATTAAATATGCCACTTTTCATTTTTAAATTATTTTTGTTTGGTCCCTTTAATTCATTTTTCTATTATAAAATTGTTTAACTAAGAAATAAAATTTGAATTTTATTTTGCTTCTTTTTTTTTTAGATAGGAAAAATTTTCCCTCAAAAACACCATCTGTCGTTTTTTAAAGAACGGCATTCCATGAAAAGAAATGTAAGGGTAGCTGCGCGGGACTGGTAGAAAGAGAAAAGAGGAAGATAGGGGAGGGGTCTGGTTAATTTTCTCGTTGTTTTTTTTTCACTCAATTTGGAGGATTTGTAATCAATATTTTCAAAAACATTGTTTGGCTTTATTTAACCTTTTAATTTACTTAAATTATTTCTATTGAAAAATTTTATAAATAATTTTCACAAATTTTCATTTGCTCCTCTCTCTCTTCTCTTTTTTATTTGCTCCTCTCTCTCCTTTTTTATTTGCTCCTCTCGCTCCTTTTTTTTAATAGTTCACTATAGATATCAATGAATTATATTTTTGAGATAAATTGATATCTATAAAGTAAAACTATCTTTTTAGTTACAATGAATCCTCGAAAACGTAAAAATTCCTCCGACTTCTCACCAGTTGCTCATAAATTTTCGCGAAATTATTTTATTGAAAATTTGCTCTATGGGGAACAACAATACGGCAGCGGAGCTAAAACAACGAAAGACTACATCGAATTACTTGACAACGAAATTGACTACATTAAAAAATTCAATGTGGTCAAGAGCAAGTCCAAGTTCCTAATCAAGGACGTCCCGGTTGATCCGGAGGACTTGCTTTCATCAATATTCCAGCATTGTATTGATGAAGCTCTAAATGAGAGCCGGAGCAAAGGGCTTGAGCCGGAAAAGCTAGGATGCACTGTCACAAGTGAGCTGCTGGAATCGGACATTTGGGTGCCGATAAGGTGGGGTTTAAAGAATATATCTTTAATTTATCAATTTTTAAAATTTCTCTTAAAAATTTCTCCCAAAAATTAAAGTGCTCTTTATTAATTTTTGTGAAAATCTTTATGTAAAAATTTTTAATTTGCTCCTAATTATCTAAATTTTTGATTATTTCAGGGAGCTTACATCAAACACCGTCGACTCGATCTTGAATTTGTTCCTGAAGGTCTCGCAGAGCAAGAAGCAATCGGGCGTTACATTATGGGGGAAGCCGTTTACAATAACAACAACGGTCTTGGACAAAACAAGAGCAGTGGAGGTGCGTCGTCTGAAAGGAGGAGCTAATGGTAAAACTGCTCCTGTTCATCATCAAATTAAAGACCATAGCTTGATCAAGGTTTATTTCAAAGAGCTTCGATTTTAAACTAATTTTATGAATATTTAGATTAAAAATGTCGACACATTCTGCTTGTTCTACTCTCTCTTAGCTACTTTATTTTACAACATCAAAAAATTCGACAAACGACAATTCTATGACTTCCTTCACGGTCGTTATGGATGGGCAGGAAAATTTGAAAAGGATGTTAAGGAGCTGATGCGCAAAGTAAAAGCTCCTAGAAATATGAAGAGCTATGATGCTAAAGAATGGATACCACCAATTATCGATTTATGGAACAACGAATACCAAGGTCAATTCACGTTCAAGGCTTTTGTTTTCGGATCAATGGGACGCTATGAACCATTGTTTAAATACGGCCCATCCGACTACGATACACCATTGCTCCTTTATTATTTCAACAACGAGCACTTTCACGGAGTCAAGGAGCCGGGAGGACTTTTTGGGCGTCCTTACTGTTTGAGCTGTGAAAAGGTGTATGATCGTGCTTCAAGACATGTGAAGACCTGCAAAGCAAGATGTATAAAATGCTCCCAAGTCGGCCCAAAATTTCCCTGTCAACCTGGAAATTTTTTTAAACACTGCAGAGGTTGCTCCAAAAATTTTAGCAACAACAACTGCTTTGAACAACATCTTCGTTTAAATTTCTGCAGCCTCTCCAAACGTTGTTTAACCTGCGGAGTTATATGGGATGTAGCAATAAACACCAGAAACGGTCGTAAAGGGCATATTTGCAATGAGCGCTATTGTACAACATGTCTCTGTTTTCACGATACAAAGAGAGGATGCTTCATTCGTCCTCTTGAGCCAAAGGAGCCAGCTCCTTATCGTATAGTAGCCTTCGATCTCGAAACTATGCAGCACATCCCAGAGCAACATGCCGACAATAAGAGAAAACACATGCCGAACTTCATTGCAGCTAAAATTTCCTGCCCAAAGTGTATCGATAACATTAGCTCAGACTGTAATATTTGCAGCGAGGAACGTTTGATCACTTTCTCGGAGAGACCATTCACAAAAACAAAAGTTGATCGTCAAGTAATTACATCAAATCCTCTCGAAGAGTTCGTGAGCTGGATTGTAGGATTAACAAAAAAGACAACAACATATGCCTTCTCTCATTTCGGAGGGAGATTTGATATGGTGATTGTCTTTCGAATGCTCTTCCTCCGAGGATTTACTCCGAGTATGATTAACAACGGCAACAAACTTTATGAGCTAAAACTGCAAATTGGAAAGAGGAGCTTCCTAATTTTCAGAGACAGCTTCAATCTCATGCCCATGAGCCTCGCATCTCTAGTACCCGCATTCGGATTAGACGTGGAAGATAAGCCTTATTTTCCGCATCGCTCCAACCGACCAGACAACTATGGAAAAGAAATATTTCCTGAACCATCAGACTACTTTGCGGACGGAATGATGCCTGAAAAAAGGAAAAGTTTCAATAAATGGTACCAACAAAACAACAAAAAACCATTTTTGCTCGATGAGGAGCTCGCATCATATTGCACCAACGATGTAGAAATTTTGATGGCAGCTCTCATTTCTTTTAGGAAGGAATTTCTTGAGGTAATCTTTGAATATTTTAAGGAGCAATAATAATTTTCTGAAATTTCAGGTGACAAAAAGAGGAGCTGGTCAGAGAGCAGCATCAACAAAAGCTCACGATGGCATAGACGTGCTCCGTGAGGCTATGACCATCGCCTCTGCCTGTATGCGCCACTTCAGAACAAATCATCTGAAGGAGCGTCATCTCGGTTAATTTTTTAATTTTTAAAATTGTACTAATATAAAAATTTTTAGGACTTGTTCCAGAGCGGGGCTATGACAATGCCGATAATCAGAGCAAGCTTGCTCTTAAGTTCCTTGAATGGTATTCAAAGGAGAACAACGTCAACATTCAAACCGCTTATTCGGAGGAAGGAGAGAAAATGATCGGCAAATATCGTCTGGACGGATGGGTCAAGGAACAACAACTTGGAATTGAAGTAAATGGATGTGTGTGGCATGGCTGCTCCCGATGCTACCCTCAAGACAACATGCTCCTCCCGAATGGTAAAACAGCAGGAAAGCAGAGGGAGCACGACAAATATCGTCTAGACTTCATCAAACAACAAAATATTAATATTAAAGTCTATTGGGAGTGCGAAATTAAGGATATGTTGTCCAAGAATAGAGAAATGAAAAGGAGCTTCAACAACTATATGGATGGAGGTCCGATCGATATTCGATCATGTTTCTTCGGAGGAAGAACTGGACCGCTTAAGCTCTTCCATGCTTCTTCCAAAGGGGAAAAGATCAGTTACTACGACGTAACTTCTCTTTACCCCTATATTAATGTAACAACGAAGTATCCTATCGGCCATCCAAAAGTTCATATTTTGAACAAAGATGTGCTCTGGACAACATCTAAAGATAATAAATTTGAGCTGTCTATTTTGAAAGTAATTAATATTTTAAATTAAAATTATTATTTAAGGTTTTTGTTATTCCTCCAAAGAAAATTGATGTGGCTGTTCTTCCTATGAAACTTGATGGAGATGAACGTCTCCTCTTTACACTCTGTGCAGCATGCGCCAGGAAATACCCAACTGGAGATGTGCTCCCAAATTACAACTGCTCCCACACCGATCTCCAAAGAGGATGGGTTTCTACCTGTACATCAATTGAGCTCAACGTTGCTCTTGATGAGGTCTAATTTATATTGCTCTTTAATTTAATAATTAATATTTTCAGGGATACATAGTTACGAAACTCTTCCGAGTTTTGGAGTACATCAACTCAGACGACAAGCTCTTCGCTCCATACATCAGCGAATTTATGGCACAGAAGATCCACAGCTCTGGTTTTGATAGCAGCATTAAAGGAAATGAAGAGAAAGAGACGAAATTCATCAACGAGTGCAAGGAGCTTTTTGGAATCAACATCGACAGGAGCAAAATGGGTGTGAACAAAGGCAAGAGGACTCAATCAAAATTAATGCTCAATAACCTTTGTAAGTTCTTTTAATTTAACTTTTAATATTTTTTAATTTCAGGGGGACGTTTCTCTTTGAGGAATTTTGGACTGTCGCAAAGTTTTGTCACCGATGACCCTGCAGAATTTTGCGAATACAAAGATGATCCATCGATTGATCTATCAGCCGTTGATGAGCTTCAACCGGGGGTTCTCCTACTTCGCTATGTTAAAAAGAGAGATTGGATTGAGGAGCACGATTGCTCCAACGTCGGTAAGAGCTTTTTATTATATTTTAAATTTGAAAATATTAATTTTTAAATTTAGTTGTGTCCCTATGGACCACTTCGGCCGCACGTATTCATTTGCTACGAGCAATGCAAAAAGTTGTGCGGACCAGTGGTTGCTCTCTGCTCTATACAGGTAATTATTACAATTTGCTCCTAATAAAATTCTAAATTTTCAGATACAGATTCCCTGATATTCTCTCACCCGGAAGACGTCTGCCCTCTTCAGCTCGGACCTCACTTGGGAGAGTTCACTGATGAGTACGCGGCTCACGACATCATAGAGTTTTGCTGTGGAGGATCAAAACAATATGGTTTAAAACTTCAGAGAAAGGAGCAGCCTGAAGCCGAGCCGGAGTATGTGCTAAAAGTTAGGGGTATGACTCTAAATTGGGATGTAATCGAGAATCAAGGGCTCCGTTACCAAACTTTTAAAGAAAAAGTGCTAAAATTTGGAAAAACTGGCGATTTTGATCCTATAATTATAGAATATCCTAACACTCTCCGTCCCATTATTAAATTAGGCTCTGTATTCTCTCAACCTTCATTTAAATCTTATAAACCCGTTGTCTCTAAAGGAATTGTTAACTCTTCTAATTATAATGTTTTGAACTTTGGCCATATCAATAATCCTACTCGTCCTCGTATTTCTCCGCCATTGTAATTTTAAACTTTTTATCTATTTATTTTTACTTTTATTTTATTTTAACTTTATTCTAATAAATTTGAATTTTACAATTTTGTTAAAAATTAGGAGCAAAATTAAGAGAGCAAAGTGGTCAATTTTAGGGGTAAAACAGCATAATTAATTAAAAGAAAAATCAATAGCAAAATTAAGAATAGGAAGTTGTCATTTTTAGGGGTAAAAGTGCAATATTAAGAAATAAAAGTTACAATTAAAAAAAAAAGCAAAATTTAAGAAAAGAAGTGTTTACTTTTAGGGGTAAAATAGCATAATTAAGAAATATAAGTTGAAAATTTATCAAAAATTGAAATTTTGAACAGAGAAAATATTTTAGGGAAGAGCGTGTATGTGTGTGTGTTACCAACCTAGACTAAGTTCACACAATGAAAGTTCCTCTTCGTCATTTTCTTCAGAATCTGAGCCACATCGAAATATAAGAGGTTTGAGAGTAGACGGAGTTGATCGTTCACTTTGCTCCTCCTCGACAAGTTCAAGGAGTTCAAGAGGATAGTAGCGATTCTCCATGTGGCGTGGAAATCTTTCGATAATACAATGAAGGAATGGGTGTTGGAGCCGGATTCGGTGGCGTGCATAAAAATGAGCAGCCACAGAAATATTGAAAGGACGAGGAAGGCGTCCATAAGCTTGAGTGACATTTGCTCCATATTTTGAAAGCCCTCCAATTTTGAACATTTTTATATGTCCATTTCTGTCCTCATATGTGGTGCGTACTTTGCGCCCCAAAAGCTCTTTCAAAATTAAAATTCTATTTTTCGGGTGAAAGAGCTGCTCCCTCAGGGATTTGAGAGGACAATTTAAAATGCGTGCGCACTCTTCAGAGAGGAGGACCATTTTGTTTTGAATAATTAGCAAATGAATAAATTTGAATTTTTTGGCGTCTTAAATACTCGGTTTTCAAGGTCATTGGCTGGTATATAAGTGAGGATCTGAGTAATTAACTCTTCATTATTTTTATTTTGACAAAATTTTTATTCTGAGCTAAAATGAATAATAATAATAATATTAATATTAATGAAATTGCTCCTTTCGATCCTACAATTCCTCCTCCCGAAATTCCAGCAAAAATTATAAAAAGAGAAGGTACTCCGATTAAAATTATTGAGAAATCTCCAGAATTTAAAAAACCTGCAAAGCAGGCTTCTGTGCTATTTAAAAAGCCTGCTCCTCCTAAACCTGCTCTTTGGAAACTCTTTCGTGGAAAGTTTCTCCTCACCTTTTACTTGTGCACCTCTTGTCGAGATGAACTCTTCAAAAGTCAAGACAAGGTGAAAATGAATAATGATCGAGTCGAGATGAAGATTGAACTATGTATGAATTGTGTGAAAAAGAATTGTATGGTAACAGATTTAATCGCTCCTTATAACAAAAAATAAAATTTTTTAAAAAATTAATCGTTTTATAATTGTATTTTAAATATTTACTCAACTTTGATTGTATTAATTTATTTTAAATAAATTTAAATAAAAATATTTTGGTATTTAATTAATTATATGGTCCCTCTCTCTATCTCTCATTGTTCAAGCCTTTGAGCTTTCCATAAAAATAATATGCTCCCTCATATCTCTTTCCTTTTCTTAACTTTATCCTTTGTATTTAATTAAATATGAATGCTCCCTAACCTTTTGATTTTTTCTTAGTCTTGAGTTGTAATACTATTTTTGCATGCCGCGCATGGATATCACTTAATAAAGCAGTTACTTTCATTTTCACCCTTTGACTTCTTTTATCCTCCCGACATCCCTCTTTCTCTTGTATGAGGATAAAAAGATTTTTCGTAAATATGGAAGAATACAAGGTTAAATGTTTAAAAATGTAACAGTAATAACCCTCTGTGGTTGATTTAATTACAATAAAAATCGCGCAAAAAAAGATATCGTCAGTTTTAAAATCATTCTTAAAAAATATTCTTGAAAAATAATTCCTCTTAAATATATTAAAATAAAAAATGAGCTCTATTCAAAAGCTTAAAGACGATTTGAAATTCTACAAAGCCGAAAATTCGTTCATTAAACGTCGAAATTATTTCATTGAACGCAGGCTGCGTATTTATACACAATTACTTCAAAAGAAGAAGATGATGAAATTGAAGAAGAAGGAGCAAAACATCAACAAGGAGCAAAAGGATGAAGGAGCTGTGAAGGAGCAAGTAGAGGATGGTGAGTTTTTATTTAGGTTTTGGGTTTCCGTCTTTTTTTTTTTTTAATCTTGGCACAGAGCGTTTTTTTTTATTACCAAAATTTGAGGAGGGATTAGTTTTTTTATGTAAATGTGTTAATTTCACTTTTCTTTCCTTTTTCTTGCGGTTTTTCATTGGGGGGAGGGGGGGGGGTGTGACGTTAACTAATTTTAATTTTCAAGGAGAAATTCAAATTGTTGATGTAAAAATTAAAGAGCACGTGTTTGATTTGAAAAAAGTTAAAATAGAAAAGGAGGAATGATGATGATGAAGAGGTAGAGAGACATATTAGGACGGACATATCGGGATTGGGGTGACAAAAATAATTTCTTGCGTGTTTACGTTGGTTCTAAAACATAAAACTTTTCTTCAATAGGACAATATACTATCAAAGTTCAAATGTTCGTAGTCCCGAACTCGATAGGGACTGTTATACATTTAAACATCCCGATATGTCCGTCATAACAAATGTGGCTAAAAATCTGCTATTGAAAAGAATAATTCAACATAATATTTGTTTACTCTGCAATTAATTAATTACCCAATTACCAAACTATTTTGAATAAATTTAAAAAATCTTTTTATTATTTTTTAATCTTTTTTAGTCTTTAACTTTTTTTTTAGTTTTTAATAGTCTTTTTAATTTAATTTTTTAATAGTCTGATTTTTGTTTTGCTGTTCCTCTTAAACGAGTTGTTTTTAGTGATTTTCTCTTTTAGGAGTTCTTTCCTCGAAAAAGGAGCAAAAGAAAAAACAATGGAAATGGGATTTACATTAAATAAATTTTGATTTATTTTTTCTCCAAACACTTTTTTACTCCCTTTAGTGATGACAGAAATAACCGTGCTTGCCTCAATTATTTCTTTTTTTAATCCTTTTCTTCATGTCACTCCCTCTTGAGTCCGTTTAAAGAAAGAGAGAGATTCGTCCACACCGTCCTCGCATTTATTCTTTTTTATGACCGAAACATTTGTCGTTGCTCTTCGGGATGTCGAATGCTCCCTATCAAGAGATCGCAGAGCTAATTTTCAGGATTTGTGTAAAGTGAAAGAACAGAAAAAATAAACAAGTATTTGAGGAGTTATAAATTTTTGGGATTTTAAACAGTTTAAAATGGGTTTTAAATTAATTTTTAAACCGTTCCAACCATTGGGAATTCCTTAAGCTGTGACACGGAGCTAATTTAAAAATTTTTTCGATCTTGAAATTAAAATTTAGGCCTATACTTGTCTTTGAAAAAGCAAATAATTTAAGCGACAATTTAATGAAGATAAACGAGCAATTGAAAATACAATCTAAGAAATTTTGTTGACTTTTGACATTTTTGTAAATTTTTAAATTAATTCTTCCCTGTTACCTTATTTTTAATTATTTTGCAATAAATTCTAATCCCCCAAAAAATTCAAATTATTTAAAAATAAATTTTTAAAAGAGCAACAATTTTATCGTAAAAGGAGTAAAGAGAGAATTTATGAAAATCTGAAAAATGTCAAAAAATAAATGAAAGTATAACAAAATTAAACCAACATCAATCAGATTTTCAAACAAAAAATATTTTAAATAAAATGGAAAATTGGAACGTTTAATTTTCTCTCATGTCTTTCTCCTTGCATTTTCAGCCAAATAACATTAAAATAACGTTGGTGCTCCATCAACACTTCAATGGTCACGATTATCAGGACAATCACGGCTGATATGACCTGAATTTAATTTTATTTTTGAGGAGGATAAGTGAGGAGTTATGAACTTAAGTGACCGCATTCTTCCCATTTTCTCCCTTTTGCTTTTGACATACCAAAGAACAAGAGGAGAAAAGGAAGGAAGGAAGAAGCTCATAAGTCCAAAACCCAAAGAAAAAATTCCTAACCATCCTGTCCGCAATTGTAACAATTACGATTGCCACCACCACCTCCACCGCCACGCCGGTCTCCTCCTTCAGGACAATCACGAGACATGTGGCCATACTTGTTACCTTAAAAATATTTTAAAATCCTTCCCAAAATTCATATTTACAATTGTAACACTTCATATCACCGCCACGTCCTCCACCACCACGGTCATCACGTCCTCCTCGATCGCGACCTCCTCCGCCGCCACCAGCGTCTCCTCCTTCACAATCACGAGCATAGTGTCCAAAACCGCCGCAGTTATAACCTGATAGAAATTTAATTAAAAGGGGATTGTTAGGGAAATTCACAGGATAATTCCAAAAAAAAAGATCTATCCCTTGAAGATAAAGAACCCAAAAATAGGAGCTAAAAATCAACCGAAAAGCCTTATCTCCCAAAATAAAATTAGTCAAAACCATACACTCGCCACCGCCGCCTCCTCCGCCATCACCACGTCCCCCACCATGCTCACCTCTATTTTTCACAATAACCACCTTAAAATCTCAGAATAATTTTTAAAGGTAAACATCCAAAAAACCTCAGTTACTTTCTCCACTGCCCTCTCCGCCACTGTCATCTTTTATAGGCGGACCACAACCACTAGCATCTGGTGTCATTTTAAAATGGCGTTGGCGCTCCTTCATCATTGCTATTTAGATTTGTTGTCGTTTTAATCAAAAATTTAAACTGTTAAAATTGAATGATTATTTAGAAGGAAAATTAAAAAGAAATAGATAGAAAATTTGGATTTAACCAAAAATTATAAGCTCAGCAAGAGAGCAACAATTTTATCGTAAAAGGAGTAAAGAGAGAATTTATGAAAATCTGAAAATGTCAAAAAATAAATAAAGATATAACAAAATTAAACCAACGTCAATCAGATTTTCAAACAAAAATAAATTTTAAATAAAATGGAAAATTGGAACGTTTTATTTTCTCTCAAATCTTTCTCCTTGTATTTCCAACCAAATAACTTTAAAATAGTGTTGGTGCTCCATCAACATTTCAGCGGTTCCAAAACAACAAAAAGAGATTTCTTGTCCAGCAAATTTTTTAAAAATTCTGTTAATCTTTTAGCTCCATTGCCCTTTCGTAATAGTCAAAGAGAAGCTTAAAAATTTTAAAAAATTTTTCAAAAAAATTCAAAAAAAAAAATACTTTAGGCGCTTCATTCTTCAACGTTTCCGTAAGGACTGATTTGATTGACCCATCTTTCATAACAACATCAGCCACAAGATCCATTATCCCCTCAATTCCGCTCGGGTGGACACTCTTTATCAAAGAAATATTTTCTACATTTAATTTGGAATGCTTCTTGGTTAATACTTGAAAAGGGAAAAATTTTCAAAAAAAATTTTTAAATTAAATAAACCTCCACCATTTTCATTGTTCTTTGTGGGCTCTTCCAATTTTTGCTTCTTCGTCACTGGCTTCTTGTCAACCCCAACACAACTAGCTCGCTTCTTCCCCTTCTTCCTTCCAACTTTTTGTTTAGGAGCAGAAGAGGTTGTAGGTTTTGAATCCTCAATATTCTCCAATTTGTCCTCCTCCTCTTCCTCCTTTTCTTCCTCATTTTTATTTTCTTCCTCTTCCTCTTTATTTTCTTTTTCTTCTTCAAAATTTTCTTCCTCCTCTTCCTCCAATTCATCCTCCAGAAATTTAATTTTTTTCACTTCTCTTTTATTTATTTTTTCTTCAATTTTTTCTTCTTTTTCTTCCTCTTTACTTTTTTTGTTTATTGGACCTGAAATAGATAAAAAAATTTTTTTTACGTTTTAAAATTTACAATTGTTGTTCACATGGCGGTCTTTATTAAATTTCTTATTAAAGGAAGTTCCACACAATTCACAAATAAATGTTTTTTCAGTTGTTGTTGTAGCTTCTTTTACCATTTTTAAATATTATTTTTTAAAAATCTAAAAATTCTAAAATTTAAAAAGAAAATTAAAAATAAAAAGATGAGGGTAATTCCAAGACTTGTCCCCTCCATTTTTTAAGAATGTGATGTTTTCATCATATTCTAATTTTATATACCAATGTTAATCGATTTTTGCATTTTGCCACAGGGAATTAGTGAAATTGAGGAAGGAAGAAAATTGACAATTATGCCATTCTTAAGGAAGGAAAAATGAAAAAAAAAAGGGGGGGGGGCAAAAAAAAAGAGAAAAATCGGTGGGAAAATGATGGATTTAAAATTTAAAAATTAAAAATAAATAAAAAGAAAAAAAGAGAAAAAAAGTTTTTTCTCTAACCTCATAGTCTCTAGTTTTATTTGACAAGAAAGAAGGGGAGAAGAAAAGAGAAAGAGAAGAAGGAGGAGAGGGTAGAGGAAGGAGGAGAGGGTATGAGAAAGAAGGAGAGGGTCACCCTTCGGGTGACCCGAGGAAGGAGGAGAGGTTAATAATTTAATAGGGTCAATTAGCTTCCCTTAATCCCTCCAAATCCCTATGTTGGTTGAAAAAGAAAAACCAATTAGTAGGTACTAATTGGTCAATTAGCCCCTTCCCCCCGACTTCGATTCATCGGTAAGTTCAAAAGGATTTGTTCAATAGGTGTTAATTGACCAATTAGTCACCCTAATTATCAAAGGAAATCTCCCGAAAACCCCCTACACCCATAGGATATTGGCGGCAAAATCAAAGAAAATTAGGCGGATACCCCCTACACCCTTTGGTTTCAGCGGACCCCTCCCCCCGACCCCGACTTCGCCTGGTCACTCACTACTTACATCATTTTCATCTCTCCCTTCTCTATTTAAATCTCTTCATCCCCTCCGATACTATGTTTCATGGAGATTGGATGGGGAGATTTAATCAATTTTATCGGAGGAACAGAAAGGATGAAGAGAATTAAATAGAGAAGAGAGAGATAAAAATGCGCTGCACTTAGATTATGCCTTGCCAAGAATCGATTCATGTGATTTTGCCGGGATGTCGATAAAGATACATTTGACGGAAAGTCGTTTATATTTTACAGAATAGATTATGAAATAATTCGGTAAATGTTTAACTAGCTGTAAGTTTTTATGATTTATAATGAATCTAAACCCAAAACTAGGTAAAAGAAAACGGAACAGGGTCCTCAGGCAAATTCCTTAAGCAATAGACGTGTTATTGTCTTATGGACCACGATGTTGTGGGATGAGGAAAAATTCATTTTGTAATTTTAAAATTTTTCTTCGGACCAAGTTTCGTTTAAAATCAGGTGGAGGTCCAATAATTTAATTGTTTGGGAATAGAATTTGATGAGCTTAAAAATGTAACAGCAGTAAATATAATTGCGAGGTATATGGAACCAACTTTATTTGTTAAGGTTTGCCAGTATATTAGAGAATTTACAAAATTCTAATAACGAAGTTTACTTATCAACATATTATTAGCATAATTAAACCATCAAATAGTATAATAGTTGTAGAATAAACATTTAAAATCAAAATTAGAAAATTCGAAGAATATCAAATTTGGTGAAATGTCCACTTAATTTTAATTTTTGTCAATGGAGGGGTGGGGGAGTGGTGGAGAGTGGTGGAAAGAGAAAGCAGATTCATTCGCTGCGACCTATTCTGCCTTTTAAAATTAACCTTTATTAACCAGCTATAATGGTTGATGAAATCAGTCTCTTAGAATTTAAATTAAATTATATAATTAAGTTTAGAGCAGTGGCTAGATTACATGTAATCGTCCCTAAATTCAGAAAGGTTTGTTGAAAAAACCGTGATAAGGATTACTATCGCATTATCGGCTTAGGGTTTTATTTTCTTTATTCTTAGTGAGGAAAATATTTTCTTCTATTGAAAAAATTACACATCTCTCACATCGCCTTCTTTCTCTAGAATTCGAACTCAGGAACTGTCATTAAATTAACCAGAAACTGTACTTAATCCCTCGAATATCTTATATCCCAAATATCCACTCTTGTTAATAAAAATTGCGCTACTTTATTAATATCCCACCCTCAATCCCTATAATTTCAGAATAAGCTAAAGAAAATTGAACGAGAAAGTATTAGCTTTATTCTTAAAAATTATTGCTTTAAACCCCGCAACAAGACCTCAACCCCTGACATTATTTTACGCCCTCAAGCCGATCGAAACAATGAACCACTGGGGCAGTAGAATAAAAGTAGTAACCATCGGTAATCGAACGTAAGCCAAAGGAGCGCCGATCTGACCCTACGCCGCGTATTTGGCGACGCCGTTTTTTCTTACTTCAACCTATTTAGGAAAAAATCATAACATTTTTTAAAGAGGGGTAAAAATTTTATTTTTGTCGAAATATAGATTGGAGTGTTATCTATGATTTAGTAAAAATTTAAAAATTTTTACCGATTTATTTAAAAGTTATGATTTTATTAGCAAGGTACTACTTTTTCTAAAAAATAAGTAAAAAATGAGGTACCTTTTGTAAAAAACTCATAAAAAGAGCTTTAAAGGGAAAATTCCAAAAATTATATAAAAATATTTTTAAAATAATTTCAGAAAGTAATGAAGCTTTCAATATTCTTATTTCTTTGTTTATTTTTAACGCCTCATCATGTTGATTCAAATAATAGCGATGATGAAACGGATGAAGAACATCATTTCAATCCGTATCAACCTCGTTATGGTGAAACAAGCGGGACAGGAACTAGTGGCCATGGAGCAACTGGAACTGGAAGCATACCTTCAAGTACTGGAAAATACTCTGAAGGAATATATTCTGGCACAGAACATTCTCAAAATTTGCCAGATTTGGATCGAGGTTTTGGCAATAATCCATTTTTTAACTCAACTCAACATCTACAAGCGAATCCGCCTGGTCAAGTACCTCGAAGTTTGTGGGATTTGCAATTAGGATATGGCAATTATCACTCTCAACATCAGAATATTAATCCTTCTGGTCAGGATTCTTCTCAAAATCGGTTAAATTTAGATCTAACTCTTGGCATTAATCAACATCAATATATAAGTGAAGAATTCCCTCAAGGAACGAATCCTTCTGGCCAAGAATCAAATCTGGTTTTAACTCTTGGAATAAATTCTTCTAGTAATGAAGGGAAGAAAGGGTAATAATAAAAACTAAAAAAATATTTGCGAAGGGGACTTATTTGCAATAACGTTTTTCACTTTCTCTCAAAAATGAAAACACTATAAACATATATGTAGTAAATTTATTTTTAAAGAAAAATCTCTGAAACTATAATAAAATGGACTAAGAAAAAAACGTAGAAAATTAAAATTTCGAAGCAGCTCTGCTTCCGATTCTAACTCCCAAGTTCATTTCCCGACCTGACTCCCGTTTCTGTGTTTTTTCTTCAGAGCGTCAATTAATGGATAGTATAACGAATAGTAGATATTAAAAATTAAATATCTGAAATTATTTTACCAATTTGCCGAAATCTATAAGTTAAATCTTAGGATTTCTAAAGAATAATAAATTAAGTTATTTTTAAAATTTAAGATGGCAAATTCTCTTTTGTTAAAAATAATAAAGGAGGATTTTCTATAGAATATGGTGGTTATAAATATATATATTGTAGACAAAGTGATAAAACGGAGACTATCTCGGTCCATAGTTGAGTCCGCGGGCTAATTTTGGTGTCATTCGACTCAGCTTGATGAGCTCTTTCGATTGACATACAAAATGTTCAAATCTAAAATCGCCCGGTAAAGTGCACTTAGGCCTTTTTTTTAAATATCTTGCATTCTTCATCGGGTTTCGGATCTAATGTCTGTTTTCAGATTGGGCCACTTAGAAATTTGAACATGAAGCCAAAATTTTTCAGTGCGGTTTGGGGATATCAGTAATTTGGAGGAAAATAAAAGTGATAGGGGGATTTATTCCTTTTCCAGGGGAATCATTTTAGCAAATATGTTAGTTAATTATTATTTTTAAGAAAAGCCTGTTTATGGAAAAACGCAAAAAGGGAGAGAAAAATTGGTTTTGGGTGGTTATGAATATTACATTGATGGTATGGGAAAAAATGGAAATATGTATTGGGCATGTAATAAAAAGAATTGTAAAGGGCGAGTTAGAAATGAAGGAAACGTCTACATATTAACACAAGAACTCAAGAAGAACGCCATGTTAAGGGAGAAGGTAAATACTATTATTGAAAATTTATAAAATTATATAGATCCGCATAAAAATATGCATTTGCATCTTTTGAAACTATTTATATATGCATAAGTATTAAAAAAGATTTTTGATAGATTATTGAATAAAATAATAAATTTAGGAAAAAGTTCTAGTAGAGGAGGCAGAAAACGCCGAGGCCACGCCGAGGCAACACAACATGGAGGTATTTTTATTAAAAATTAAAAATCCCTTCTACCGAACCCTCTCTTATCTATCTATTTCATATCTTAGTTTAGATAGGTTTGATGGGTAAATGATATTTTGATTTAGTGTAGAACTATCTTATTATTAAAATTTAAGAACTAGAATTTGATCCTCGAGAAATGCAACAAGCTATTGAGCAGTCTGCTGAAGAATATCAAAGAGGACGAGGTCGAGCACGAGGACCGATAATTAGAGGTATTTTATTAATTAATTAGAATACCAACACGAGAGAAATATATTCTATTAAGCTCCGGACTCGAGATTCGATACTTACATTGTATTTAAGTCAAGAATCCAACTTTATTTCACATAAACAATTTATATATTTATATTTATTATACTTATCCGTTTCCAATAACTATCCTTCCTTTACAATATTATTTTTTCTTGCACATTTTATTGGCAATCCATTTCCGTTCCCATTACTTATCCTTTACAAAACTCCAATAAATTAAACAATCATGTTTGTTCAATAATTATTTCTAGGGTTGTACCCCGTCCCCGTCCCCCCCCCCGTAAAAAAATAAAAAATTTTCACCTCCCCGTCCCCCCCCCCGTGGCGCTGCCTCCCCGAAAATTTTCCCCGTGGCTATCCCCACGTCGGGGAACAACCCTAATTATTTCAAAACAATATTCCAATCATTCGCCAACTTTCCCAAAACGTACACTTTGCATTTTCATATTCGTCCCTCCATTTTCCCCATTATTTAACCAAAGGCAGAACAACAATTGATTAAGTTCAGATATGTGCAGTACCATAAAGAGTCAATTTTCCCATTTGTATAAATATAAATTTTAACACTTTAGAACCCGGCCAAGGACAAGAATCTGGGTCAAATCAAGGTAAAAAGAATATCTGTTTTTGACAAAATATTTTAATACTACAATTGGGAATATAAGTGTAAAAAATGATTTAATTAAATAATAAATTTAGGAGGAAGTTCTCGTCAACGAGGCAGACAACGCCAAGGAAGTAATCTTGGACCTGGAGGTTTTTTATCGAAAATTAAAAAATAAGGTGATAAAAACTAAATTTTAATAATTTCAACAGATAAAGGAAAGGGACCAGCTCAAGACTAACAAGATGAAAATCAGCATTTGATGACTAAAAAATTTGAGAATTTGAAGAATTAAACATCAACGTAACACACAGTAAAATCTCTATTAGAATGCATCCAGTGGAATGCCATCCTCCAATAATGTCACATTGGAGGATTTTGAAAAATATAATGCACCTCATATCTGAATGCCACCTTTTTTAATGCCAAAATTTGTCAAACTATAAAAATAGATCAACCTTCTGTTGAATGCCACCCTCTAATAGAATGACTCTTTCGAAGGTGACTGAAAAATGAAATGACAATGCATTCTAATAGAGATTTTACAATATATGCTCGAATAATTGCTCTCGCAAATAACACACTATCTCGATTAATTACACCCCTCAGCGAGATGTTGAAACAATAAAAACACGCCCCAAATGCCTAATGCACGTTCAAATTTCACTCAAAAAATTGGACCTTTCAAATACCCCTTTTAACGAGATTTTTAAGATTAATTATCCTTGGCAATTATTCGAGAATATATGTACAGTATCCTAAACAATTAGTATTTTCAATTATAGCTTTATTTATAAACTTTAAAATTTCAAGGGGTAAAATTCAATTTCGTTCCCCCCTCCTTTTTCCTTCCTAAAAGTATTAAAAAATGGTCAGTCAGTCTTAGATTATAGAACTCGTCGAGCTATGTCGAATGACACCAAAATCAAAAAAATCCGACTTGATTTGACCACAAAACAGACCCCTGAAAATTGAACAACCCTAGGGGCGATTTTTTGGAATAAAAAATTTTATGCAAATAATAGCTCATTCGAACGAGCTCGTCGATCTGAGTAATGGACTTTTAATTTTAAAACATTCTGATTTATTTTTATTTCTAATTCTTTAATGATCACACCTTACCCCTATTTATCTTTACACTCTTTCTATTTATTGTCACACCTGTTTTTTATCCCTTCCTATTGGTTTTTATTTTATTTTGGTTCAGTATTTTTAGTAAAAATTCAAAACAAATCTGTTTCTGGTTTGAATGATAAAATTAGTGCTAGATAATACAGTGAATTTTTTATAATATCTTAAATAGAGGTAAAGATTAGGTATTAACTGAGTTGAGTCATAAATGGATCTAAAAAGCTTATGCTGAATATATCAGGGTTAACTCAATTTTAAATTAAAATATACTCATACCTATAAACGATGTGCTAGGATTTAACCATACTCAGACCTATGAACGGGGTGCTCTGGAAATATCCATACCCCAAGTGAAAAGTGCGTATTCTCTTTGCGGACAGGGAGGACACCAGCCGGACATTTACCATTTTCGGTAGTCAGCCATTAAGGGGGGATATCCTCATTTATCTATTCTCAATGACAATTGGATTAATATTAAAATCCAAAAAATTTTTTTTTGAATTTCTCGATATTTAAATTAGATTAAATAAAGTAATAAAATGCCCTTGTGAAAATGAATGTTTTTTGACTTGCGGATTGCGTTTGCGGATTTTTAATATTTTTACGCAATTTTCACGCGAATTTATACAATTTCACGTACCTTAAAATCTGGTTTCGTGATATTCAAAAATTTTCAAAATTTCCACTTTCGGAGGTAAAAATGGCAGATTCTTGCCTACTCAAACTACCTCTTAACTCTTAGATTTACTCCTTATTTTAAATAAATTTAACCGGAAACTGCGTTTATTAATTAAATTAAATTTTATATTTTAATGACATTTTTTTGTTTTAAAAATAAATGAAAAAAGTTTCAGCTAACCGTCTCATAAAAAAATCAAAAATTAAATAAAGTTGTGTTGGCAAATTTAGTCAATAATTGCTTTTAAAAAATTATTTTAAAAAAATTTTGAGGTATACCTTCGAATCCACGTTTATTCGCTTAATCCTCCGTCGAATAGTCAATATCCTCGGATATTCCCGTTATCCATCCAAATATCACATATACAACAAAATCTTTAGTTACCCCTTCACATCACTCTTAATCCACGTAGCAAAAATCCAAAAATCAACTTAATTATTTACACAGCTTGCCAACAACGTTCTATTTGAGCGTTCAGCCGCTAACATTTCCTTTTCTTCTCCTTTCTCTTAAATATTTTGTACAATCGTTTATCCGCCCAAATTAAAAAAATTTTTTTTCTTGGTGGTTTATTAAGTGAATAAAAATTAATATCTAAAATTCATACTAGTCATCTCAGACAATAAAAAAAAATTTTTTTTCTTAATTTAAGCTTACCAAAACTTTAAGCCGGACAGATCCTTGTTGGCTTGGTATGTGTATAAATAATTAACATATTTAGTGTTGGCTATAGTCAACCGAAGATTATTTAAAAAAAATTTTTTTGGGTATATATAAATTACCCCTAAAATACCCTCTAACATATCCATTAATTAATTCAAATTCTAATTTAAATTAAAAATGTTTAAAAATTCTTTAATATTATATACCTCAATATTAATTATTTTATTTTTTACTACTTCTAATGGATTTCATTTTGGCGGATTAGATGATCATTATTGTAGTTGGGTTTTTGGAAAATCATGCCACAAAGATGAAAGATGTTGTTATCACGATAAAGACTAGTAAAAAAATTTTTTTAGTACTATAGGTTTTTCCATTGACATTTTCCTTTTCTCCTCCTTTCTCATAAATATAACAAAATATAACATACAAAATCGAACACATATATCAGACCAAATCGAGTCTATATTGTGAGTCGCCAGCTTTATAATTAGAAATAGAGCCGGGACTGTAAAAAATACCGACTGCAGCGAAAAATGATTTTTGCAGAAATGCCTTTTGCGTACATATAGGCCACGAGCTGGACATTTACCCTGCGGAATTTATAGGTATTTATAGGTAATTTATATATATAGTACGGCTCTCTCCCCAACTGACTCTCTCCCCAAATAGTCTCCCCCTGTCCCTCTCCCCAAATAGTCCAACGTCCCCCAACTATATTCATCTATATTCTGGCTAAGGTTCCAAACAACTCTGGCACTATGTTCTGAAGAACTTTGAGTAAACTTACCCATTTCTCTACTAATTTAATATGTGTAAATTTCAATTTAAAGTTGCTGCCCGAAAACACAACAGTGCGGAAGCAATGGTGGTTGTGTGTAAGTTAATTATTATTTACATAATATCATATTTTTTATTAAAAATTAATTTATCTCTATTGAATTTTTATTTAAAATATCTTAGATGATGAAAAATGAAATGACTGCTTGAAGGATGCCGATATTAGTGAAAAATGGAGTTATATGGAAATATATGGGACAGGGATGTCTCGGGTTTGAGAGAAAATTTTGGAACTTTTCTCGGGTCGGAAAAGAAGTCAAGATTTCCGATAACCCGAAACATCCCTGATATTGTCTGTCGTTTATTCAAGTCACTTTTCTATTAATAATTTGACAATATTGTAATTTTTTATTTTCTGTCTGGATATATAAAAATGATAAATGTGCAGCATTCATTAAAATTAAATCCTTATTACCAACAACGATAAGTATTCGAAAAAAAAATCAAGGATGTTAGTGAAAGAGTTTAGCAAAAGCTTCGCCACCGGTAAGGATTCGAACCTTCGACCTACTGACAGTTATTGCTTGGCAGCTTCGCTCACCACATACTGGAGCTCTACCATTGAACTACCGGGGCGACGACTAATGCTATATCTTTATCCTTTTAGATGGTTTCCCCGCCTAAGCGTTTTAACTGCACTAGCAACATTACATTAGTGATTATATATCGAGGGATCAAGGCGAGTTTAGGGTTATAAGTAGGGACTCCCAAAATATGCACGGAAAATCGAAAAATATGCGCATATATATGCACCGAAAATTTTATTCTTTAAAAAATAAAAAATGTATGTTAGTCTTTGATATGAGACAAAATGATAAGAATCAGTTTGATCGACAATAATCAAAAAAAGGTTATTCTATAACGAAAAATATCAGAAATGTGATTAAATTTTGTTAATGATTAATGTCATTTATTTACCAATTTTTCGTCCAAAAATTTGTTTTTCTTCTAATAAACGGAAAGCAAAATCCTTGTTTTGAATTTTAAATTTATTCCATTCTGTGCTGTATAAAAAAGTTTCTCTAATTGAAGAGAAATAGTTGAAGCAAGCCTAAAATGCAAAGATTAATTTAAGCACCCCTAAATTTTATAAAAATCTATAATCCCTAAAATTAAATGTTTTATTATTTTTCTACAAAAGTATCAGTCCAGAGCATCAATAGAAATAAATTTCAGAAATTTTTATCAATACTAACCCGATACTCGATCCGAAGAAAAGTCGAAAACCCGACCCGAAACCTGACTTTTTCTCAACCCGTGACATCCCTGGTGCTTATATGTATACCGTTGTGATAGTATAAGCACCTCAATTTTAAATTGTAAAATCGATAAAAATTCCTTAAACTCTATTTTTATTGATGTTTAGGATCGCTGCTAATGTGGGGGAAAAATCAAACGATATGTAGGGATTAGTTCCAAATCACGGAACAGACAAGTCAAGGAAAAGCAAATCAAAGATTAAAATCCGTAAAACTATCTGCAGCTACATTAAATATCGGTAGCTTTAACTGCAGATACTTCCATCCATAATAACAATGCTAAGGATAGGGTAGCGGATAGCGGAAAACTTTAGCATTGTTTTTACCAGCAAGAGTGTATTATGTACATATAAACGGAAAGAGACCCAACTTCTTAAGTATAATACACATTTACAATTTAAGCAACCTTTTCAAGTTTCGGAAGACGATAAAGTTCAACAAAAGTACAGCGTTTACTAAAGCTTGCAGCATCTTTTTTAGAAAAAAATTTTTTTAATAAAATTCTTTTTATCTACCAATATTTGCAGCCATATAACTTTCACAAATTTCCATTAATTGTTTTACTTCGTATTTATGTGCAATAGCAAATAAACCTTCGTAATGTTTTTCAATTGTTTCTATAGAAATTTTATTAACAATTTAAAAATATCTATAATAGAAGCCCGTCTCCAATAAAAGCCCATGTCCTATTAGAAGCCCACCCAATGAGGGGTATTGAAAAATAGACGCCCAGGGCTTGTATTGGAGACAATACGGTATTTAAAAATTCACCTTTGTTAATTTCTCCACTATAAAAATATTCCAGCATTGCTTTAAAACATTCTGCAGATGAATCAACAATTTTAATTTTCCCCTTAATTATTTTAATTAAAAATTAAATTTATTTATATTTTAATTACACTTCGAGCCTCCTTCATATATTTTTGTTCAAACATTGTTTGGAATACAATACTGTAGTTAGCCAAAATACATTTATGTGCATTTATTTTTTCGTCTCCAATTTGGAAAAATTTTAATTAATTTATTCCCTAATTCAAAGATTGCCTAAATTTCTTAATTTGTCAGCTTGAGGTATTCTAGATGAAAAATGGCAGTTAAAGCTTGAAATGCATGTAAACTAGGTTTCCATGGTGTTACGACAATTGCGGACACGCACGTACGGATGCGACTATTGCGGACGACAACTACGGATTTGACAATTGCGGATTAAAAATTTTTAAATTGATTGAGATGATATCCCGTTTTTTAGTCCCGGCTGTCAGTTTCAGACTTCTGACGGTTTCTAAATCATTTTTAGACTGATGTGGCACTGCAAACTTTAAAAAATCTTAAATTTTTTAAAATTTTATATCCGCGATTGTCGTCCGCAATTATAGCCCGCAATTGTCGCACCCGCACGTGCGTATCCGCAACTATCGTACCGCCGTTTCCATGAATCTTTCGGAACCGTGAGTATCATAATGATTATAAGATAAAAACTTTCGCCCACCCAGCCAGCTTGGGAATAATAAATTAACCAGCGTAATAATTAAACTTTAAATTACAGACACAATAGAAAACTTATCTCAAAAACACAGTCGGTGAGTATTCCTTTTTTAAAAATATCCATAAATGAATTTTTCGCTATTAAAGAAACATCAAATTCATTTCCTAATTTTATTGTATAAGGCGGCACAAATTCAACATTACAAAAAATCGTCAAGGGATCTAAAATTAAAAATTATGTAAACTTTATTTTCAACATACAGTCAGCGGTTTTTGGTTTAAAAATTGAATATTTATTTGATTCTGATTGATTTTTGAACTCGATTGTAGTGTTCCTATAAATTTAAATATGCAATAAAAATTATAATTCAATGCGGTTTCTATCAACTTTCATTTCGATCAACCTGCATACTTTAATAAGACAAGTAATAGTCATTTAAATCGACAAAGACAATTAATATAATGATATAAAGTAGGGTTGCGCCCCGAGCCTTCGGGATTGAAAAAGGGTAATCCTTTAGAATCTGGGATCCAGTTTTAAAAATCTTAAAAATCATTATTTTTTTATGAAAATCATTTTATATAGGTAATCGACCATGCTGAGTCCGAATCTGATATCAGATTTTGTCAAATATGACATTTTATCTATGATTTTTTTATCATTTGCTTGATTTTGGGTCGCTTTAGTATATGCCCACAGTTTTTCCAGTGAAGCTTCCGTTGGTCATAACTTAGTTCAGAATCACCCAATCAAGATAATTTTGATGTTATTCAACTCAGCTCGTCGAGTCATTTCGAATGAGCTATTATTTGTATAGTCGGATTTTTTGACCCCAAAAATTACCAAATTTCGGGGGTCTGTAACTCGGCCCTATGGAGTCGGGGGGTAAATATATACTATTATATATATTTACTAATATAATAGTAAAAATATGCATACACTTGATGACAAAGAGTCGATTTTTCCCCATTTTCATACAACATACAAATATCAAATTTAGCTTTCACGGGATCGTTCGAGTGAATGAGTCCTACTTGAACAAGTGAAATTACATTTCTTTCATTTGAATATGGGTGATAATGTTGGCTAGAAGTTTCTTTGTAAATACGTAATTCCCATATAACCGAAGGACATTTTGGATTGTAGAATTGTTTGCCTAAATTTGAATTTAGTTAAATTAATTTGTGTCCGTACGCCTCAAGAAAAATATCCCCAAAAGCATGTCCAATTATTAGACCAAAATCGCCAAAACACGTGTCGTTCTAACTCAAAAAACAGACAAATCAAGGACGACAAGTCAAGGAACGACCAAATCATGGAATATTTTAAATATAGGCATTTTTTTAAAAACCTTGAATTTTTCATAATTATTTTAAAATTCATAATATTCGGATTTTTCAAAAAATTCCGATTTTTACATACATATTCCATGATTTAGTCGTTCCTTGACTTGTCCGTTCCTTGGCATTGAATACTAAGAATAATTGACCATTTCGAACGTTTAAAGAAGGGTATATTTATCTCGTCAATAAGAACAGACTGGGAGCTGTTCTGGGACCTGCTCTGTCTTTCATGGGCGCACATTTTGTAACGGAAATAAGTAAAGACCACATACTCGTTAAAAATTTGCCAATCTTCATTAAGTGTTCATGCCTACCAAAATTATATACTTTCCATTCTATTTCACAAGTAAGTGATTCCAACTAAATTTATTTAAAGAAGGGTTATTATTAAAGAAGGGTCATTTTTAAAATATTTAATATAAATTATTCGAAAAAGCTACCGTTGTTGCATCCGAAAACATTGTTGTCATTTATAAAATTTTATGAAAAAATATTTTTTAAAATTTGAAGAAATGATCCTGAAATTATCAAAAAAGCACGGATATATTTTATAAAATATTTGACTATATCCGAAAGGAGTGTCTGGTTTAGAGACCGGATCGATACGATATATCGATGGAAAATATCGATATATCGATATCGATATTATCGATTATCGATATCGATATTATCGAACGAAAAATTTTTTGATTTTTTCGATATTTTTCGATAATCGATATTTTTCGATATCGATATCGATATTATCGAACGAAAAATTTTTCATATCGATACCGATATATCGAACGATAAATTGCTCGATATTTTTCGATATTACCTAATTTCTTTTGGCCTAAAGTTTTATTTCTCTTTTACATTAAATTCTCTTTTACATTATCCGGCCGGTTTTCCGGAGTCCGTGTCCCAAATCCGGGTTCCGGATCCGGTCCGGCTCTAGTTGCCTGAGTCATCAGTCTGCATGGTTCAGTCTCCCTTGTATATCAGTCCCCACAGTTTAATGGGATTTAAAATTAGTAAGAGGGATATAAGGGGATTTGGAGGGATTAAGGCTGTCATCGGATTAAGGCTGTCATTGTCATTGGTACAACTTCCCCTGTCATTGCTACAACTTCCCCCGTCATTGGTACAACTTCCCCGTCATTGGTACAACTTCCCCTGTCATTGGTACAACTTCCCCCGTCATTGGTACAACTGCCCCGTCATTGGTACAACTTCCCCTGTCATTGGTACAACTTCCCCCGTCATTGGTACAACTTCCCCCGTCATTGGTGGTACAACATCCCCCGTCCGGAAAAAATATCGAAAAATATCGATGTTAAAAAACCGATATTTTTCGATATCGATATCGATATTATCGAACGATCACTCGAGTCCGGTCTCTAGTCTGGTTGACTTTTTTCCTTAATTTCTTACAATGGTCTTTTTCTTATTTTTCCTTAAGATCGGAGGAAGGGCAAAACAAGGAATTTCAAAATACGGAACAGACAAAGCACGGACTGGTCCGCTTTTTCTATGGCCTGTATTTTGGTCATTCTGTATGTTGGCAAGCCCGTGTTTTTGCTTTTCCGTGTCATGACCGATCTGTGTTTTGGTCTGCCACGATTAAGATCACCAATATTTTTATTTTTTCAAAGCCATTTTAGGTAAAACATGAATAATTTTCTTGAAAAATAAAAATACAATGTATGAAAAGTAAAACAAAATCAGCAGAAAAATGGAAAAAATTAATCCTTGTACACATTTTTGCCTAACGACAAACATAAAATATAAATGAAAATTAACCATTCCAAAGCAGTTATTAAAATAAGGAAAAAACTAAACAAGGCACGCCTTTTTGATAAGGTCAATATTGCTAACTCGAGGAAAGGACAAGTCACGGAAATACCAAATCACGGAACCACCGTCTCACGGAATATTTTAAAAATTGAAATTTTTTGAAAATTTTTTTCATCCGGAAACCGATTTTGGACAGGTGATTTGTCATTCGAAAGATCTCGTCGAGTTGAGTCGTAAGACATCAAAATCAGAGAAATCTGATGTGATTAGACAAAGTTATGATCGTTTATTTTGACTACTTACCTATAGTCTGCGTTGAGATTTTTGCTGCTTCTGAGGCATGCCCTCTCATCATGATAGGAATAGGATTAAGTTACGAGCCCAGAACCCAGCGACCGTAGACAAAAACTTGAGGCTCTCGGCCCAAAAGTTTTTTCAGCGGACTAATTTGGTGTCAATCGACTCAGCTCGCACAGCTCTTTCGTATTTAGATCAGACATGAAGCAAACCAACTTTTTGGTTTGCTTCATGTGAATGTAATAATGAAATCCTATTCATGTCAGTAAAAATGAACGAGGAAGCAAAGAAGGAAAGTGAAAAATCAAATTTTAACTATTTTAATGATTTTTATAAATCCGATGTTTTATACCATAGATTTCTTTTTTAGGTCACGATACTGTAGATTTCCAATGATCCGTCATCCCTAATCCTAATTTGATCCGCCAACCTTACTTGGCAGTCTTTTACTTTTTCTTATCCAAAATGAGAAAAAACTGTTTTAAAGAGTGATTCAATTACCGTATTTTCTCTAATAGAATGACAGTCATTCTATTTTTCATATACCCCTAAAAAGTGTCATTCAATTGGAGATGTCATTCAATTAGAGATGTCATTTAATTAGAGTAAATACGGTAATATGACAGGGAAACAACTATAGAATAAATTATCACAAAACGTGAGATATTTAAAAGTTAATTGGGAAATTTAGGTAATTTTGGAAATAGAAGTGGTATAAATTTTAGCTTCCATTTTTATGCTAGAAAATTCGTATTTTTAACTTAAATTGTTCAAATTCTACTATGCATTGGATAAAATTTGAATTAAAAGTGAAATAAAAAATACATAATATGTAAAAATTCAATTATCGTTATATTTATATATGTATTTCTTGAAATCTGCTTTGATAATGTTGCAATTGTTAGTATATTTTTGGGTAGAGAGGTTGTTAACTCTCTAAAGATTTTTGGAGCGTTTTGTTTATTTTTCGTTTGAGGAACAGAATAGTCGTGAATTTGTCCCATAGAAACGCTATAAGTATATTGAGAATTATTATGAATTATTTGACATCAAAATCTTCTGAATTTGTCGAATAGTCGTGTTTCTCAAATTTTCTTCGATTCGTTTTTGGTTGTAATTTGAAGAAATTTTGACTATATTTATAAGTTATTTGACTATTTAAGAATATGGCTGATACAATTTCAGTAGAAAATTAAGATTTTTATTTAACTTTTTATATTTTTAAATATTCGAAGGTTTAAATTTTTTAAATCAGAGTAGCTTTTTCTAATAACAACAACCTTCATTATAAGAAATTCAAAAAATTAAAAAAGAACAAAAGGATTTTTGCTCTTTTTGAGGGACGGATTTTGCCTTGGGCAAAACATTCAAAAATCCCTTCGGCGTGGCGATAATGAAATGAGCCATTAACGTTTATTTTCTCATCATCCCCTCTTTTTCTCTTCACATGAATTAACGGAAGATGAATGTTAAAAAATATTTAAAATTGAGGTCGTTTTAAAAATACTGTTGAGGGCTTTTTTTTTATAAAAATCAAGTTATTTTATAGGCAAGAGTTTTTTAAATCTAATAGCCTCATTTTAGTATACTACCCCATTTCAATAAAATTAATTAATATGTAAAAATACAATTATTATTTTATTTACATTCTTTTTTGTCACAATTAATATGTCAAATTTTATCAAGCACATATGATTTATTTTTGGATAGAGGATGTTTTATTTCTCTAAAGAAGATTTTTACTAGGGATGCATTGCGTGATTTTTTGATTTGAGGATTGCGTTTGCGAATTTTTAAATTTTTACGCAATTTTTCATAATTTGACGTTCCATGAGTGGAGGGAGTGTTTTATTTGCTTTCCAAATTTCCAAAAATTTTCGCCTGCGGCGTTGAAAATGGCATTCTATGTTTTCACTCAACATCCTCTGTCATCCAATCAAATTTACTTACTATATCACCAATTTAAGGGCTAATAAGAAAATCGCATTATTCCTCTCCAGATCACCTGATATCTCTGATTTAGGGTCTAACAATATCGGGGGATTTTGGAAGATAAAGATGGATATCGTGAGATTAAAAGGAAAAGAGGAAGAAATAGGACTTGTGAGGATCAAAAATGATAACGTTGAATAAAGTGAATGAGGGGCATCCAAATCATCTTCCTTCTTAAGCCCGATATCCTCCAAATCCCCTTTGATTCTTCTTGATCTCCTATGACCCTATCCCTGAATCCCCTAGATCCGACTATATCCTTCCAAATCCATATCACTTCAATTCCACCGATATCACAACAAATTCATTTACCTTATGAGGAGTGATATCGTTGAAAAGGATATGATATCAATGGATAACTAGATATTGGGGATTAATGGTATTTAATATAATTTTATAAGGTGATTTATTTAAAATGATCTCTGATATCCTTAAACCACGTTTAATCCCTCTAATCCCCATGATATATGGATCATTTATACACGCTGGTTCCAGTCCCGCAAAGATCTAAAAAATCCTTCAAAAACGATTTTCTACCTCTGGATTTCTACCTCTTTCTGTGCCGCAGGCGAAAATTTTGAAAATTTATGATGCCCGATAAGTCAGAATTCCTCCTTATTAGCGCCAAAAATTCAAATTTTTTCAAAAATTCGAAAAACGGAAATCGAAGTTTCGAAACAACTCTGGTTTAGGTTCCTTCTCACTAAAAAATTTTTCTCTTGAAGAATTCAAATTCCTCTCCCACCTCCTCTTCCTCAACTCCATTACAGTAACTATATGCAAACAAACTCAGTCTGTTCTCCAACCTAATTTTCGCGCGCACCTGGAGAGGATGAGTTTATTGAAGAGATGGGTTTATTTAATGACTTTTCTTGTCTTCTCTAACTTGTTTGAGAGAGCATAGGCATTAATAAAGGAGAAAAATATTTGAATTTCCCTCATTTATTAATACCTTATCTCCCTTCCATTTTCTCCCTTTTTTCTCCTCTCCTTTCTCGTCTCGTCCATCCAAAATTTTTCTCTTCTTATTTTTTCCTTCCTGCCCCACTTTTCTGTGTTCTAAAATAAGAGAAAAATACCTCATTTTTGCCTAGGGCAAAATGGCCGGGTCTTTAATGGAGTAGAACATCAACAACAGAAGCCAGAAAAGTCATAAAAAAGTTTGTTTCCCTCTCCTATCTTTACTTACATTTTTCCTTTTTTTCCGCGAATTTATTCCTTTTTTAGGCTTTGAGGTGGCCAAACATAGGGTTCAAATCTTACCCGAAGCTTTTTAAATTTTTTTCCAAATTCAGAACTTAAAAATCCAGAATTAAATATTTTTAGATAGATTAAAGCGTGCTCTATTTTTTGATATAATTTTTAAATTTGCTATACGCTCTCACGCTCTCAAGTACCCCATTTTGAGCAAAAAAGGGACTCATTCTCTCCAATATTTCTTGATTATTTCAATCAAGAGTCATTTAAATTTATAAGTTTTAGGAAAGTTAAGCTAAAATTCTCTACTCAGTATCGATGAAAATGTTCATAAAAATTTTATAGAATTTTTGTAAGAACAAAAGTCGATATTTTTGATTTTATTAGTTTGGTCCCATCTTTTTTCCAGCCCAAAAATTGAGCAGTGTTTGTTTTGAAGTTTGGTAAAATTTTGAAATTTTTGGTCAAACTTTTGTTTCAAAATACAACTCAAATAATTCAAATAATCAAACGCTTTTTCCTCAAAAATGACATTTTAAAAAACTTTAGAAAGTTACATAACTCTCTACCCAAAAATATCTAGAACAATTTTGAAATTAGTTAAGTTATTAAAATTCTTAAAGAAATTTTATAAATAAAATGATAATTGAATTTTTACATATTATGTATTTTTTATTTCATGTTTAAGGTCAAATTTTATCTCGTATATAGCATTTGATCAATTTGAGTTAAAAAATAAGAATTTTCGAGCACAAAAATGGAAGCTAAAATTTATACCACTTCTATTTCCAAAATTTCCCAATTAACTTTTAAATATTTCACGTTTTGTTGTAATTCATTTTAAAGTTGTTTCCCTGTCATATTAATTGAATCACTCTAAAATAGGTTTGCGTGAGGTCGAGGCCTCGCCGAGGCCGAGAGTTTCCAATCTCGGTCTCGGTTCGACCGGTCTCAAAATTTTCGCCTGCGGCTCTTAAAATTTCCGATATCCGAAAAAAATTTGATTTCCGAGTTCCGATTTCCGACACCTTTGACTGTTCCGACCCACTAAATAAACTAAATTTTTCTAATAAAACAAATTTTTTTAAAGTTCCGGTTCCGGGCCGTAACTTAGAAAAGTTCCGGTTCCAAGATCCGGAACTTAAACTGGATCCGGTCCCAGTCAAAATTTCGGTTCCGGTGAAACACGCACTATGAAGGGTTTACTCGGGATAGATACATTAAGTATCTAGAAAAAATTTATTGATTAAAGCATATGAAATCATTGTTGTTTCGAAATTCCGATTCTTGATTTTTGAGGTAATTTTCCTTTCGATTTTCGAAAATTTGTGAATTAAAGGCGTGATGGTAGATGATTTGCTTTTTATTTCTTAAGTAAAAGAGTAAATTTTTCAAGGTTCATTTAACGTTTTTACTTAATATTTAAAAATATATTTATTATTTTATCTATATAAAAAATTTTTTTGAAAATTTAAGTGAACGCATAGTGATCAGTTTATTTTTGAAAGAGGACTTTATTAAAAATCCTCTAAAAATTTAAATCCCTGTTGTCTAAAATAGGTGTGGTGTGACTATGCCACTTTTTAAAAATATGTTCAAATTCTTTCTGGCTGTTCAATCAAGAATCCCGAACAAGAAGAAAACCGAAAATCAAGAAGTCGAAAATCTTCCTTTTTCAAAATTCTCCAAAATTTTGAGAATTTTGAAAGGCCCGACTATAAGATTTATTCATTTTTTTGCGCCGCAGGCGAAAATTTTGGAAGGCCATATTTCATATTTTTCAACGCCAGAATCATAGGAAAATTCCCGAAAATTTTCGATTTTTCAGAAAAATTACGGGAATTCAGAAACTGGAATTCCCGATATAAATAAAATTCTCGATTTTGGGAATCGGGAATTCACTATTTTCGGGAATTAGGAATTTTGACGGTTCGATCCCTGGTATGTGCCCAACTGCTTCTTTATTACATAGTAAATGTACTTGTCAAGTGTTTACTTAATATTTAAAAATACATTTATTATTTTATTTATATAAAATTTTTTTTGAAAATGTAAGTCTACGTTGAGTAATTATTGTCAATATTTTTGAAAGAGGATCTTATTTAAAATCCTCTAAAAATTGAAAAAACCTCCCATGGAAAGCCCCTAATATTATGGCTTTTTTCAGATTTAAATATCCGTGCCCGCCGGCCTATTGTTGCCTATTAAAGGGATCTACTCCTTTTTAAGTTGTAAAGCATATAGCTATTAATTTCCTAAGGCTGAGCAGTAGGCGGCGTGGTGTAATGGCTAACACATCAATCCGGTCTACTGAAGATGCTGGTTCGCTTCCTGCCTCCGAATAACCTTTTGCACTACAAAAGGAATGAAATAGCTATAGCCCAGCTGCTTTACTAAGTTAACCAGAAGTTTAAATTTCCTGGTAGAAGAAAAAAATCGTCGTTGGAAGACCCAAGCCTTCCCAACCCTTCAAAACACACACAAAAAACATTTTTCATTCTTTTAATTGTTGCTTCGTTTCTCTTAAACCATTTTCTTTAATCCATAACCATCATTCTCTTCATTTATTTCTCGTCATTTACATATTTTTTCTTTTATTTTTCAAAGTCAATTCCGCCAAATTTGCCCGCAGTCCCAACCCTTCTCCCCAACATTTTTCTTCTTTCTTTGTTCCGCATCTTGCAATCCCTTCCCCCCTCCATGTCCCCATTTTTTATCTTTATTTTTGCTCATTTGTGGAGTGTCAATGAGCTTTTAGAGACATTCATCAAGCACCAGCAGGACAGAAAATGACCGTTTCTTAATGCGCTTCCTTTTCCCGTCCTTATATCCGCCTCCCTCCCCCTCCTCCTCCCATTTATTTCTTACCTCAGCATGCATTATGCAAGACAATTTTGGGTATTTTTTGGCACACATACATATATCTCCATTAGTTTGCTAGGTTTTCGCGCAGTCCTTTACTTTATTTTAAAAAATAATACAGTAACTAACCGAGTATTTTTTGTGACCTTGGATTTGGAATGGGGAGGGTTCCTTGAAATTCTTCGGATATCCGACTGTTCGAATTGATTTAGTTCCGAAACGAGATAAGATGTCGTCCATAAATTTCAATTTTGTCGAGATTTTTTGATATATTATCTCGAATCTCGAGCGATATTCTAGTCCTTTCTCTAATTTTAATCAAGTAGATTGTGCTCCTTTTTCATTTTCTTCTCTTCACTATTTAATTGTTTAATCATTTTACACACTATTTAATTTTTAAATTTTTACACACTATATATTTTTACATTTTCCCCAACTTGTGGCAACACTTTTTTTGTTTCCATCCACAAATTTTTCCCTAAACAGAGAGACAAACTACCCTGTGGCGACATGTTTTTGTTGTTGATCTTATCTTTTTTTTTATTTTATTTTCTCGGGGACGTATTCAGGCTTTCCTCTTATTAAGTAAAAAAAAGTTTTGTGTGTGTTACGGCCTTTAAATAAATTCCAGAGACGTCTAAAGGAAGAAGAAACTCTCGTCGTTTACACGCGCGTTTGCCTCTTATCCATAAATAAAATAAAAAATATTTTTTTTTTGATTTTTTGGCGGGAATCTTTCACAACTTGAAAAATGTTATATGGAGTGGAATAAATTTTTTTATAACACAAGTTATGGGCATAATACAAAAAAAACTTTTTTCACTAATACTTTTTCCTCTTTTTTTTAATTAATTTGTTGATTTTGTTTAGTTAATTTTTAAATTTCTAAATTTTTAATATTTTTAAAATTCTATTTTTAATTTGCAATTTCACTGTTTTTATGCTTGCGATTTTAAAATTAATATTATTTTTGACTTCCAATTAGATTCGGATTGGGAAGCAGGGATCGATCAGAAATGACGAAAATGAATCGAAACTGATCTTCTCGTTCGGAATGCACGAGAAGAAAATCTCTTACGGAAACCTCGAAAAATCTCGATAACAGAGATTTTTGTTCAAGATCTCGTCTAGGTCGATCTCTACGTTCAACTCCATGTTCAACATTATAGTAGCTGTGCGCAACGTTATTTTCCCCAATAATTTTGTTTAACGAATTCACACTTTCAGTGAATTTGCACAAGAAAAGAAAATGCTAGTCAAAATTCTTTTAAAATATTCTTTTTTCAATAAATTAAAAATATTTTTAATGTCAACACATTTTTTGTTCAGCTTTTGCCCATTTATTTACCTCAATTTTAAACTCTAAAAACAGTTTCTCTTTTGTCTTATTTTATTCCTGCCACCCGTCCCTTCCCCCTTCTATCCCCTTCCCTTCCTTTTTTTATTTTCCTGTCAATCCCCCCTAATATTTTTTGCCCCATTATTTTTTTGGCAGCGGGAGAGAAAGACGCTCCTTTCTAAAATATTTTGTAGGAAGAAAAAAAAATTTTTTTTTGCTCTCGCAGCTTCCCTGAAAAAAGAAAAAAAAGCCTTCTGCCCTTGTCCGTTTATTTTTCTTTGTTCCCAAGAAAAAACAATTTTTCTTTTTTTTCCGCGCAGCGTTGATGGGTAAAGGAAGGAAGGGAAGGTGTTTCTCTCGGTTGTATATAGAGACATCACCACCAACCAGCCGATTTCGTGGTGTTTTATGTGTCCCGTGCCATCCATTTTGGAAGATTAATTTTAGAAAATATTTTTAAAAGGCCGAAAGAGGTTGAAAAATATTTTTTTTAAATAATTAAGGGGTTTCTTGTATTTTGTAAATTCTTGTCTGTGTTTCACACTTCTTTTATTTCAGAAAAAAGTTCTCTTTCGAAAAGTTGAAATTCTGATTTTAAAGGAGGAAAAACGCAAATTAAAGGAGGAAAAACTTAATTTCTGAAATAAAAATCAGAATTTTGAAAAATACAAATCAGAATTACAGTTCAGCTTTTATTTCGTACTAATCAGAATTTTAAATCACAAATATAGTGACCAGAATATTATCAAGTTTAAAAACCAGAATTTTTATTAAAAAATCAGAATTTAAATTGTTGAATAATTTAAAGAAATATAAAAATTCTGATTTTTATAAATTCTGTTTGTTTAAAATTCTGTTTTTTTTAATTCTGGTTATTTTTAATTCTGGTTTTTAAAATAATTCTGGTTTCAAAAAATTCTGTTTTTTATAAATTCTGATTTAAATATGCATACAATTAAATCAATTTTCTCCCCCTTCAATAATGGACCACTACTACTTGGCTTCTTCTCTTTTTTTAATAAATTCCCGTATTTTTTAAATTTTTTCTTAGTTTAAATTAGCATTTAATAGTTTGTATTTTTGACTTTAAATATTAAAAAAATTTTTCTGACATTTTTCTTTTTTTTATCTGTCCTTCCCCCTTTCTAGGTACTGTCTCTCGATAGTTTCTCGCCCATTCGTTCTTTAATCCCCAGATTTTTTATATCCTTTCTCATTTCAACTCTTCTCCTATGTTTACCTTCTCCTCCCCTCTACTTGCTTTTTTCTATTTTTTTATAGTAGACTGTCACTCCACAGCTTCTCCTTCTCAGTTTCCTTTTCATTGGACAACAAAGCAAGCTAGTCATAAATTTATTTAAATATTTTTTTCTGATATTTTTAGAGATTTTCTACTTATTTAAAGGTAAAGTTTGTAGTCAAGATAAGCTTTTTAATTAATTCCCCCAAAAATTAAAGTCAAAAAAATTTTTTTGTTTGGTGTCTTACTCAAACAAAATTTTTTTTCTTTCCTTATTTTACACAGTCAGAATTCTGATTTTTGATTTATTTTATTTTTTGTATTATTTAATTTTTAATTAATTAATGGCTGTCTAGGCAAGACAGATCGAAGAACATTATTTTATTAATATTTTTAAATTATTTTTTTTTGAAAATCTTCTTTAGTTCCTTAAAGACACTAAGGCAGCTGTTAACATATGGTGTAAAATTAAAATTTTAAATATTAAGGAAAATTTGTATGAAAATTAACGGGCAAAAGACGCGAGAATTGTCTATATCACCTAAAACAATTTAATTTGTTTTATAATAAATTGAAAGTTTAAATCATAATTATATTCGAACATTTAATAAAACTTGAAAATAAATAAACAAAACAGAATAAGATTCATATAAACTTGATATAATTCTGATTTTTATTTCCAAACTTGTTTTTATCCAAGTTGGAAAACAAGTTGGTTAAAAGAAAACACAAAAATCAGAATTCTGAAAAACAAATAAAAACAAGTTTATAAAGAAATTCTGATTTTTATTTTCCAACTTGTTCTGATTTTTTTAAACTTGTTTAATTTATTTTCTTTCAGAATTCTGATTTTTGTGTTTTCTTTTGTCCAATTTGTATTTTTCCTTCTACCTATTATTTCTGATTTTGAATAAAACATGTTGGAGATAAAGACAAGTAAAATAAAAATCAGAATTATTTTTTGTGTTTTATTCTGTTTTGTTTGTTTTGCGAAAATTCTGATTTTAAATATTTTATATTAGAATTATTCTCTTCCTAGACCTTTCGATTAAATTGTCATTTATTTATTATGTAAGATTGGACTTTGCTCGAAAAATATTTTTTTCTTTTTTAATTTTCTTGGGTTTTATTTTACATTTTTTCTTTTTTAATCAGATGGAAAATTCAAATATAAAAATACATTTACAAAAGAATTTTTATTTTTTTTCTCTTCCCTTCCCTTTTCTCGTGGCAGCTCTTTCAATATTACTACAAAATACATAAGGCTTATTTCTCTTTTTTTTTAAAATTTTTTTGTCCTTCGCGCTTATAGGAAATTGAGCAAGTTGAATAAATATTGTTGTGCTTCTTCCCCCTTTTCCCCCTTTTTCCGCTTTTCCCTGTTGCCCTTTTCACTTGGGCACGCGGCATTCTTTTAATTTTTATTTTTTCAAAAGTAGTAGTGATCATCATCTTCCTTCCTTTCTTCATTATCATCTTTTCTATTAAATTGTATTTACCCTACCAAGGAAAAATATTTTTCTTTTGAATATTCAAACCAGCTGCCTTTAAGTAAACCTTTAAATTAAGCCTACTAACTATCTTTACTTTTTTGTTATCCCGACTTTGACTTTTTAATTTTAATTTTATATTTTTGAACTTTGACTTTTTACTAGGACTATTACAAAAATTAATTATATGTTTGATTTTATTCGAGTCAAGCCTTACGAGTCTTTTTAAGGGTAAAGATACGATGTCAGATTCATGAAAAATTTTTGAGAAATTTTTGACATTTATTTATAAACCAGGTTCTCTTCCGCTTTCTTCTACCTTTCCTTCTTCGGATTTATAAAAGCCTAATCTCATTTTTTCCAGACTAAGGATTACACTAAACCTTATTTATTTTTCATTAATTTAGGTGATATCATAACGAGCTTTTTGGCCCCACTTTCATCCTTCGTTACTTAAAAAGCTACTATTTGAACATCCCTAATTCCCTTCCATCCTCTCTCAAAAATTATTTTTTTTTTCTCAACAGCTTGTCTCGTGATTAGAACGCCAGCCGTCGGTTGGTTGTTGTTGACAGCTTCTCTGTCCTTCCCCCACCCCCTCTCTATTTTCTAGAGCACAGTATGTTTGTTGGCGCCATTTATAGAGAAAATTGTAAAAGCATCTGCTGCTTTTTGTTCTCGCTTTTTAAATAAAATTTAAAAATGATTTTTAAATTTGCGACTTATGTAGCTTTTGTTTTGTGTCTTAGCATATTGGGAAGGCAGGGACAGTGGTTGGAAGCTCATACCAAAATTCGTACTCTCCCTATATATGAAGTGCAAGTTCAAGTACGAGCAAATTTCAAAAGTCCAACCACTGGTCAGAGGTTTTATTCTAATTTTAGTTTTTAAATACCTCCATTTTATAGACCTTAAAATTTTTTCCAACTTGTTCTTATTCAGCTTTGTATTTATTCTCTTCCCTTAATATTCTCTTCCTTTGTTTCCATTCCAAGTGTGCCTGTCCGAAACTTTCAGACAGCCCTTTTTGGACCCCTCTCTTAACTCTTATATATTTTAATTTAACTCGGGGTTGTTTAGACTCTTTGCTTGAAATGACCCCAAGTATTATCTTTGATAAGCTTCTGTTTCATCTCGAAAGTTTCATTAGGTGGGAGATGAATAGAGCCATCCTGAAACGACACCAGACGAAACACAATTGACAGTGTCACACTCTTTATTTCCAGTCCAAGGGTGTCTGCCCCTATAATTTGTTATTTTTATTTACCTAATCATAATGTTTCTGAAAGGGTGAACACAAAAGTTTCAAGTCTTGATCCAACCACTTTTTATAATTTATTTTCCGTTTTCTTAAATTATTGATTGATTATAGTGAAATTGACAACCATTTCTGAGGTTGTTGGGTATTATAATTTATAGATTCAAACTTTTTGATGTGAGAATGACCTCGAGACTTACACAGCTTTACAATGTTGTTATTTTCCTTTTATTTCCCTCACAATCTCTTTTACATAAATAAATATTTCTTCCTTTTTTGCGCAAATTCAGTGAGGGACAATAAAAATGACAACATGTGTGTGTATTGCGGTGTTTTTGAGTTTATTTTGAATAAATTTTCTTGATAAATTCTTTTAAAAACGGTTTTTGGAATAAATTGTCTTGTCTTTAATTTTTTACATCTCTCTCATTCTAAGGTCTTCTCTTTAATATCTTCAGGAGGGATAATGCTTCTTAACTTTAAAAATTCTCTAATTTTAGTCCATTCTCGATCTTCCTATCTCAAAACGGGTACAATTTTTGAAATAAAAAATCGAGATTAATATAAAGACTTTACATTTTTATTGGTCTTCTATTTTATAAATTTTTGTTTTAAGAATCGGTTCTGTTCACAAAATTACTATGAGACTGAGAGTGTTGAGGTGTTTGAGTGTTAGTGTCCCAAAACCCGTTTTTAAAAGTATTTAGAGGTGTCGGTGCGGTTCTTCAATTCGGTTCCTGATATTTGAAGACTTTTCAAGAACCAACAACCCTTTAGTTACTTGAGATCGGTCTGGTTCTGGATCCAATATGGATTTTTCCTAGATCCAGAGTCCAGATCCAGGCATTTTTTGATCGTCCTGGATTTTTTTCTGTATCTGGATGATTTTTCATGTATCCAGAATTTTTGAAAATACCGATCTCTAGTAGCCACCAACAACCCCTATCTTTCATCATAATTTCAAAACAAATTATCTTACCCAAAAATAAATATTTATCCTTCACATATCCTCCATATCCTTAAAATATCCATTTTAATTTTTATTTTCCTCTTCCTTTTTATTTTTAAAAAATTTATTCTTGCCGCTGCTTCAAAACATCCCTTCTTCTTCCTTCTTCTTTTCATCTTCCCCTTCAAAATAATAAATAATCTAGCTGCTCATGCGCATCAAAGAGCAACAATTCTCGCGGCTCCCGGCGGGAAGGAAAGGAAGGATGAGGCGATTTGAAAGGATGTAATAAAATTTAAAGGGAGGGGGGAGGGGGGATGAGTGACTGGACTGTGCACATCATTCCCATTCCCCCTCTTTTTCCTTTCTGAAATTCTCAGAAGCTTTTTTTGCCCTCATTTCTCGTATATCCCTCAATTTAAAGGAAAGGCACAGAAAAGACATTCCCGCACATTTTTATTTTTAATATTTTTATTTTTACATTCTCGATCAAAACAATTTTTCAGTTTTCCTTCCCTCAATTCTAACGACTCCTTTTAAATTTTTACTGAATTTTATTTTTGTTCATTTTGCTTTTTGTTTCTTCAATTTTATCCGATTTTAGAGGACAGTTAGAGGTTATTTAAGGGATTATTTTGGATTTAAGTTGCTTCTCTAGTATCTGGGATTTTCGGGTTCTAAGGCCTAGAATTAACTCTTGAAGCGAACCTGGCGATACTGGGGGCAAAATTCTTTAAGCAAAATCAAGCTTATTTTTGAAGCAGAAATTAACCCACTTTTACCTCATTATTAGAGCTGTCGGTTCCTTGAAATTCTTAGGATATCTGAAACCGAACCGAAAAAAATTAATTCATTAATCTTAAACTTTAATTTTCTGCGAATATAAAAATAAAATTACTTAATATTTAAAAATATATTTATTATTTTATTTAAATTTCTCGAACAATAGGCAAGCTTAAGATATCGTCCTCGTTTGAGTATTTGTGTATTTTTGAATAGGGAGTTATTTTCAACTTCCTAATTTCTTCGTGTCGGTTGGGGCCACAACCGACAACGTTCACTAACAATTTTCTTCTCTTCGGGACATAAGAAAACTCACTTGTTACATCGAGAGTTTACTGTACCTGAAAATCACCTTGCCTAAGCTTATTCTTTATCTAACAACTTTTAAACTATAAAAAATACCTCCTCAATAAACATTTTCTTCCTTCAACTCTTCTTCATTTTTATCTAAAATTGAGGGAATAAAAATTAAAGATATATTTATGTAGATAAAGGTCAGCGCATAAATAGTAGGGAAGGAAGGGAGAAGAAGAGTAAGGAAACAGAAATGTCGGGGTATTTTTGAATGAATGAGGGAAGGCGCGAGATTAGCAAAAACCAGTCTAAGTCACCGCAATAAGGATGAGAACAAAAAAGTAGTTAGAAAGAGTCATCTTCAATTTTTGCATATTTTTAAATTTAATTCTTCTGTTTTTTTTAAGAAGAAGCTTAAACTTTGTTTTAGAAAAAGAACACTTTTTTATTTAAACTAAAAATATTTTTGAACCTTTTTAAGGAAGAACGATCTTTATTAAGATGTTGGAAGTATAGGGGTTTAAATTTGGTATCTTGTTTGAAAGTCCTTACTTACCTGTGAAGGGAGTATGGACAGGAAAAACCTTCCGATTTCCGCAAACAATTTTGATTTCCGAGTTCCGACTTTTCAGCCATTTCCGATTTCCGGCTCTTACGATTTCAGACACCTCTGACTGTGCCGACCCATCTCTGATGCGGACTCAGATAGGAACCAGATAGGACCACTCTGAGCATAGCCAGATAGGACATCCTTCCAACAGGCTAATATTCAAAAGACTTAATCTTTATATTATGCGCCAAAATCACATATATGCGCCAGGAAGCCCAAAAAGCACATTAATTAACCTTAAGATATCAATTTGCTGGGAATAGAAAAATAAAATCTACTTAATATTTAAATATACATTTATTATTTTATTTAAATTTCTGCAACACTAGCATTCTTAAGGATGTTCTTTGCATCAAGACCTTTATTTTTGGATAGGGAGTTGTTCAACTCCCTAATTTTTCTCGATCTAGTCCGTACTTTTGTGGATTTGAGATTTGTTAACTAGTTTGAAAGGGAAAATGCGTGCTACCGAAGTATTAATTGAAAAAAGACCTGGTCCAAAATTAGAAAGACCACTCTGCGTTCCTATCTGATTCTGTACCTGGGAAATCACTGTATCCGAACAAAAATTTTCGGATATCCTAGCTTTTTCGGATCCGAATATCCGTAACCGCCCTCCATACTCTGAGCTAGCCTGATATACATAATCTTAAAAGAAACGCAAAATATAAATTAATTCATTAAGCTTAAATTTTAATTTTCTAGGAATATAAAAATAAAATCTACTTAATATTTAAAAATTTATTTATCATTTATTTAAAAATTTAGAAAACTAGATAGGCTTATGATTTGTTTTTCAATGGCGGTACACGAGTATTTTTGGATAGGTAGATATTTTCAAACTCCCTAATTTTTCTGAGGCTGGTCCTGTATTTTCGATTAGGGTTTTGTTATTTTCAGTTGCTTCCTACTTCTATTCAAGCAGCTATTTTTCTGAAATTTAACATATTATTCTCGTCCAAGCGTTACCCAAAAATTCCAATTGCCATTTCTTCTACTTCGGCTTCTTTTTTTCCTCTACATATTTGCAAAATCCAATGATTTTTGCTTTTATTAAATTTATTCTTGAATATTTTTTTTCTTCAAAAAATTTTTTTCGTGTTGTTCCGGCTCAGTCTTTATACCAACAACAAAAGCTTTATATAAAAATTGCGCTTTCAATATATTTTCTGTTTTGTGTACTATTCAAAACCTATTTGCATTTTTTATTCAAACAAGTATATATCTAGCTATATTTTTATAATTTCCTTTCATTCTGAACAAAACATTTGTGTGTTTCTTTTTTGTGTTTAACAAGTTTTGATTCGAACAATGTTTTTGTGTTTTAATTTTCTGCTTAAACATTATTCTGATTTTGTTAGAAAACTAAAAAACAGAAATTCAAATGAACATGTTAACAAAAACACCGTTTCTTGTTTTTGTGTTTTCCGGTTTTATTTTATTTGTTCTGATGTTGTTTTGAAATTCTGGTTGTTGGTGTTTGTGTTTCTCTTCAATGTTTTGATTGTATTCTGGTTCTATTTGTTTTTATGTTTTTATTTTGTTCTGATTTTTTAATTATGTTTATTTCTTTGTTTAATGTTTCCATTTTCTCAGTTCTGATTTTATTTTTAATTCTGATTGTTTTTGTGTTTTCTTTAATGTTTTTCGTGTTTTCTAGTTTTGTTTGTTTTATTTTATTCTGATTTTTATTTCTGGTTTTTTTGGTTGTTTTCCTCTTTTTATCTGCCCTCCTGTTTTTCTGTAGTCTTTTCACCAAAAACACATAAATTTAATTTCGAGATCAATTTTCCCCTTTTCTACTAGTCTATCCAACATTTTAATATTAAAATATATATTATGTATTTTTTCACCACTTCATTTACTGCCAGTCATTTTAGTGTTAGTCCTCTGATTTATGTACCCATTGTATATTGGCTTATTCATTTTACATTTTATTCTCTTACATCTTTTTTTGTGTTGGGTAATTTGGACACACATTTGCTAGCTAGCGCAGAGTTTGAATCGGCGCTTCTATTTAGATTATAGAGAAGAAATCTCTACGAAAAAATTTTTTAATAAAAAAAGTAATCGAGCAAAGATTAATTTCTGGCAAAAAAATTTTTTCTTGCAATTATTCGATACATGAGCAAAATTTCTAAAAGCGCTCCTATAAACAAGCAATCCTCCATTTCAAATAGGATTCTGCTAACATAAAATTCCATTGCCGATTTTTGAAATGAATTCCCAAGAATTTTTTATCTACGACTTTCTTAAATTCACAACTCAAAATCATCTGAATTTATAATTTGGTATTATTTCTGATATCCACACCTGCCCCATATCCTCAACCTTTTATCCGAGATGCATACTTTGTATTTTTGTTTAAAGCCTTCAGTTTCCAAAATTTATCCAGGCATGTCAACCAATTTTTCTTTTACCTTTTGAGAGTCCATTTTTTAATCTAGATTTCTTTTTAGAAATCAAATCAAAAATTTTTAATTCGTTCGCGACTGGCATTTTCATCTTCCCTTAGTTATGCCATTCCCTCCCTAATCATCTCCTCATCCCTCCAATCTCCTGACTCAAAATCCTTTTCTTTCCTCCTCTCGCATTATTTTCTCATCAAGTCAATGGCCCGTTCATTGTCGCGACTCATTCCTTCAAAGATTTTTTCTAGGATTGCCGAGGACCAGCCGGAGGATATATAAAATATTTATGGAGGAGATTGAGGGATCGTTTATACAAACGAAACGAGGAAAACTGGTTTTGAAGGAAAAATTGAAGGAAAAAAAACTGTCCGGATTGTTGGCTTCTCCTCTCAAAAAAAAATTTTTTTTCTTGGTTTTACAATCCTCCCCCATTTTCATTCTTCTTCTGCTTATCGGCTGTCCCATTTAAACATCCCCCTCCCTCCCTCCTTTTCTTCTTCCCTTCTCTCCACTTCCCTTCCCCCTTCTCCCCCCTCATTTTCCTTCCTTCCCCTTCCCTCTTCCCTTTTCTACAAAATTTTTCTAACGATACTTTAAGTTAAATACCATTTTCTTGCTTATTCCCACCTCTCTTTTTTAAAGTAAACTCCCCACACCTTCACCATCTTGGCACACTAAAGCCGCTCAGCTGGCGAAGGAACAAGGAAAGGAGGAAAAAAGGGTAATGTGGCGAACTGCCCGGAAAACTTGTTTTTCTTTCAAAAATCCTTTTTTCCGTCCATACCAATTTTTTTATTTTTTTCCTTCTTGCCAGCAGCAACCACCCCTTTACAATGATTTTTTGAACACACATTCTTTTCTTTATTGCCCCGATACTTGAATAAAATATCCCATAGTTTTGTATATCCCTAATTTATTTATTTTGTGTTATTTTCTGTGGCATTAATTTGAGATTAGAAAAAAATTTTTTTCGAGAGAAACAAGTTTTTAATTTGTTGTTTCTCCTTTTTGAAGTGTCCCAAACTGAAAAATCCTTTATTTAATGGGATAAGAATACAGTATATATGTATATTCCCAATATACTGTTTTTTCTAGGATAAGGCTCATACTAAAAATAGTCTCATACTCTCGAGAGGAAAACGAAAAACATAGGCCTAGCTTATAAAAAATTGAAGCTTCAGTTAACTCTTTTGTTAAGTCTTTTTCTATTTTAGATCGTTTATACAAACTTTTCGTATCCGAATATCCGTATCCGCCAACCTTACTTTAAGCTAGGGGGAATATAAAAATAAATTTGGGAATATAAAAAATTTACTTAATATCTAAAAATATATTTATTATTTTATTTAAATTTCTAGCACACTAAACAAGCTTAACAAATGTAAATGCCATCATCGTCTATATTTTTGGATAGGGAGATATTTTTTAACTCCCTAATTTTTTTGAATCTAGTTTGTGCTTCTTTAACAGGAAGGTATTTACATGATTCGAGATGGGCTGTTTCTATGAATTAAGATTTTGGTTTTTTAGTTATTTCTGTACATACCTGCATGTTAGCTATTTTTTCAGAATATATGTAATCATCTGTTCCATGGGTTCCTACTTCGAGAGAAAAACGAAACACATAGGCATAGCTATAAAAAAGTTGAAGCTTCAGATAATTCATTCGTTCAGTTCACTATACATATTTTCGTTTTTTTGTGTGATTTTTAGCTTTTCTTTAAATTTATTTTTTAACTTTTCCTTTATTTTTTTGCTTCTGTCTAAGCTTATGCAAAGAAAAAAAATTATTTTCTATTCACAAACCCGATCCAAGTCCGGTTATTTATAAATACAAAATATACTCTTAGACTATTATTTTTTTGTTGATTTGTTGCAATGACAAAAGAATATTTTTGGGGGGTTGGTCAGCAATTTTTGAAACTCGCTAACTTTCTTTTTTGGGTATAAATTGGCCTCTTCTCCTCTTTTTTTACGTTCTTCTCGCCTTTGCGTGGTAATTATTTTGGAGAGAATGCTTGCTAGCTTAATAAATTTGGTGGTGCTTTGTCCGTCTTAAGGATTCGAAGGCTTTAAGAGTGAAAGCTAAGAAGATCTTTTAAAGGCTATCTAACTACTAGTGTGATCATCCTTCTTCCCTTCTCCTTCACTCCTCTCTTCCCTCCCCTTCTCTTCATTTCTAAGCCTCTACCCAAGCATTCCCAACTTACCTAAGTATCCCCAAGTATCCCAAAGAAAATAAGCTACTCAAGTGTCTCGCTTCTTCATTGCGCGGCGGGAAGCAAAACTCGATTTTAGGTGTGTACTTGACTTTAACTATCGCGTGTAGCATTTTTTTTGAGGATTTTTTAAAGCTTCTTCCCTCATTTTTTCTTTCTTCTGTTCAATCCAAATGAGTTAAGAAGCTTTGAAAAATGCGGATTTGTCACTTTTCCCCTCAATTTTGCAAATAAAGACTGTCATTTTTCTTTAAATAAAACGGCAGAACCTGCTTTAAACTAGATTTTTTAAACCTTTTCATTTTCTTTTTTTGAATTTGTTCCAGGTTTATTGACACCATTTTACTTTACAAATTTTTTTTATTTTAACCTTAATTACACTAGAATCTTTATATTATCCCACATTCATTTTTGGATATATCTTCCTTCATTTATCCCATGTCCTAAATTGGAACTACTTAACTTAGAAGCTGTTAGAACCATTGGTTGGAATTTTGAAATTTGCTCGTCTCGTACCTTTCGTACATGCCTTTTTTACTAGCGTCACAGGTAAGTCACAGGTACACAGGTACGAGTACTAATTTTGGTACGAGCTTCCAACCACTGGTTGGAACTTCAATTTCCGACGTTCTGTTACTTACTCTCATTTCTGCCCTCCAAATTTTCATATTTTGCTTCATTTTGACTTTTGTCCCATTAGTCATTTTTATTTATCTCATATCCTTGATTCATTTATCTCATATCACTTTAATTTTCTGATTCCTCATATTCTTTTTGAGACATATCCGCATTTCCAACCATATTCTCCTATACACTAATAATTCTCATTTATTTCCAGCAAATCCCTACATCCCAATTATTTCGGTTTTAAACTTCCCTCTGCCTTTCTTTCTTCCCCCAATACTCCCATTAACAAATGAAATAAAAGAATTCTTCTCTTAACTAATCAAATCTTCCAATTATTCCAAAAAATTCCAGATTTTTCAAATTTCCTGCTTTATTCACATCAATTAATTTAAAAAGTCCCAATGACACACTTTCATCCTCCCGTAAATGCACCATTTCTTTCTCATCCATGTTTTCGCGCATAGGACATTCATTCACCTTTAGGGCCTCAATTTTCATCTTTTGGGATGAAAAACGCGTTCCTCTTGCGCGTTTTGCATGGAATGAAGGGCAGCCTATTAAAAGAAGGCATTTCGGCCCAGCGGCCCATTTTTCTCTCTCATTTTCTACAGCTTCAGCTAATCCTCCCAAAAATTCTTTCCTTCATCTTCCTTCGTCCCCTCTTCCTTCTCCTTTCCCTTCTTCTTCCCCTCCCCCCCCCCCCCTCCTTTCATCTTCCTTCTTCTTCCCCACCCCTTCTTCCCCCCCCCCTCTTCCCTTCCCCCCCTATATTCACGTAAATACACCACACACACGTATTGGCGTCTTCATCGCCAGAAGGATTTTCCCCCACCCAATCCCATGGCCGACGATCAACCAAAAAAATTTATCTATTCTCCCGTCTTCCAATTTTCAATTTGTTAAGGGAACGATTTTTTGGGAGGAAGAGAGAAGAGTTTTGTGGAAAAACCAGATCTTTTGGTGAACATAACAACACCTCGTTCGACCCCCTCTCCCCCTCCCTTCTACCAATTCACTCCTTCAAATCATCTTTATTTATTCTTTAATGCTTATGTCCCTTCCAAAATGCTGCACGGGAAAGATTAGAAAGAAAAGAAAAAAAACAAGAAAAAAAAGCCTTAAGCGCATCCATCCATTCATTCTGTATTTTAGCCAAAAATCGCTGTCAGCAGTTTTAGTCCCACCGGTGTGCGCTTTTTTATTTGTTAAAAATATATACAGCTCTCTTTTAGCTTGTATAGCAAAACTGTCCCGAAAGGTTTGCATTAAAAACACGTTTTATAACACAATCTTTTGAAATTTTTCTCTTTTTAGCTATTTGCTTCTAAAATTTTTTCATATCTTTTATTTAAGAGAAACCAACTTAAAATTTTAACTGCTTTCTGATTTTGAATGCTTCCTTTTCCTGACATTATTCATGTTGTACATACATACATATGTTTTTGAAAGTATAAGAAAAAAGCGGGTTACCCGAACACGGTTATTTGGGGTTACCCGAAACCCTAAACTCTAAACCTAAACTTTTTTGAACCGAAACCTAGTCCGAAAACCTTCCCGACCTTTTTAAACTGAATCCCCGGTCCGAAGACCCGCTCAGCTTTTTTCTCACCCCATGACATCCCTGATAATTGCTTCTTTTTTTATTTCTGATTTTTTATTTCCCGAAAAACGTTGGTTTTAAAATCTTTTTTGATGAATATATATCGTTAAATATTATCATGTTCGGGACCCAGACACGCTATTCTAAGATGTAAATTTTTATTTTTTCATATATCCAAGTAAAAAAATAAATTGTTTCTTCATTTTTATCAAGATTTTTGGTCTCTTTAACAAGTTTTTTACCATTATTTCTCCTTCAATTTTTGTCTAAATATTGAGATATCTACTCCACTCACCTCTTGTTTTTAATGTTACATAAGAGCTTCTTCAACAACATTTTTATCGCCTTCGGCCTGACTTTGCTGCAAGTTATATATGTGAATGCGCAGCGAAATCATTGCGCGATCACGCCCCAAATTTTCTTGTTTTTAATATGAGATAAGGCTCTCTGGGCACACATTTTTGGCTAGATGCTCGTATTTTTGCTTATTTTGCTCTTATTTTTTATAAAAACAAGAAAAAGCTTTTTGAAGACAAGACAGGCGCGAACATCTCTTTCTTTTTTGGAGAGTTAGTAGTCCTCTTTCTTTTCTTCTTTTATTTTCCCCCCAAATTCATTGCATAATTCGCCCGTTCGTATGAGCTAAAGCAAAAGCGTTCCTTCTTTTCGGAGTTGCGCCCCATATTTAAACATGATCAGTTGCTTTTCTTATATCAAAAAGAATATAATTTAATATATTAAATAGCTTCCGTTTTCAACAATATATAGAGAGAATGTTTTTATTGTTGTTTAGCTGTTTTGTTGAGCAAGTTTAATTTTTATATGTTTATTAAAACTTAAGATTACAAACTTAAATTAAGCTTGTTTTATTTGTTTTTCATGTTTTTAAGTTCGCAAGTTTATTTTTAATTTAAGTTGAGAATGTTTTTGTTGTTTAGCTATGTTTTGTTGAGCAAGTTTAATTTTTATTTATGTTTATTAAAATTTAAGATTACAAACTTAAATTAAGTTTGTTTTTATTTGTTTTTAAAGCTTATTTTTAATTTAAGTTCATTTCCCTTAAGTTTGTCCAAGTTTCTAAGTTTATTTTTATTCCAAGTTTATTATTCTCAAAATGGTCAGCCTGTCAATTTTTTCCATTTGGTCTACATACACTTATTTAAATTCTATTTTTATACTATTTTCTCGTGACTAAATTTTTTTTTCAAAATTCTGATTTTAATCAAGAGGATGAATATTGACATTAAATATTGTGGGAGGTACTACTATTTGCCCCCACTCTTCCTTTTCTTTCCGAGCAAATTAATTTCTGTATTTAACCGTTCTCTCGTCCATTCCCTTTCCATTGGCAAATTATTGAACACGATTTTCTGTCTGCTTCTCCAGTCGCTTTTTTTTATTTTTTTTTATTTTTCCCGATTCTACTCTTTCCCATTTTTAAATAAAAACCACTATTTGTATAAAAAATATTTATTGCGCGCTTATCTGCTTTATTGTTGCGTCTGTTTTTAATCTAAAAGTGAAAATTTGTTTTTAAATCTGGTTGAGAGAATAATCTTTGATTTTTATGCTGTTTTAATTTGCTTGTTTTTTTCTAGTTTTCCAAGTTTGTAATCTTGAAAATTCAAGTTTATTTAAATTTAAGTCCATTAAGTTCAAGCTTGAACTTGGATGTTCAAGTTTATTTATGTACATAAGTTTAAGTTTATTAAAATAAAGTTTATTTAAGTTCAAGCTTGAAGATTCAAGTTTATTATTAATTCAAGTTTTATTTAGGGTCAAGATTACAAACTTGTATGTTTTCAAGTACCACCCATCAAAATTTATTAAATGAAAATAACAATATTTTTTCTTTCATCACCCTACCTAAGTAAATTACAGCTCGAATTTTTTAAGCTTAGATTCTGTTCAAAAAATCTTTACTAAAATTTTTTTCTATATTTAGATAGGTCTATCCGACCATTTCAATAAAATTTATATAAATATTTTTTTTCTTTCATCAAATGCAAACTGCCAATCAACAAAATAATTCTTCAATTACACCCTTATCTGACCCTGGAAGTTCTTCCTCCTCTTCCACCCAACAAAATTTGTTAAATGAAAATAACAATATTGGACAACAAATTACTTATCCCCCTCCACAATTGCAATATTTATTGGCTAATTTGGTGGCTAGAAACCAGGCTGCTTCAAATCCGTCTTTGGCTGCTATTGTTGCTAATATGCAGTTATCGGTTGTTGTAAAATTGTCTTTTTTCTGATTAAATATTTTTTGTGGGAATTTAAGTTTCTTTGAGGTGTTCTTTAAAACTTAAGATTACAAACTTAAATTAAGTTTGTTTTATATGTTTTCTTAAGTTTGAAAGCTTTCAAGTTTATTAAGTTAAGTTTCACTTGTTTTCATGTTTATTTCCCCTTAGTTGGAAGTAGGGATGTGCGCCATGACGTTTTGGCGTTGTTTTTTTTGGCGCACAACTTTCCTTTGTTTTTCTCGGATTTTGAAGTTTTAGTGTTTGGGGTAACTTTAAGAATTTGAAAAATTGGCGTGTGGTGTTTGGCGTGCCACGCGTAAACTTTTGGCGCACATCCCTGGCTAGGAGGTTGTTGCGGGAATTTGAAGTAATCAGGCCTTATGGCAGAAGCACTTTACCTCCTAATTTCCTTTAAACAAAATTTAGACTTAAACTAATTTTTTTCAATTGACTTAGAATCTTTCTCCACCTCCCGAATTTCGACTACCACCAGCTTTCAATTTTGCAACAGCAGTTCAACAATTATTAAGAAATGCTGTAATAGCTGCTTCCAATAATCAAATAAATAATTCTGGACTTTTGCTTCGACAACAATGTGAATTTAAAATTTTTTATGTTTTAGTAAAATTCAGAATTTTTAAATAATTCCGTCGTATTTTTAAAAGATATATTTATCTATCAATCTCGATTGATCCTTGTTTATGTTCTCTATTTAATGAATAATCAATTGGAAGGGGGGGGGCATTATTTAAAACGTCCATCATTTTAGGGGATGATATCGAGTAATGGGTAAATGACTTCAAGAAGTCGTAGGTTGGATTCTTGTCCGTTAACTAAACTTCCACCCGAAAGACGATTCTTAATGAGTTATTAGCAGTTACATAAATAGTATTTGATAAAACAATAAATAAAAACTAAATAAGAAATTAAATATTTAGCAATTGGAAATCCAAACAATATTGTCGGTTACCCTCAAATTAAAGAAGAAAATAGTTCAACGGGTACAGACAGTCCAGAACAACATCAAAATTTATATGGAGAAAAGGGGGAGGATGAAGAAAAATTTTTGGTTGATCCTTCTATTGTTATGGATGAAGAAGATGTTGAGGAGGGGCAGGAAGAGGTGTTGTGATTTATAGAAAAATTTTAATTTTAATATTAAAGTGTGGGAATAGGAGAGAGGTTTATGGATGAGCAGACGACCCTAGTGACAAGTTTCAGAATCTCTGAAACTTGAAACATTTTTTTTCGGAAAGACCAAATGGTATATTCTGTAATAAGGGTGGCAGATAGTTGGAACTTTTCGGACATCCGGATCCGAAAATTTCGGATATACTGCCTTTTCGGATACGGATCCGCCAACCTTATTCTGTAAGCCTGTAAAAATACATACTTTCAAAAACATTGAGATTTTACAAACACAAAAATTCCCTAAATATTGTTTTGCAACCACCATTAATTCATGTTTTGGAAACATCAAAACTTTCCTTTTAACCCCTAAAAACTCCTTTTTACAAAACTTTTCTTTCTTTATCAGAACGAAAACATTGAAAAAACCCAACAACCAGAACAACAAATTGAAAATGTCAAAACACCTCAAAGACCTATTCAACGCCGTCCACGTGTTGGGGGTTCTTCTGCCAAAACAGCCGAAGTTTGGCGGTTCTTTTCGGAAAGACCTAATGGAGAAAAGGCTGCTACTTGCTCTATTTGTCAGAAAACTATTAAAGCTACAAATAGCAGGCAAATTTATTTTTTTAAAAGAAAATAAATATTACCTTTAATTAGCCAACTTTCACTTCGGCACAATTTTAGAAAATTGTGTCGTGGTTTGGTTATGTAAAAAACTCGAGAACCGAGACCGAGAGAACAAGACGCTCAAAAATCCGAGAAATTTCTCGAGTCGGGAACCGAGACCGAGACTCTCTAGCAGCACTAGGAAACCTGGCATTCATATTCAAAGGACCTTTTTCAAAAAGGACCTTTTAAAGAGGCTAGGCCTATGAGTTAAAAACCTGGCTAATTCTGCCCCTAAACCCAGCCATCCCAGTGTTCGAGCTATCTAAACCTTAGTGTTTGAACTCTCGTTACATGAAATCCCTTCAATCTCTAATCAAAACATTTATTTTTTTAGCACAACCGGAATGATTCGACACCTGAAAAGTTGTCATGTTGCAGAACACAAAATATATGAACACGCAAAATATCTTAAAGCACTTAAAAATAGTAAAAGAAATTTTTAAAAATTTTTAAAAATTTCAAAAAAATTTTTTTTTAGTAGCCGACGATTCTGTCCGTGAACAATTGTTGCGAGAATCTGGTGTTCTTAGAGCTAATAATCCTCACTTGAATTTAAACGAGGGAGGAGAAGAAAATGGGGGAAATTCTGGTTTTAATTCTGGTTTTATCCAAACATCAGAATTTTCTCAACAACAACAACAAACATTTAATAATTTACAACAACAACAAAACTTTATTTTGTTTCCAAAACAACATTCTGTTGACAATTTAATTACAACAACACAACAACAACATGTTTCCTCAACAAATGTTTCCCAAACAAATGTTTCTGCAACAAATGTTTCTTCTTCCCCATATTCCCCAAACATTTCTTCTTCAATTAAAAGCAACAATAGTAGTGGAATAGGGAGTAGTTTGTGTACTTCTTCTGATTGTTGTAATAGTAGTTCTATTAATATTGATACAAGTTCGTTTTCGTCTTTTTCTTCTCCTTCTGATGGTGGAGAGTCTTCAGCATTTAATCAAGTTGGAGGGATAGGTGGATTTTTATTTTAAAATAAATTTTTTGAAGCTTAATTGGGGTAAAGACGAGGCTTCTTTCAGTTTTCAGTTGTAGATTTCTGAGAAAGATCTGAGATTTCTTTGAAATCTGACATAGACCTCGTTATAGGGTCGTTGGTTATTCCTTTTTCATAAAACTTTTTTCGGACATTCTTCTTAATCGAGCCAAGCCATTCAAGTCTATTACCTATTGACTCTCTTTACTCTTTCGGACAGAGACTTGTTATTTCAATTATAGGTCGGATTGAAACGAGATTATCAACAAAAATCATGCTTATTATGCTTGAGATACTTTGAGATAACGAGCATAAATTTTGTAAGGTTTTCCCAGCCCGGTATCATAATTTAGGTCAACTACCTATGTCATTGTAGTTTCCCTTTCCTTCCTTCATGACTCGTTTCAAAAAAATTTTTTTTAAATAAATTATATGTAATTCCAAACAATTTAGTAAATTCTACTCCAAATGAACAACAACAATCATTATCCAATGCTGCTTTATTAGTAGCTATACTTCAAAAATCTCAACAAAATAACCAACAAAACCTTCAAGACCGATTAAATCAATTTCTTTCAATTCCCCCAAAAAAGGCAAAAAGAGGGAAAATAAATGGAACGGCTTCAGTCCAATCAAGCAGTGATTTGGGGGGCTTTTCTTCAATTCAATCTACTCCTTTTCTAAGCAATACAATAAAAAGAAAGGGTGCTCATGTGGATGATATTGTCTATAAGTGAGAAAAATTTTTTAAAAACTTCATAAAATTTATAAAAATTTTAAAAAAATTTCAAAAATTCTTTATTGAAATTTTGAAAAATTTTTCAAAAAAATTTTTCAAAAAAATTTTTTTTCGAAAAAATTACAAAAATTTTTTTGGTACTTTGATATTATCTCCCCACATGTCCGCAAATATTTGTTCACCAATGAAACGAGAAAATATCTTTACATTAAAAATTTGAAATTTTTAAATTGTTTATGACGTTTAAAATTTGTTTAATAAAAAATTGTTTAACGAAGGAAAAGACAAAAATTTGGGTCAGAAATTTGCGGACAAAAATTTTGCGGACAAGTGTGGAGATAATACTAAAGTACCGAAAAAATTTTAAAAATTCTCAAAAAAATTTTTCAAAAATTTTTTAGGCTTTCCAGCAAGGCTGCAGCTTCCTTACCTGCTGAAATTAAAAAAGAGAGTGAAGAAATGAGTGAATATAGTAGTACTGTAACAACCAAAAAAGCTGAGAAAAAGAAGAAGCAAAAAAGAGTGTTTGTGAGTGTTCAAACACAGACTGATGATGTTTTTGAAGTTGAAAGGAACGAGAAACAAAATTCTGAATTTAAAGGGAATGAAGAGGAAGTGAATGGAGGGAATAAGGAATAAATGAAGGGAGGAGTATTTTGGTTAAAATAATTATTTTTGAATTTTTTAAAATTGATGAATGGATTTTTTTTATTAATTGGTCAACTCTCGTAAATAATGAAATCGAAAAAAAATTTTTTTAATTTCTGAAAATTTCAAAAAAAAATTTTCTTACTGGTAGAGGTTTTTTCTTTAAACGAGGTTTTATTATATGGGAGTTGGCTCTATAAGTATATATTTTTTTAAATGTTATCATTTATCACGTTAACTGAGAAAATTTTGCTATCTTTATGTATGCTTTATGTATTTTATTGAATTCCGAGTTAATCTATTTTATATAAATAAGCGTGTCGCCTGATTTTCCTGTTTTTATACTTAATATAGGGATGACGGATTTTAAAATTCTGATTTTTGTATTTTCGAAAATTCTGATTTTTTGTATTTTATAATTACGAAATTTCTGATTATTGTGTTTTTAAAAATTCTGATTTTTTGATTTTCGAAAATTCTGATTTTGTGTTTTTCAAAATTCTTATTTCTTTTAAAAACACAAAAATAAGAATTTCTAAAATATTCGTATACTAAATTCTGATTTTTTAAATTTATTTCTTAATTCAAAATCAGAGTCATCCATATACTACAATTTATACTTTTACTTATTTATTTAAATACTCAGGCTGCAATTTTATGTATTTTTATTAAATCCATTCTTGCCGTAAAACATACCCGGCTATAAACAATGTCTTTTCTTGCCTTGATTTGTATTTAATGGACTTTCACTTAATTTTTTTTGAATTTTTATAAATATTTTTTGACCTCATTTTGATTAATATAAAAAAATACATTTTTAAAGAATTAAGCATTTATTCAATTTATTCTTTTACTAATCAGTGTTTGGACAAAATTTCAGAATTTATGTAACTATTTTTTAAATTCTGATTTTTGAGGAAATTCTGATTTTTCAGAATTCTGATTTTTTTTAAAGGAAAAATTCTGATCTTTAAGAAATCTGATTTTTAGAAGAAAAATTCTGATTTTTCAGAATTTTAATTTGTATTAAGCAAAAATTCTGGTTTTTCAGAATTATCAGAAAAAATTCTGATTTTCATAAAATTCTGATTTTTGTTAATAAAAATGTCCTAAACACTGCTGCTCACACTTTTAAAGTAGATTTGTTTAGACAATTTTTGTGTAATTTACAATAATTTTTGTTCACTTATTTTTTTTCATGGTATTTTTGTATTGTCCTTGTTTATGGCCACTCACTTTTTCGTTCGTTTTTTGATTTCTATTATTATTTTGAATAAATTCTTGCCTTTGAAGAGTAAATTTATACATCAGAATTTTTAGAACTAAAAAATTCTGATTTTCTGATATACCGTAATTTCTCTAATAGAGCGGCCAGCTCGATCTTTCAATCCCGTCTCTAATGGCCGTTCAAATGTAACGGCCGCTACATTTTCCATATACAAAATATGTGGCAGAAGACATTTGTTAATGGAAAATCGGTAAACTATTTTTTATGATTTTTTATTGTTAGAAATGTGCCATCCCAATTATAGAACAAACCTGGATAGGTAAAAATTTAAATTGGACACCATCGGTTTTAAAACAGGAATATTTAATATTATTTTGGACAAATAAAATAAAATCTATTTAATATATAAAAATATATTTATCTTTTAATTAAACATAGGTATATTAATAGATAGCGTACGCTTCCGTATATGAATGGTAATATGTATTTTTGAATAGGGAGTCATGAACTCCCTAAATTTTTAATGAAATATGATTGTATTAGAGTTTCATAATTAAGAGCTATTATTTGGATTGCTTAATGGATTGCTTAAAATCCATCAAATCAATCATTTCTAAAAAATTATTTCCATTTCTTTTCTTAAACTAATAATCCTGCTGGAATCGGACCTTCAGGGCCCGTTGTATAAAATCTCGGTCACCTGATGATGGTTACCTAACCATCGGTAACCACAAGCTCGTACAACATCAATACAACATCAATGTCGGAATCACTCATTTTCTTAAAATTAAGTTGTTAAACATTGCTAAAGTAAAAAGAGAGAAATTAAAGATAACTCTTAATTATGAAACTTTAGTATAGAGATCGGACCGTACCGTACTACGGTCGTATTTTTTGGTATTTATCGATATTCCGATCGGTAGTACGGTACGGAATACGGTAAGGAAAATTTAAAAAAATACGGTACAGAAGACGGTATGGCAACATTTTGAATTTCATCGATATAATACGGTATTACGGTACGGAACAAAATTCCGATCTCTACTTTAGTAAAGCATATTTTTTTTAATTTAGGGAGTTAAGACTCCCTATTCAAAAATAAATAGTAACACACTGAAAAGGGGGGATTACTCTATTTATTAATTTATGTTTAATTAAAAAGATAAATATATTTTTATATATTAAATAGATTTTATTCTATTTGTCCAGAATAATATTAAAATCTCGGTTTTAAAACCGATCTTGTCCAACTTTAATTTTTATCTATCCAGATTTGTTCTAGAGTTGGGACGACACGAATTCTGACAAATACAAAGTCTGTTATATTCTGAAAAAAAACTGATTTAAAAATCAGAATCTTTATAATTACAAAATTCTGGTTTTTAAAAATCAGAATTTTTCAGAAAATCAGAAAAGCTAAAAGTTATAAAAATCAGAATAATTAAAACAGATCTTACAGAATAAAGGCTAATCCCAAACCTTTTACTTTTGGCAAAAAACACTATCAGTAGAAAATTTGGCAAGTCTTGCTTGACTCACCATCCAAAAATATTACGTCATACGAAATTGGAGGCACATACTTAGGGGTCAATTCTAGTAAACCTATGTAAAATCATTATTTCATTTTTATATATTAAGTAAATATGACTCGGAGGTGTGTCGGAATTCCGATTTCCGATGTTTTTTCTTTCAGATTTCTGAAATTTTGGAAAAATTTCCGACAATTTTTGGAGCATATTTCCGACTAGAGGTTTTCCAGAAATTTCAAAATTTTGCCTGCGGCGCAAAATTTTGAAGAAATCTAACTTAATGGCTTCCAAAATTCCTATCTTTTGTCGACCACTGTAAATCAGAATTTTTATCACAATATAAAAATAAACAATCAGAATTAGTAAAAACAACGAAACACAATAAAAGAAAATAAAAAAATCAGAATAAAATCAGAATAAAAATACATAATATATAATAATTTATTTAATAAATACAAGTATTTAATTTAATTTTTAGTAAAGCATTTGAGTGAAGGAAAAAAAATTTAATAAAGAAATTTAATTTACAATTTCCATCTTTCGTTATTCCAAGATGTTGTTTTGTTGCTTTCATTTTCTTTTTGTTGGTGGTTTTGATTGTTGTTATTGTTATTTCTGTGTTTTCCAGTGAATAATCTTTGTTGTTGACGTTGCTTTTCAACTTCAACAGCTATTGGCTTTCTTATATTACTTTCCTTAAAATTTTTTAAATTTATTTGTTTATCTAATTGGATCCAGGCTAAAGTTTTTCCAAAATGCACCGAACAAAATTAATTGTCCAGCGCATTACACGTTGCTTTAGGGCAGAGATGGCTTTCTTCCACGGCCCGCAGAACTCTGCTTTTTTCGTCCCTTCGTATTTTTATTTTGTGACACTTTTTCCGTCTTCCTATTTATTAAATGCATTACGGTCCATCCTTGGTGTAAAACTTTTGTCATGACCAGGGCTGAACGCAATTGCGGAGTGCGAGTTGCGGATTGCGTAGATTACAACCTTCAGAACTCGTTTCCCAGTTAAAGGACCCGATTTTTTTCAAAATTTAGATCTGTAGTACAAAGAATTGAATTTCTAGCGCCTAATATGCTAAAATCACTTTTTTTTTGTCCATAATAAAATAAAAACAATATTTCTAGAGGAATATGCTAATCGGAATTTTTTCTTTCTTGAAATCTGTATTAGTGAGCCAATTTAGCTCACTATCCAAAAATATATAATTGTTGGTTTAAAAAAAAATTGTATTTTCTATAAAAATCTTTAAACTTAAATAAAATTATAATTATTATTTTGCATATTGAGTAAAAATTACACTTCATAGATAAATATCACAAAATGGTCGACCCTTGTTCGAAATTCGTTTTCAGCATTGAATAAAGGCTATTTTTACATCTTAAACATGACTAGGATAACACACTGGATGAAAATTTGATTAAAACCGGTTTCGTTTAACCGAAAATCACGGGCCATTCGAAAGTGCTTATGTATCATTAGAAAGAGCTATACGAGCTGCTGAGTCTCCAAAATTTTCATGATTTTTGGCTGCGGCGCAAAAAATTAAGATTTTTGGCTTAAGGATCCTCCAAACTTATTGATATCCTCCTTAATTCATCTAAAACCTGTGATATCCATAATTTAGCGGTTAAGAAGATATGGAAGGATTATGAATACTTGATCAAAGCCTTGACTTATGTATTAAACCGAAGCTTTAATTCAACTGATCTCTAAAAATTTCCACTCATTAAAGTTACGCGCCTCTCGCTTTTTAAAATATACATATTTCGTCAGACAACTGATGTCAGTTATCGAAATTTCTTTAGAAAGCTAAACAACTTTCTATCCAAAAATAAAAAGAAAACCCAAACGACAACAAACACAAGTAATTTCAACAAATATTATAAATAAAAAAATAATTGTATTTTTACATATTAATTTTAAATTAAAGCTGCAATACCTAGTTGCGGATTGCGAGTTGCGGAATCTTTTTTTTTTCAATTGCGTGCAGTCCTGGTCTTGACTGGACTATTTTCTGGGGGGTTTTTTGATTGCGGACTTGTCAGCCCATTTACAAAAAATTTCCTTACAGAAGAACTTTTGCTGTTTCCATCAGTCTCTCCAAAACTTGTCTTTTTCCCCTTTTTACTGACAAATTTGTTGTTATTCTTTCCTCCAGCGATTTGAACGGGTATTTCTGTTGGGTGTTGTTTTGAAGGGATTTGTTCTGTTATTTGTCTATCTGGAATGTATAAAGTGCCATCTGGATTGTGACACCTAAAATATGTATAATAGAGTTGACAAGAGGTAAAGTTTTGGTTCTTGCCCAGATTATGCGTCCAATGGCACATTTACGCATCTAAAGTTTATGCGTCCAATCCCATTTCTAAGTACCTGGTTCTTCATTTTAGTACCATAAAATCTAAGGGAATCTTCTCATTCAGAGTTATTTACAACTGCACGATAAGGACCATTGGTCTAAAATGAAGAACTGGGTACTTAAAAATGTGATAGACGCATAAAATTTGGTTGGACGCATAAACTTTTCATTGGACGCTTAAAGGCGCCATTGTACGCGTAATCTAGACAGGAGCCATTGATTTAGGATAGATGGAGAAACGAAAGCAATAATTTCAAAAATCTCGATAACCCCAAATTCGTGAACTAGATCTTGTCTCAGTTTGATTTCTAGTTTCTCATTCTCTTAAAAAGTTTAAAAAATGTTTAGCGAACCATTCGCTAGGCAAAGGCTTCTCATCATCCATATCAGCATTTACAACCAAAGAATGAGTTGTATTAACCCTATCTGGACTTGGCACACGCATAGGAATGAGCACAGAAGAGCTATTTGCTTGTAGCAGTTGCTGGTGATTTCTTTCCGTTTGCTCTGTATTATTTGATGAAGTAACCTGAAATTAAGTAAAGTACTACTTATAATAGTGGATTCGACCCAAAATTAGTTCTGTAAGGAAGATTTACCAAGCAGCACGTAATGAACAGTTAGTAATTGAAGGGCAAGTAATACAGAGGGTTGCAGGTTCGATCCTGGCTAAACTTTTGCTAAATTCTTACTATTCCAATGAAACTAAACGTGACTTTATCTCTTTAGTTTTGAGATAATACTGGTTCTAAAATATTTTAAAAGCTAATGGATCAATTTAAAAAATGGTAAAGGCCGAGTTGGCGATCATTTTTTTCATTATTTTTCTTTCATTTTTGAGTAAAAATTACCGGAATCTGTGTAATCATAGGCCCTATAATATCCTCAGAAGGGTTTGAAGTTGAGCTTGAAGTTATTTGACTATTCCCAGAACCAGAAATAGTTGAATTATTAGTTCTAAAACTGTTTAACCCTCCATCCTTTTCTGCCAACAAAGTAGTTGTTGTGCTTATATTTGATGGAAGGCTTGGAGAAAATTTTGTTACGGCAATGGAGTTGTTGCTCGTAGTGTTGGTTGTTTCTTCAGGAACTTCAGAAACGTTCAAAGACGATTCTTTACCTTTAAGAATTGATAAATTAAATTGGAAATTAAAATTTATTTATTCCAATAGTCAGTCATTGTGACCAATTTTTCAACGTAAATTTTTAAAGGCAGGTGGATGACTTATGTAGGGTTGCACGAGGTCGACGAGGCTTCGCTGATTTTGCAATCTCGGTCTCGGATAAAATAACAAAAAACATTGGAAGCAAGAATAGTAAATCTTAGAATTATAAGAGAAGTGCATAATATATAAGAATTAAATAATTGTTTTATCTAACTCTGTTTTAATTTTGCGAAAAGGTTTAATGAAGTTTATTGCAGAATTTATTTTTGGATGGAGCGTCAGGATGGCACTCCAAATCTTTAAGGATTATAATGATTTAGTGAATTTTCGATAAAATTTAGTGAATTTAATTGAATTTTTAAAAGTTATAGAGGTTTTTAAAAACCTTGGTAATCCTCGACCAGAATTTGCCTCTCGATCTCGGCTTTTCGGTTCTTTAACTCTCGGCCTCGGTTCTTTAACTAATCTCGACCTCGTCCTACTCTACTTTATGTCAGATAGGTATTAATCATTAGATAAGCAAAGGATATGGGTATTTATTAAAGAATGAAAAAATCACCATTATTCCCATTTTCTGGTTTTTGATGATGAATAGCATTACGGAAAGAATCTATCAAGTGCCCTCCACCTCCATTAAAAACAGTAAAACGACGGGTAGATTTGTTACTACTATTATTATTCCCGCTTGTATTGCTGCTAGTCTCAGTTGGATGGATTTGTTGTTTATGTTGGCTAAAAAGAAGGATCGTTATAAGGCAAAAAATTAATTTAAACGTATCAAAAAGTTGTAAGAAAGGTTTCTATGGGTTACAAAGCATTTAGCTGTTACAAGATGAATCTTGAACCATCAAAATTTATGGTACAGAAAATCGGAATTGCACTTGTAGAAAATCGAACTAGCCCAAAAAGTCGGAAATAAAGACTGGCAATCGGAAATAAATCGGAATTTTGAAATAGTCTGACGAAGACCACATACAGGAATCGGTTCCGAATTCGGGTATACGAAGAAGCTTGAATGTTTGTTCTCCCAAATCACCCTCGGTATATTAAACTCACAAAGACGGAATGCGCAGATTCTCCAAATTTTTGAAAAGCGTCCCCTTTGCTATTAACTCCCCAAAACCGGCACAATGCGAAAAAGCATAGCCAGAACGTAAATCTCTTTGTTTAGAACTCCATCTAGAAGTTCTCCCTCTAGGGGGTAAAGCATGTTGGGGTGCTGCAGGTGTTGAAGGCTTTGCAGTTTTTTCCTCTCCATATAAACGATGCCTTACTCTAAGCCTGTCAGCATAGGAGGGGTGGGCGTCAAACCAGAAAAATCTGTTTCCGAGTGTTGGTAAAAGCAAAATAGCACAAATTAAAGCTTTAAAAATTATCTTTAATTCGGAAATATTCCTTTAGAAAATTATTCACCCAAAGAAAGCCAAAATCCAGGAAAGGCGACAGCTCTAGCAAAAACATCGACATTGATAAGACTAACATAACCGTAAAGCCAACGTGTTGGGAGAACTTTATTAAAAAGATTATTTCTAATTTTTTTAGTTTAAAAGCAGGCAGAACTCCATTTTTGCTACACTCTTGGGGCAGAAAAATTCCTGCCGTATATTAAATTATAGATCAGCTCCCCAGCCTCCTCCACTAATTGACATTTGTGTATCAATACTATTAAAAATAGGGTTGGTTCAGAACCGAGCGAATCAGGTGTGATAATGGCGATGTGGGGATTAAGAGATATAAGATGGACCTCTTAATTCCCCGTTATCTTTTCAAATCCCCATTAATCACTCCACCTTTATCTTAAAGACCTGACCCATCACTTCTCTCGACCCGACCTATCGCTGATAAGAACCGGGGATTTTTCGGATCGGTTCTTCGGATCAGTTTTCCAAGAACCAACAACCCTGTGTGGATATTGAAGACATCCTAGTTAGAATGGTTGGACTTGATGCATCTAGCTAAAGGAGATACTTACCCTGATATATAGTAACAACAACACCAAAGTAAACAGCCACAGAACCGAGAACAACAAACCAATTAATCCAAGTCCAATAAGAAGTATCAAAAGCAATCTGCCCATTAACAACCAAAACTAAGGCTGTGAAGGATGTAAAAGCCAAAATTGAGTAGTCGTTCATATCACGCCCAGTAAAACTAACAGCGTTGTAAAGGGTTCCATATGGGACGAAGAAAAGGACAAGTGAACTAAAGAAAGAAAATTAATAATCAAGTGCCCAAACTTGACTAGTTTAGGTAATTTTTAAAGTTTCAAGTTTTGAAACTTGTTGCAATGAATCTAGTTGCAAACTAGCTTAAAGCTTGGAAACAAAGTTGCAAGTTTTTAACTTTGCAAGATTAAGCTTAAAAAGTTTTAATTTTCAAGTCTTAAACAAATCTTAAGTTTACAAGTTTGAAGTTAACAAACAAAACAAACTTAAGTTCGTAAAATTAAACTTGTTTTTAAAATTAAGTTTGAATAAGTTCTATCAAGCTTGTAAAAACGATTTAATAATTTTCCAAACATGTTTTTAAAATTTGGAAACAAGTTCTAAATTCACAAAAGGGGGATTATCCCCAGGGGGATTATTGTTTCAACCCATCCCCAGGGTGGGGAATTAATAGTGACTGGGGAATTACTAGAGTAAATACGGTAGCTAACATTAACCTGAAAATAATTACCTAATCATTCCATGTATAACAGAATAAATAAATATTCGCATATTAAAGAAAAGATTGAATTGACCAGGAATGTATAGACGTGGAAATCTAAGGCTATATTCATCATTTACGTCTTGATCTAGAATTCCCATAGCCAAAACAGGCATAGCCGTAAATAGAAGATTATAGAGGGAAATGAGCACAGGATCGTAGACTGTCTGAAGGGAAGGAAAAAAATTTTTTGAAAAATTTTTTGGATTTTTTCTTTGGAAAATACCTGAGCAGAATATCCAGAAAAGAAGGAATACCAAAAATTAGTAAGTGTATAAGCAAAATTTTTGTAGAAAAAATATCGAAGAAATTTGCACATTCGAAGATAGGACTGTCTTCCATGCACGAGAAGTAACCTTTCTAGATATCGAAATTGTCCAATTGAAAAGTCTGATGAGAGAACGGCTTGCATTCCTTCATGGCCTATAATGCAAAATTATCAGTCTGGTTATAACTTGTCTGATATGGGCTGTCTAAATAAAGACATCCCTTGAGAGTGATCTCTGTGCCATGGGGAGTTTGCCTCCTTGAGATTCATTAGCGTAATATTAATTAATTCAATTAATTTTAAATAAAAGTGGATTTAAAAACAGTCTACATGATTTCCTAACGAATCAATAGATAATAAGAGTTCGAAGGCCTTGCTTAATTTTTGTTAAGTGGAATGTGCATAATATTAATTAATTCGATTGATTTTGAGTAAATGCGGATTTAAAATTCCTTGCAAATAAAAATTTTCCATCATTTTGAAGTTTATTTTTGCAAGTCAAGCTTTTATTGCTTGACTAATTGAGATTAAAAACTCGCTGAATTTAGTGATTCTAACGATGGCAAGGATAAACTGTTTATTGAGAGACGAGTTAAAGGATTACTTAAGAGATTTGAAAAGAAGCTATTAAGAAAATATTTTTGTCAGGCCGGCTACATATCATTTCCCCTTTAAATTGTAATTTTACCAGAAATCCCAACACCAATGTGTGCAGTTCTAATCATACTAACATCATTAGCACCGTCACCAATTGCCAAAGTAACAGCTTTAATATTTCGCTTTACCAACTCGACTACTTTTGCCTTTTGAAGGGGTGTTACTCGACAACAAATAACTGACTTAAAAAAATTTTTTTGAAACTTTTGAAAAATTTTTCTCCTCACAGTGCAGTTCCTTGCAATTTCCAAAAATATTTTTTCATGTTGTGTCTTCAATGCATGCACCAAGGATTCCCCATTAATTACGAGAGCATACCCCCCACTTCCTTCTTTTAAATCATCACTGGTGGGCCCAGCAGTAGGCGTTAATTTATTGCCTGGATGTTCAGATCTTGCAGTCAAAACATTGCTAGTCCCTTAGGTTAAGGGAGATTAAATTTAATTCATTCGAATAAAAGAAAAGGTAAAAGTCTAGCCAGGGGCAGGCATTAATGCTGTGAACCGTTGGCAGTTATTTTAAGCACCCGCTTATTAAGCGTTTTAAATTCTAGCCTTACATTACCGTATCAAATCTTGGAAAGGTCTGTCTTCATACTCAGAGCTGAAGGTTCCCGTTCCACTATACACATGATTTTTCCAACAGAAACTTAATGTCTAAATTTTTAAAATTACAGGCCTTTTTCCAATTTCCCTAATTTTCTAATTTTATAAAGGCTTGAGGATATATGATGATCTAATTTTCGTGCATGTCTGTCAGGGTTCCCGAAATTGGGCACATATTTTTCACAGCTTCAGGATCCCTGATGTCTGTCTATCAGCCCAGAGGGTTAATAAAGGTAATTAATTAATTAATCTTTAAAAAACCCTCCAAACAAACCATTAATCCCCAATCCTTCTTCATGCCTTAAACTAGCAGGGAATATAGTTGTCATTTCCGTAGGTCTTCGACTTTGTTGTCTATCAGTCGTTGGGGAAGTAATTATTGGGGAGAGAGGTCTAGAAGAAGCATCTTTTGGATTTTGTGTTAATTCTGTTGGAGATGGAGAAAGTTCTCTAATTGGAGTTCTTGGAGGTAAATAGAAGCTGCTGACACCAACAACTGTCTTAAATTAAAATTTTAAAAATTAAATTTTAAAAAATAATTTTTTAGTAAAGCAAAAGTAAGGTGTAAAGCACAACACAATTAAATTAAAGAATTAATTAGAAAAAGCAGGATTAGTCTATAGCGAGGATATTCGCATTTAGAGGGTTAGAGTTGAAAGCTTTCGTTAGTAGAAATTTTTTATTTCAAGGTGAGTGATGGTTAGACGTTGATACATAGTTAAACAAGCATATTATTGCAAAATCTCTGTCTTAAAATCTCCATCCAAGGTTATCTTATACAGATATGAACAAGCAGGATATCGTAAATGCTCAAATAGGAGATATCATAAGTACCAGCATCTCCTCAGATCCCGCATTTTCCTACTATTAGTACTGCCATTAGAGGGGGTTTATAAATTGTAGTACTTTAAAAAAAAATGCGATAACCCTAGACTCCGATTTTTTCAAAACTGGGCTCCGGGGCCCCGGAGCCATGGCCAGAAGTATCAGCCCCTTTGAAGTAAAGCCGAATTTGATTGTTTGGTTTTGAACGAGACAGGCACACGTTTACCTACATTGTCAAAATCCAGGATGTTGTCAAATCCAAATTGACTTCTAAACAAAACCTAACAGTAAAAAATTTGGCGAGTCTTAATTGACTCACCACCCAAAAAAATATTGTAAGGGGCCTTTCTCCTGAGTTTCCATTTAATTCAGTAAACCTAAGTGAAATAATTATTACATTTTTATATATTAAGTAAATATAAATTCAGTGCATCCCAAGGAGGAGCTATCCGCTCATAAAGAAAACTTTTTTCCTATATTTTACAATCCCCTGACGGGTGTTATAAAACAGAGATTTTACTTTTAACTATATAAATTTTACACAACACCTCCACATCAACATTGTTATCCTTTAATATTATCTCTTCATTATCTCCTCCATCCAAAAATATTATAGTCTTCCCCTCCTCTTTTAAATCCTCCCCTTCTTCCTCTTCTTCAGTTATCCACTTAAACTGCCTTATTTCTTCGTCAAAAGCAAACTTTTTCAGAAAAAGTTTAGAACAATGTTCACGAACATTTGCCTCTTGTTCATCAAAAACATCGTTTACTTGTTGCGATTTTCTACTGTTTCTCATTTGTTTTAATTTTCTCTTCCTTCTCTCATTTTCTTCCAAAACTTGTTTTTCTTGTTCTATAAGCTCCGCAACCTCGCATTGTTCCAACAAGGCAATTTGTTGGGCAATATAATTCTGAACATTGTCAAAACATTCATCCGAACATTTGTTCTCTTCTTCTCCCACAGTCTCTACAACACTCTCGCATGTTTTTCCGGAATGTTTTTCCGGATCGTCTTTTCCTCTATTTTTCTGCCTCTTCTTTTTCTCTGTTTGTTTAGACAACAATGTTTCTTTTTCTTTAAGTTTCCCAACATTTAAATGGCCGTTTTTGTTCGCTACAAAAACCAAGTTGGAAGAGTAAAATGTTGGTAATGTTGTTTGTTTTGTGTTGTTGTAAAATGTTGTCAATTGCTAAATTTTCCTACGACAGGAATGTTTATGGGAAGGGTAAAAATAAATTTTTTTTTGAATTTTTGGGTAAAAATTTTCAAAAGGGGGAAAATTCAAAAATTTTAAAAATGTAAGTATAAAATGATTTTTAAAAAATGTTAAATTGTTGAATGAATTTTCTAAAAAAAACTTTTTTTAAATAGAATCGGACCTACTATAAGAAACACACTTGGGGCTTAAAGATGCGTACCTCATATGATGAGGTATAGCTTAAATTGGGAGAATTTTTTAAGGGATATCGGAGGGAAACCAGAGGAATATTTGAGGAATTATGGAGATATAAGGGGGCATCAAGGGAATAACAGAGGAGAGATTAAGGGATCTGAGAGAGTAGAGGGGGATATCATAGGAAGATAGGAGGATCCTATAATGAGGCTCAACTACATTTATTAAGCTATAAATGTCCACAACACACTTGAAAGTAAAAAAAACAAAATTATAAAAAACCCACTTGTGGCACTTTAGCATTTTGCATACGTCTAATAGTATCTTTCAATTGAACTTCAACTTCCTTTTCATCCTTGCCGTCGATAATGGACACTTCACGCATATATTCGGTTAATAATCCACAAGAAAAGGCAATATTGATGGCTGTTTCCTTTAAATTAACTTAATTTTGGAATATTCTTAAGATGAGACTACTGTATTGATGAGACTGCTGTTCAGTTTCTAGTGTCTATTAGAGCCCTGGTATTTTTCGGTATTTAGTATTCCGTATCGTAGTACGATACGAAGAAATAAAATACCGCAATACCGACCAAAAAAATTTGAAAGTTGGATATTTTATTGTCTCCAATATTCTCAGTAAATGATTCTCCTCATATACCGAAGAGAGTCACCCCAAAGCATAGAATTTACAAATTTGACGATAATTTGGCGAGTACTAATGTCTCACGACCCAAAAATACACTCATGTTACGCTACATTCATTCAAATTTTAATAAAATTCCAATAAACTTAAGTGAATTTAATTATTGCAATTTTATATATTAAGTAAATTTTTAAATAGCGTAGTTAGTATTGCGTCAAATATCGGGAACTTGAATGGTTTGGGTATGCTTTTTTAGCCTCGCCCTTTTTTCTTTTTGCATCATCAATTAACTTTAATATTACAAAATGGTCAGCCTTTCTTTCTTCCTCGATTTCAACTCACTAAAACCCTCACCAACTAGTCAACGATAACAATTAGATTTTTGGAAGTTACCTAATTTATACATATAGAGCTAATACCCAAAGATATTCTGAGATGGATTTTACAACTCTCGTCTTAAGTACATCTGGTCCTTACGTGGAATCAAAGGCCTATCAACTGGTCATCACTACTTTGGGGTTATAAAAGGGAGTTAATTTGTTAAAATCCCAATTACCGTTTTATCCCCAGTCAAAACCCATAATTTAATATTTGCATCAGCCAAAGCTGCAATTGTTTGAGGCACTCCATCCTGTAATTTATCTTCAATAGCTGTAGCACCCAACAAGATCATATCGCATTCCATTTCCTCATATAAAGCATCCACTCTCTTATCTTTATTTTCCAAGTCAATGAGAGCTTCGTGCAATCGCTCCTTTAAATTAAAAATTTTTTAAATTTTTTCGAAAATTTTTTGTAAAAATTTTCTTTTTAATATCGACAGAAATTTTTAAATCAACCAGTCTCTAAAATTTGGCAAGTCTTTATTGACCCACCGTCCAAAAATAAATTTTGATTCCAATACATTTATTAAATCTCTTAACGAATTCTAATAAACTTAAATAATTATTGCATTTTTATATATTAAGTAAATTATACATTAAAATAAATTATTCAATAAATTTCTAGAAAATTTAAAAAATTAGAAAACTCTAACCAGCCATTTTTCACAATATTCCCCATCAACAATTTTATACGCCACACAAAGTGTTCTTAAACCATCAGTTGCAAATTTGTCCAAATGTTGGAGTGTTGCTTGACGTAATAATTGGCTTGTATCTTTCTCGCTAAGCCTTTCCATTATCATTGTATCAGCTCCTTTGCAATAAAGTCGAATTTGATTATTTGGTGTCCGAACAAGAACAGACATGCGTTTACGGACATTGTCAAAATCCAGAATGTGTAAGGCGTCGTAGGTCTGAAATTGGAAAAGGTACGAGATTTACTACCAGCTTGATAAGTAAAATAAAAAAAATTAGAGGGATTGTTAGGATATTAACAGGAGCCATTTTATAACTGTTAGGATCAAAAACGCCTGAAATTTTAGGTACTTTCTGCACAAATTAGCATACATATTTCGAAAAGATTAGGAGAGTCGAGATTGACTCCCCATTCAAAAATAACAATTTTGAGCAAACAATTTATTTGAGTTGCTATAATTACAATAAACTTATGTATAATAATTATAGCATTTTTATATATTAAGTAGCTTTGGGATCTGGCCCAAAAGATTGAGTCGGGCATCGGATTATGGTCGAAAAAACTCGGTCTGTCCGGTCCAATAAAAATGAGGCCCTAAAAATGACTCAAACGTCGGCCTGCCTCAAAAACCCCAACCCTAATATTAGGTAAATTTTCTTATAATGCTGAATCTATTTTTTTTCACCCATACATTTGTTTTCATTCTCACAAATTTTAGCAAAAAAGTACATTTTTGAAAAGAACTTATTTTCTTTAAACAAGTTTTTTTTCGTTATCTATGCCTTAATAATCATGGAATGAAACGGCCAGTTTATCTAATTTAGCAATTAAACTTCAAAGATAAAATCGACACAGTTAGAAAAATTGGAGTTCATCTCTGAGACTCCATCCAAAAACATACAATATTCTTCTGGATCCTCTTGAGTTTAAATGAACTTATACATATACCTATGTAAATTAATTATTGCATTTATATATATTATGCAGATTCTCTTATAATTCTAAAATTATTTTCCTTCAAGTTTCTTGTTATTTTATTCTCATAAAATCTTACAAATTCGAAAAATAATTTACTACTTTTCTTTTCAACAAATTTTTTATTACTTGGTTCATTTTAAACTAGCTAATTTCATTTAAACTCCTCTGGGGAAAATTTACCAAAGACTTTAACAAAAATTAAAATACCTCAGTCCGCCCATTAACTTCCAACGTTATACTTTGAGGAGTTCTCCTTCTAAAGACAAATCCAAAGTTGCGAGCTGCAGAAGTGAGGGCTGCCTCGTCCGGACTTTGTGCTTGATATTCAAGTACATCTCCTTTTCCTTCAGGCATTACAGTGTGACAAATGGCCAATAAACGCCAAAATTCTTGTACCTAATAATTAGTGATAAAATTAATTGTTTAAGGGTTGTTGTTAGCGAATGTACTAGTTAACCCGCAAAAGATTTTATTAAATTTTGTATGTGTCCGGAAAATCCAAAAGGATCTTTCGAATTTACCGCTACCCAACGTCTATTTTTTTGAAAGACAAAAAGAGATATCGAAGAATTTGAAGAGGCATTGGGGATTTTTAGAGGGACATTAGGGGATTGGGTGATTAAGGGTATTTGTTGGATTTTGGGAGCCAATAAATTGTGGTCTTGAAAAGGAGCTTTCCTGTTTCAAAATTTATTTTCCCTAAAGTAAGGTGAAGAAAAATAAAATCATTCATTTGTTTCATAGAATAGAACACTCGCTCATTTACCTCCTTCAACCCATCCACAGTATCAATAAGCAAAGTTTTGTCATAAAATTTAAAATTCTTTTCGTGCCACCGATTGAAAGAAAAGTCAATTCCTGGAAGTGTATTTTCATCAATATTTTCAATTACATCTCCCCTTTCATTTCGAAAGTCGCCGTAGCTGCGTCCATTTATTGAACATTTTTTGAAAACCTTTGAGGAAAATTTAAAAAATTTCTTGAAAAATTTCTCTACCCCTCGCCCCCGTCCCTCCATCTAGAAATTAAAAAAATTTCCCTCCCCCCCCCCTTGAAATTTTTTTTGAAAATTTTTCTCTCCCCCCCCCCCTTCTAAAAATTTTTTGTTCTTTACCATAACATTCTGAGTCAAAGTCCCTGTTTTATCACTAAAAACATATTGAACTTGTCCCAACTCTTCATTTAAAGTACTCGTTCTAGCATTTGCTGGAGTATCAGTTTTTGGGTCATACATTTTTAAATCGCTGTTAATAAACTTTGAATGGGCTAGACGAATCATTTCAACACTAAAAATTTATTCTGATTTAGTTCTGATTTTTAATTTTGAGATTTTACTTCTGATTTTTATTCTGAAATTTTAATTCTGATTCTTGGTTATTATTTTTGATTTATTTCTGATTTTAATTTTGAAATTTTAGTTCTGACTTTGATTCTGATTTTTATTTCTGATTTTTATTCTGATTTATAATTCTGTTTTTAATTTTGAGATTTTTATTCTGATTTTTAATTCCGATTTTGGTCTTTGTTCTTATTTCTGATTTTAATTCTGATTTTTAAAATTCTGATTTTTATTCTGAAATTTTACCTGATATATAGAGATATAGGCACAACAGTATTTAACAAAATAATATAAGAGAAAAATTGTAAAGCAACAATAAACAAAACTTGAGAGGGGGCAATAGCCCTCTCCTCTGCACCAGAATCTTCTCCCAAAAAAGAAGTAACTCCTTGAACAACAGGTAATTGAACGGTCGTTAAATTCTTTATTCGAGGAACAATTTCATCCCAAGGCAGAAATACACGAAAATGTCTGCCCACAATTTGTTCCCAAAAACCAGTCATTAAAGTACAAATTAAAGTGCAAACAAAGAGAAACAGAACAATCTGAAAAATATTATAAAAATCAGAATTATTTTTGTGTTTTTATTCTGTTTTTAATTTAAATGTTTGGGAGGTTATTATTGTTCAGAATATTTAACCAAAACACCATAACTAAAAATCAGAATTAAATCTGAACAAAATCAGGATATTTATAATAGGAAAACAAAATCAGAATATTTTTGTTGTTATTTGTTAATGTTTGAATTTAATTCTGATTCTACCAATTTATGAGTGTTTTCTTTAAAATATTCTGATTCAGTATTTTGATGTTTAATTCTGGTTTGTTTAGATGTTGCTCTGATCAATTTCTGAGTGTTTTAATTAAATGTTCTGATTTATTTTTTACCTGTATTGTTCAAATTTAATTCTGATTTTTATTTCGTTTTTGTTTTGTTCAGATTTTGTTCTGATTTTTTGTTTTATATTTATTCTCCTATGTTTTCATGCTTCTATGTTCATTTTTAATTCTGATTTTCTCAAAATTATAACTCACCCCAAGTATCAGAATATTTAAAAATTTATCCAAACTAGTTCTCTTCAAAGGCGATTCTCCACTGTTTTGCATTAATTTAGTATCAGCACCAGCAAATACAACAACTCCATAACAAAATCGAGTATTTCTTAAACAACATCCACGCAACAACATATTATTGTTATCCAAATTGTATTTTTGTCCTAACCATTCAAGTCTGCCATTAAATTGGTCTAATCGGTTGTTGGGTGGTTCACAGACTATTAAACCTGAAAAATAATTTTTGAATGAGATAGATTGTTTTTCTGAACTAGAGTAGCATCTGCGAATGCAAAAACACAAATAAAAATCAGAATATTTAAACAAAACCAGAATTATAGGAAAACAAAATCAGAATATCCATAGTTTTGGTTAATTTTGTTAAATTTTTTTATCAGTTTACTACTTGAGTTTTCTTCTTTACTTAATATGTAAAAAGTCAATTTATTTAATATACTTATAAGAATTTATCTTTGCGCTTGCGGTATTAGGTGGTTCGTCCCCACTATAATTTTTAGGATTGGGGACTGCGCTTCAGTCCCATACAAAGAAATTTCAAACGTACTCTACTGGTGTGATTGAAATTGCCACACTATGAAGTAAACCCTCTATCTACATCCTCCAGTGATGAGACCGGTTATCCGAAAGCGATCCGAAAAGCACTTTGAAATCCGACTTTAAGCTCGACTAAACTTTTTCCTTAATCAGACCGCTTTGTTATCCTTCCTCAAAGGTGGGATTGCTAATTAAACAAGTCTATTGGCTATAAAATTGTTTTCACTTAGAAAGATTTCTAAAGATTATTTTGCTCCAAATTAATAGGAAAACTAAACCAGAGTTTAGGTTAATTTGTTAATGTTTAACTTTAATTCTGATTTTTATTATTTGTAAATTTATTTTCAAAGTCAAAAAGCAATAATTAAAAAGATTATTTTACTCTAGATTAAAAATGTTGGTCTTAAGCTTTTTTTACTAATTTACGACTTGAGTTTTCTTCTCTACACAATATGTAAAAATTCAATTTATTTAATATAAATATAAAGATTTATCTTTGCGTTTAACCTGACTTATGGAGGTGCTCCTTGCATGAATTTTTGGGATTGGGGACTGCGCTTCAGTCCCCTACAAAGAATTTTCCAACAGTGCTTTAACGTAATGTTTGAATTGTTATTGTTACAACTTGAATAAAGCTTAACCCTCAAGCTTAGTCTTCTAGGGATGGGAGTTTGGTTATCCCGAAAGCCGGTTCGGGGAAATCTTTATAATCTTACGCGAAACTCAATTAAATGTTTCCTTAAGCAGATTTTTAATCCATCCTCAAGGATGGGATTGCTAATCAAACATAGTCTATTGGCTATAAAATTGTTTTCACTTAAAAAGATTTTTAAAGAATTTCTCACCATCAAATTCATAAATTTTATCAATTATGTCCCCCATTTCAGTTGTACAGGGCAACGCCATTCTTGTCTTTAAATTAGTTTCGCCATCCAATTCGGCTGTTTCAATATAACAAATGCCTGAATCTGATGTGGATAACTGAGAAAAAAATTTTTTTTGAAAATTTTAGAAAAAATATTTTATACCAATAAAAGGTCAGCAGCAATAAAATCCCCACTTTCCATACGGACAATATCACCAACTTTTACATTCATCCATTCTTCTTCACAAATATCAATCTTCCCCCTTTTTGTGTTATAACGTAGAACATAAGCTACCCTTTGATTTACTATACGGTCATTACGATGCCTTTGCTTTAAATAAAAAAATTTTTCGGCTTTCTTTTTTATTGTTTATAAGATTTTTTATCAACCTCCTCCAAGATTGCTTGCATTTAATGGGAATACAGTATAATGAAAGGAAGGAAGAGGAATTTTTCTGGACCGGATTGAAGGTGGTTCAAATGGGTATTGGAAATTAGGATAATATTCACCAATTCACAACCATTTCTAGTTACATTTCGAGTTATGATACGATCTAGTATATCTATTGCGTGGGGAATCTGATACAATAATAAAATATAATTTTCAGCCTCAGCAGATAAATTATGGCGTGAGAGGCTTGCTAAACCACTCCTCTAATGAACTAGATAAAATTTTAAATTTAGATTAGGGGTAAGGATTCTGGGAAACCCAGCCGAAAACATTATTCTTAACCGGAACTTTTTTTCGAATACTCGGACTAATTTAGATCACAACAGAAAAATTTTAACAAAATATAAATTTTACCAAATCATCGTAACCATCTTTAATGGCACTGCAAAGAAGCACAAAGCTTAGAGGCACTAAAGTATATACCCAATTTACAGAACTTATTTGAGGAATGCATTGAAGACATAACAAAACAAGAAAATAAAAATTGGCAATTCGGGTAAATTGTTGAAATAAATTGACTGGGACAAAAGTGAGCAGTGAATATTTGGATGTTTTGATAAAATTGTCCTTTAAAAAATTTGGAAAAAATTAATGTTAATTTGTTTAAAAAATTCCAAGAGTGGGAAGAAATAAGGACTTAGAAGAATTTTAATGGAAATGAGAAATGTTTGGAGATCTTAGAAAAAATACTTTTTTGGGTCAGGATTAAATTGGTCCTTTTTTACTATTTCTCAAATTTGTAGAAGGCTGTCTTAAGATTAAAGTTCTTTTTAATTTACAGATTGATTTTTCTTATCTACTTAATATGAAAAAATTCAATTTATTTAGTTTATAGATTTATCTTTGCGTTTAAAAATAATCGTAACTCCACAGTGGTAAATTTTTGGAATTGGAGACTGCGCTTCAGTCTCCTAAAGAGTTTTTAAACAATACAAAATGGGTAAAGTTTTATTTTATCCTGTAAAGAAATTTTCTATAGCATAAATGCCTAAAGAGTATTTTCTCCAAATTTAAATTCTGTGTTAAAAATTTTTCAAATTTAATTTACCGCATATTTAAATTGAGCATTAAATTCCCTGTCGTTTGCTTTAACAATTCTTTTCTCTTCTTTTCTTCCTTTTTTTGTATTTTCCTTAACAGGATCAGCGTTGCTTGGCTCGAGTTTCTGTTTGGGTATCATTGCTTTTATGCACAACTTGAGCAATTTAAATGGATGTGTTTTGGCTAAAATTAAAAAATACAAGTTAATTGGATAAAACGCAAAGAAATTACGCGTCCTTTAAGTTTTATTTAATTCTGAAACACAAGAAAAATCAGAATTTCTTTTGTGTTTTAAACTGAAATCAGAATTAAAATAAAACAAAATATAAACAGAATTTCTGTTCTGCTAACTGTGTTTATGTATTTATGAAAAATCAGAATTTAAATTTTAACAAAAAAATTCTGAAACACAAACGAGAATCAGAATTTAATAATAATAATAATAATTTATCTGCCATTCAGGCGTTAAATGTTGAAACAAATAAATGTAAAATTTGTGATTTTAAATAAAAAGCAGAATTTCTATCAAAAAATTAAATAAAAAGCAGAATTTCTAACAAATAAATGTAAAATTTGTGATTTTAAATAAAAAGCAGAATTTCTATCCACAAACAATTAGAATTTTTTGTAGTTTTCTTTTATTCAAAAAAACCAGAATTTATGAAGAAAATACAAACATTTTTCTTTTTCCAAGTTTCCTGTAGCAACAAATTCTTGTGTTGCCAATTTATTATTTAATTTATTTAAATCAGAATTATTTGTGTTTTCTTTATTTTTGTCGTTAATTTCTTCGTTAATTAAATTCTGTAAAATTAATTTTAATTTTTTTAAAAAATTAAAAAAAAATATTTTACTTTTTCCTTAATATCACAGCTATTTTCGACATTATTTTTAAATTTTTCTTCTTCTTTTATTTGACCGAACGTGATTTCACCAGCAGAAGAAGAACAAGATGACGATTTTAATGATGACTCTTCTTTTTGTTTTAAAATTTCTTCTTCTTTTTCCTGTTCTTTCACCTCTTTTGGTGAATAATTTGATAAATTAGAGAGTGGAGGGATTGACGCAGATGAATGTCGTTTGTCGGATTCTGATTGCTCTGTTTAAAAACAAAAAATTAAATTAATTACTCATTAATTAATTAAAAGGTTGTGTGTGTTTCCGGAAAATAATTGTATTTTTTTCTGATTTATTTGTTTAAAAATAAACTTGGAGAGAAAATACAAAAATTAAAAATGTATTTTATTTTTCGGAAAGCGTTTGTATTTTTGTGTATTTTTGTATTTTTTTGTGCTTTTCCAATTTATAAAATAAACTTGGAGAAATACATAAATACATAATGATTTTATTTAAAGTTGTGTATTTTTCCGGAAAATTTTTGTATTTTTCCTCTTCAACAATAAACTTTGGAAAATACAAAAATACTTGGTGAACTAGCAAATTAAGGACGAAAAAATATTTAAAGATTTTGAAATTTTAAGAATTTTTTAAAAATATTTTTAAAAATATTTAAAATTAATGTTTGCTTTCATTATTAAAATTTTTCCTTGTTCAAAAAATAATCATGGAAATGATTCAACGGATCATGCGGTTGAAAAAAGGAAAAATAGTAAATAAATGAAACTAGTAAATGAATCATTTTTGAAAAATTTATATTTATTTATTTGGATTAATTTTTAATGATTCAAATAAAAAAATTTTTTCTGTTACAAAATTTAATCGTTGAATTAACACAAGATTTGTTAGAGGCAGTTTATTTTGTGTGTTTTTATTTCTTTATGAGATTATTAATTAAACTAGTAAAATGAATGAAAAAAAATTTTTTTGAATAAATATAAATAAAAAATTGTAGCAATAAATAATAAATTTGAAACATTATATTTTTGTATTGTTATTAATTTTCAAATAAACATTAATTTTTTTTTTATTTTCGCATTTGCAGCATTTAATGTTGCCGCTTATCGCATTGATTTTGTGTTTGGTTTACAAAGCTTTTATTTTATTTTTTGTAAAAATGGATGGTTATTTTGTTTGATTTTTGGAGATGATTTGCATTTGGATAGATTTGACTATTGTTTGGTAAAGGGAATTATTAATAACGATTGTTTGGAAAAATATTTAAAAAAGCTTTGCTTGCATTAGAAAATTAGAACATAATATCATGAGAAAACACAAGAATTATTTAAACAAAAATGTATTTTGTTTGTGAAAATACAAATGTTTTTGAGTTTGCAAAAAGAGTAAAACTTGTTTATGAAGAACATTAAAACATAAAAACAAGTTTATTTAAAATTCTGATTTTTAATTTTTGTGTTTTTGTTTGTGATGTTTTTGTGGAAGGTTTTGAGTTGTTAAAATAAATCAGAATTTATGTGTTTTGCAACATAGAAACACATATTAATTCAAACATTTACAAAAACATCAGAAACATAAAACACAAAAAGTAAAAAAATACAAATTTGTATTTTTGTTTTCAGAAAAATACAAAATCATCGAAAAATACAGAAAATAAACTTTGACACAAAAACACAAATAATTTCTGATTTGTATTTTTCTCCCAATTAAATACAATAAAATACAAATCAGAATTAAATAATAAATGGCACAGGGGAGTTTTTGTAGGTAACAAAGAGAGAGAAATTGAGCGTAATCGATCTCCGCCACCTCTCCAATAAATTTCTGCCACATCACAAAAAAATATTTTGTAACGGCAGACGTTCGCTCTTCACAGTTCAGCGAACGGTTTTAAATAAACAAAAAAAATTGAAAAAAAATAAACCGAGAGTAATCAATTTGTGTGCTTTTCCTGACAGTGTTTCCTCACAAAAAAAATTTTTTTTTTAATTTTTTAAAAAATATTTTCTAATAAAGATTATTTAAATATTAAAATTTAATAAGAAATCATTGCCAGGTAAAATAAAAAAAATAAAAAAATTTTTTAAATTCAAAATAAAAGATTTTTAGTTCTATATTGTGGGTATTGACTTTTATTTATTTTTTTTTAAATTTAACTTTTTTATTTTGAACTATTAAAATTAAAGACAAACACATTTCCTTGTTGTGATCGTTTAAAACCGGTTTTTGTATTTTTTACGCAACTCTTAACCTTCTTTTGATGTTGACTTATCCCGATATTTTTAACCACAACTTTTTTATTTCCCTACCGATCTGAAAGATTTTTATATCATTTTAAAGCTCTAAATGTGAGGATTATTTTTGCTAGCAGGATTATTTAGATTAAATCATTTGTTAAAAAGTTACAGACTTTTAAGTGCGAAAAATTGTGATTTTTGGTAATTATTTGCCGGTAACTTTTTATTAGTTTATCTGATAAAATCAATCCTGTTAAGAAAAATAATCTGCTCTTCAAGAGCTTTCGAATGGTATAAAAATTATACAAATCAGTTGAAAATTAAAAAAGATATGCTTAAACAAAGATAGCCCTATGCTTCATGTTTAGGGGCCGTGTTGTCCGTAATTTTAAATATTTTATTTTAAATCCGTCGAAAATTTCTTGTTTATTTTAATATTTAAACAAACAAAAAAATTAAAGAAAACAGTAAAATAAAAGAAAATAAAAATACCAAAAATATAAGCCGAGAAGAGGGTTAAAAATTCAAAATTATAATAGACAGCCAAACGATCTCCTCTCTCTCTTCTCTATTTACTTTTGGATTAGCTATTGAAATAATGACAAAAAGAAAAAAAAAATTTTTTTTTGATTTATTTTTAAAACAATAATAATGAAAATTGAGAATATTAAATGGAAAATAAATAAAATTAATTTCATGTACTTAAGAATTTTTTAAAATTTATTTTTGAATAAATTGAATAGAGAAAAGCTTCAATTTTATAAAATATTGAAGAGAATTAAATAAAGAAATTTAGGAAAATTTTTATCGAAATAATAAAAACATACCCATTAAAATTTTGGTGCTTCTTGTGACATTTAATTAATTAGAAATACTTGGAAATAATTAGAAAAAAATTTTTTTGAAACTTTAAAAATTCTTTTAATTAAATTCTTTAATGAAACAATAGGTCCCCAAAAATAGGTCTCAATATGTGTGTTGGAAATGATAAAGGGTTAGGAACTTGGAAACTATTCAGAAATCATAGCTAAATTTAGAATAGAATAGAAAGTTAGAAGTTTAGTTGAGGGTTGATAATGAAAGGCCCTATGTTCCAATTAGACGGCCCTAATCCCCCCTAACTTTAGAAATTATAGAGAGTTGCTGCCCTCAACATCATGTTATCAAATTTTATTTGAACTGAATTATTAGTAATCTTTTTGTTCCTTTTAACATTTAAAGTACCTCTGAGACTCCCTACAAAAGCTAAAAACTTCGTTAAATCCAATGAATAAAACTCATTAATAGAGACCGGATTTTTATTGAAACAAAATTGCAAAATATGGCCTTTTTCGACGAAATATATTCAAAAAGGAAGTAATATTTAAATAAAAATTCGGCCTCTACTCATTAAATCTTCGATTATTACAAGTTTTAGTTCGCTTTCTTATTTAAAAATGAAGAGGAATTTTGAAATTTAACAAGAAAATTAATGAGAAAAAACTAAAAAAATAAAACAACAAAGTAAGCAAGTAAAAAGTTTTTTTGTCATTTAAAGAAAAGAATCACCTCAAGGCTTGTTTAAAAGTTTTTCTTTTTTGTTGTTAACTCAAAAATGTTCCCCGCGTTGTCCAAGGCAACCGAACAAAGAAATCTAATATATAAATTTGTGAACGGCTATATTAATAGAATTATTTAAGAAATTGGAAAGAATAAATAAAAACACAATAAAAGTTAGAAAAAGTGAGTTTTGAAGAAAATAAAAAAGAATTTTTTTTAATTAAATTTAAAATTAAAATCATGCACGAATAGCAACATAAGAGAGAATTCTGAATGAAACACCTATTTAATTAAAAGATTTAGGGAGATTCTACTCCCTCTTCAAAAATATTCAAGCTACCTTGGATGATATTACAAATTTATAAATTCTTGATAATTTAAGTAAAATGATAAATATATTTTTATATATTAAGTAGATTTTATTTTTATTTACCTAGAAAGCTAAGCAACTATTAACTTATCGAAATAAATTTTTGATTTTTGTTAAAGACAAATTTTTAAGACAAAATCTCGTACGTTGTTGTTGAAGCTCATTTCATTTTAGTAAATAAATTTAATTTAATTGAAAAGAGTAGCTGACAAACCATGCTAAGCAAATAGGCTCTGTTACAGTTTAATTGACCAATGAAAGCTTACTTGTCCAATAAAAATTTTTTGAGTCGAAACAAAATTTAATTCCAATTTTTTATTACAAGACAATTTAAATAAAAAAAGGGTTTTTATATCCTTTTTTGTGATAATGTTTTTGGTATGTTCGAACGTGAACAATAAAGTACGTTTCTTCCATATTGCGGGGGAGGGGGGGGGGTGATGGGGGTTATTGGGATTTCATGCCTTATTTGTATTGTGGCTACGGAAATAATGTGTAATATCTCCGGAATCCAAATAGAAAATAATGAGTAATAATTCATCTGGGGATTTGTAATTGCGAGAAAAATAGTGGGATTTGGGTGAATAAAAAAGGATATCAGAGATTAGAGTTAGGGGGATTCTACGGTATCGACTTCCTTATTTTTTCAGCGAAAGTTTGCGAATAATGAAAGGCCAAGAAGACAAATTACATAATTTATTTAGGGCCAGCCCAGTCGAGTTCATTTCCACAAAAACTTGACGTACGATTAGATTTGTGGAACCGAACCGGACAAATTGGCACCACTAATTATTATTCAAGTAAGAAAATTTAGGAAGTTGAGAATTCCTTCCTATCCAAAAATATCATCGATACTACTAAAACCTCCACAAACCAAAAATATGTTTTTGTATTTTAAATAAAAATAAAATATATTTTTAAATATTAAATAGATATACTTTTTTATTTCCAAAAATTTTGAACTTAAGGTTAATGAATTTATATTTTCGTTTTTTTAAAGAAAATTTTTTTATAAATTTATATACAAGAATTAATTTTATCTCAAATTTGCTTTGAATTAAACAAAAAATTGAAAAAAATAGAATTCACTTATGTTTGTATAATATCCTTTAAAATTTTAAACAAACAAAAGAAATTGTCAAACAAATAATTAAAAAGCAAAAACAATAATGAAAGACAAAAGAACTTGAAATTTAGTTTATTAAAAAAATTTAACAGCTTAAAAATAATATTGTTTTTAGGTTATATATAACACAGCAGCATAAAATAGCAGAGGGTAGAGAACGGAATTTTGAAAAAACCGGGTCCGGGTTCGGGGAAAAGGGTCTGAAAGTTGACCGGGAGGGACCCGGTCCGGGAAAACCGGAAATTCAGTTCCCGGTTGCTCCAAAAAAACCGGGAAAAGGGACCCGAAAACCGGGAAACGGGTCCCGGACCCGTTCCGATCTCTAGCAGTTGGTGCAACCAGAGTTTCAGTGCCATTTCAGTACTATGGCATTTTATGGGGTATTTTTTAGTTTGGTGGATTAAGTGTCGGGATTGAGGATGTTAAGGATATCGAGGGATTTTTGGATAAACTTCCCGATATCCGTTGAAATCCTTTTAATCAACATTAATCTCCTATTCACTTTAATCTTCCTATCCTTCATTAATCTTACAAAATCCACTATATCTCAATCAATGCTTGCCGATCCGTATAAGCAAAATTTAGAGAGTTAACACTCCCTATTCAAAAATATTATTCAACTGGCTGTGTGCAATCCATATTCAATTATACATCAAGAAAATTTAAGCCACATGATAAATATATTTTTGGATATTAAGTAGATATAATTTTTGATTGTCCAATAAATTTCAACTATTAATAAAGTCATAGGAATTATTTTTAAATTTTGCGGTTTATTAAAGAAAAAAAATTGTTATAGATAAATTGATACAAAATTGATTACTTTAAGCTAATTTTAAAATAAATGAAAATTTGAGTAACCGCGTCCATTGTGATAGTAGTGTTACAATTGCTTCTAAAACGAAGGGCAAGTCACTAGATTTTTCCTTTTTCAGCGACACTGGCTAAAATTTCGGAAAATTTACGGTGCTGAAAACACGGAAAATTCAGTTTTTCAGTCTGCAAACGAAAAACACACGTCAGCGCCGCCAACTCTATATTCCCATAATCCCAGAACTAAGATGAACTCGGGCTCGATACTCGGGATTTTATACTTTTATATGTATGACGATGGACATTTTTAGGTAATATAATGGGAAACAATTGTATCACCCAAAATTTATTACTATGTACTTTACTAAAAATTTTTTTACTCAAATTTAGGCAGTAAAGACTACCCATTCAAAAATAGAGACAACAGTGAAGGATACTTCTCTTGTCGCTCTTAACTAGAATTTAGGTAAAATTATAAATATATTTTTATATATTAAGTAAAATTAACTTTTTTAAAAGTCTGTCGATAATTAAAAGTCTGTCGTTTAAAGTCTGTCGATAATATTTTTTAAATTTTGAACAAACAAATGACAACAACAAACAAACAAACAATGAGTCAAACAAATAAATAAAAGATAAAACAAAGAGAAACAAAAAACTTTAAAATAATTTTGATTGAAAAGGAAAAGTATTACGATAACTTAAATAAATACCTAATTCAGAAGTTTTGAGTTTATGGAAAAATTTCATTGAGATTTCTAGATGATTTTATTAAATTTAATGGAAGGCGAGCTACAATGTATTTATAAGCATTAAACAATTAATTTTACATATTATACAAAAATCAAACTTTAGTCTTTTAAGATATCGCTAGAGGCAAAAATTTAAATAACACTAATTTAATCATTTGGGTTCGCAATAATAGGTTTCTAAGGCAGATGACCGCTTTTGTTAGACTTTTTAGAGAGTTCTCAACGAACCCTCTCACAAAAATGGCTAAACGACATTTGCGGATTCGCACTTGCGGACCGACTTTTGCGGACCGACATATGCGGACCGACACTTGCGGACCCGACATTTGCGGACTCGAAATGAAATAAAAAAATAAAAAGAAATTAAAAAATAAAACTTCAAAAAATTTAAAAGAAATTTATTTAAAAATGAAAATAAGAGATGCGTCCGACCCCGTTCCCGAATCATTTTTCACATTTATCCTCGACCCAAACCCCTTCCCGAAAAAAGTTTTAATCCGTTCCCCGCCAGAAAAAATCCTGTTCCCCGACTGTTTAAATAGGAATTAAGATGACTGCCATCAGTGATGTCAAGGGTTCCAAAATTTCTCTGGAACTAGTTCCAGTTCCAGAACCAGATTTTTAATTTTTGTAGTTCCAGTTCCGGATTATATACAAAATAGATTTTTTAAAATTTTTAAAGAGCTGCGGGTAGGATTTTATCCCACGTCAGATGAAGGTACAATTCTATTACCTGAGTAACAACCCAGAACTCTTTTGTAGCGTTACCCGAATTTTGGATAGGGGGGTTCTTACTAGGGTTTGACCCCGACCTCGAACCCCGACCCGAAACAATTCGAAAATCCCGTACCCCGACATACACGCCCCCGAGCGTTCGGGGTCAAACCCTAGTTCTTACTGAGGGTTGGTTACTCCTTAAAAATTTCCTTTTTAAAAAAGCATAAGAAAATGGATAGTTTTCAAAAGACGAAGGAAAAAATTTGCTGAGATCGACTTCGGATTTATAACTAAAACCGGTCTCTTATCATCTTTTTTTAAATTTATTTCGGGTCCGCAAATGTCGGTCCGCAAGTGTCGGTCCGCAAAAATCGGTCCGTAAGTGTCGGTCCGCAAGTGCGTGTCCGCAAGTGTCGGTCCGCAAGTGCGAATCCGCAAATGTCGGTCCGCAAGTGCGGGTCCGCAAAAGTCGGCTAACCCACAAAAATATATTATAGCCCCTTTAAAAAACTTTAATAAAGTAATTTCAGAAATAAATATATGTAAATTAATGTATTTTTACATATTAAGTAGTTTTTAGTTTTTATAAAAGAAGAACAAAAAATAAATAAACAACCTTAGTTTATGTGTTAATTCTAATTGTAAACAAAATTAGGAACAACAGAAACTTTGGAAAAACCATCTTTTTGCTATGTATTCCTAACATCATTTCGGTATACGCCAAAAAAGGAAATTTCACCAAAAAATTGTGGTGGTTCTTCAAAAAATGTAAAATTGTTTCACAAAATGAATACAAAAATTTTGTATATTTAGTTGAAATTTATAAGATTCGGAAAAAATAATTTCCAAAATTATTCTTTTTATTAAGACATTCGCTTTAGATTTATTCAAAATTGATGAATTTTAAACATTTTTCAAAATAACCGTCTCCTAGTTTAAGTAAAATTTTTACACAGAAAGACTGAGTAGAATGCTTGATGAAGTGGTGATCAAGAAATGCTTGCTTGTATAATTTTTACCTGACTTTAGATCAGTATTTCTGTCGTCACGACACCTGAAAGCGCGAATTTATTCTTTTGTCTACAGTTCATTATAGATTGACAGTGTTATTGATATCCATTTGTTAATGTAAAATCAGTAAACCATTTTTAAATGTTTTAATTTATTATTAGTGTTTAAAAAAATTTTTGCTAATGCTACTAATAAATAAAATTTAAAAGACTTTGTATTAGTCAGGATTCTTGCAATCCCAATTCTAAAACAAACCTGAATAGATAAAAATTAAGGTTGGACTCTATCGGTTTTAAAACCAGAATTTTGGATATTTTTCTGGACAAATAAAATAAAATCTACTTAATATATAAAAATATTTTTATCATTTTAATTAGAGTTGATCAAAACGATACTGGTATCGGCCAACCCGAGACCGAGATTGACCGATACTCAAGAACCCGATACCGAGACCGATACCAAAATTTTGAGCCGAGACCGATACCGAGAAACGATACTGACCGAGACTAGCAAAAAATTTTATTTTATGTCAAAAAATACGTGTAAAAATAATTTATTCATTATCTTCATAATCCAAATCATCAGATAAATACTCTTCACCATCTGGATCCGATCAGGCTTGGCAATGGATACAAATTTGTGTCCGTATCCGAATAGGTATATCCGTGAGGTCGACATCCGTATCCGAATATGTCCGTACAACTTTTGAAGCATATCCATCCGCGGGTATCCGCGGATGGCCGAAGTGAAAATTTCGGTTAACCAAACCATTGATTTCAGCGTCGCAGGCAAAAATTTTGAGAATTTTAGGAGTGCAAGTCAACAGATTTCTTCCAATTTTCAGCGATGCAGGCAAAAATTTGAGAATTTTGGAAAACCATGAAACCAGATTTCTTCCAATTTTTGCCCTCAGATACGCAAAAACCAATGCGCTCATCCCTGCTTCCGATCAATTTAAAAAAATTGAGAATTAATCCACTAGTGGGAACAATGGATTAATTCCCTTAATCCACTAGTGGGAACAACAGTTGCCGAAAATCGGAAGGCTCTGTAATCAAAATCTTGTAAATTTAACTCGAGGGCTAGGAAAATTCAACATTTCAGCGCCGCAGACGAAAATTTATTAAATTTTGGAAGGCCAAGTCACCAAATTTCTTCCTTTTCAGCGCCGCAGGCGAAAATTTTTTGAATTTTAGAAGACCTTATTCGAAAAAACTTCTCTTTCTCTGTTATGACGGATATCCTAAAAAAATTTTGGACGAAAACATGGACAATATTGGGGATTTTGTTTCTTTGAGTCAGTATCGTTTCTCGCCGAGAAATGGACCGAGAATCTCGGTATCGGTTTCGAGACCGAGAATGAAAAAACCGAGACCGATATTGGAAAAAAGCCGAGAATCTCGGTATCGGTCTCGGTATCGGTCTCGTCTTGATCAACTCTAATTTTAATTAAACATTATATGAATATAAAGGTGGTACTAAATATTTTTGAATAGGGAGTCTTGATCTTCCTAAATCTTACTTTTAGTTCATCATAATAATACAGTTCCGCGTTCTAGGAAATAGCGAATTTATTTTTTGTATAAAGGATTATTGTATAGATGGAACTGTTATTGGCGAAATCAGTTTATTTAATATTTATCTCATTAGCTTATGTTTTAAATAAATTCTAGAACTAATGACAGAAATTAATAAAATATGAATAATTCTGCTTTTTGGAAAAATTTTATGAAATTACATACATTTTAATCCACTGCAAAAAATAATAACTTTGAAAGTTTTTATTCAATTAATTCAACATGTTAAGAAAGAGGTGGGCGGATCCGGATCCGAAAAAAGGCCTGAAATCCGGAGATTTTTGTTCGGATACCGGATATCCGAAATTTTAAGTCGGAATATCGGATCCGAAAATTTCCCACAACAACATTATTAAGAAGAATTAGGGAATTAGTATTCACTCGCTATCCAAAAATAACAAACTCCAAACTGAGGCGACTTAATTACTATTTTACTTAAGTATTTGAAACTTAAATAAAATAATAAAGATATTTTTAAATATTAAGTGGAATTTTATTTTTATAATTCCAGAAATTAGCCTTAAGGGTAATGAAATAATATATTTCAGCTGCGGGTAGTTTAACCCAGATAAAGGGATTTGAGGGATAAGAAAGGATTGTGGATATGACCATTTGCTCGGATACAGAGTTCAAGAATTTTCGGTAAAAGTTCGCACCAACATGTGTTAGATTTTCTCCCATTCCTGTGCGAGTGATTTGCAAAGCGACTCAAAACTTTTGTGCTATTAAGAACTTTAATTCAAAATATAATATTAAGTTAATCCATCGGATTCAAATTAGAGTTGCACGAGATCGAGATTTTAGAAAAAATTCGAGACCGAGATTGACCGAGACTCGCATGACCGAGACCGAGATGCAAAATTTGACCCGAGACCGATATCGAGATCCGAGATAAACCGAGATTTTTATATTTTCTATCCACCAAAACCCATTTAAATTAATTACCGTATTTTCTATAATAGAATGACAGTCATTCTATTTTTCATATACCCCAAAAAAGTGTCATTCGTTTAGAGATGTCATTTAATTAGAGTAAATACGGTAAATATCATCAAAATCATCATCAAAATCATCTGTTTCATCAGAATCAATATCAGTTTATCCATAAAATTTATCCATATTTGCCTTTACAGCTAGAATTTTTTCCACCATTTCTCCAGAAAGACAAGTATAAAGGGTAAGGGACACTTGTTTATTAGAAGGGGTCGGTCTGATAGAAACAGTCGGTTTATTTTTCAACCTTCCTCTAAGGGGTCGGTTTTTAGAAGGGGTTGGTCTATTAGAGACAGTCGCACTATTAGAAGAAATACGGTGTATATATATTACCGTCCAAATTACATTCTTGTCCAAATTGAATTTGGCCGGCCAATTGGGGACTGAAGCCCCAAATTTTGGATTTTTCTTCGTGTTCAAGGTTGGGGTTGGGTTCCGTAATAGTTCTTCATGTTCGGGACCTACGTCCAATTGATCTGGGACCATTCCGTACTTTTAAAAATTTCAGAAAACAATTATAACCTAAGAAATTTCGAAGAATAGAGTAAGGAATGGTCCCAGACCCAGTGGCCGACATGCCCGGCATCCTCCGCAGCGGCAAAAACTTTTTTCCGCGAAGGTTGATGTGTATTCGGCCGCGCCTATTTGTCCTGCTCCGCTCTCTAGACAACGAGACTTGATCCATGTGATTTTACTTGGATAAGTGCCCCATCCAGGCTCCACGTAAACAAATCAGAGAGCAGAAAGGGTTGTAGTGAAAGGGAGAGAGGAGTGAAAGATAAAAAGCGCTGCACTTACATTGATGCCCTGCCAAGACTTGATCCATGTGATTTTACTTGGATAAGTGCCCCATCCAAGCTCCACGTAAACAAATCAGAGAGCAGAAAGGGTTGTAGTGAAAGGGAGAGAGGAGTGAAAGATAAAAAGCGCTGCACTTACATTGATGCCCTGCCAAGACTTGATCCATGTGATTTTACTTGGATAAGTGCCCCATCCAGGCTCCACGTATACAAATCAGAGAGCAGAAAGGGTTGTAGTGAAAGGGAGAGAGGAGTGAAAGATAAAAAGCGCTGCACTTACATTGATGCCCTGCCAAGACTTGATCCATGTGATTTTACTTGGATAAGTGCCCCATCCAGGCTCCACGTATACAAATCAGAGAGCAGAAAGGGTTGTAGTGAAAGGGAGAGAGGAGTGAAAGATAAAAAGCGCTGCACTTACATTGATGCCCTGCCAAGACTTGATCCATGTGATTTTACTTGGATAAGTGCCCCATCCAGGCTCCACGTAAACAAATCAGAGAGCAGAAAGGGTTGTAGTGAAAGGGAGAGAGGAGTGAAAGATAAAAAGCGCTGCACTTACATTGATGCCCTGCCAAGACTTGATCCATGTGATTTTACTTGGATAAGTGCCCCATCCAGGCTCCACGTATACAAATCAGAGAGCAGAAAGGGTTGTAGTGAAAGGGAGAGAGGAGTGAAAGATAAAAAGCGCTGCACTTACATTGATGCCCTGCCAAGACTTGATCCATGTGATTTTACTTGGATAAGTGCCCCATCCAGGCTCCACGTAAACAAATCAGAGAGCAGAAGGGGTTGTAGTGAAAGGGAGAGAGGAGTGAAAGATAAAAAGCGCTGCACTTACATTGATGCCCTGCCAAGACTTGATCCATGTGATTTTACTTGGATAAGTGCCCCATCCAGGCTCCACGTATACAAATCAGAGAGCAGAAAGGGTTGTAGTGAAAGGGAGAGAGGAGTGAAAGATAAAAAGCGCTGCACTTACATTGATGCCCTGCCAAGACTTGATCCATGTGATTTTACTTGGATAAGTGCCCCATCCAGGCTCCACGTAAACAAATCAGAGAGCAGAAAGGGTTGTAGTGAAAGGGAGAGAGGAGTGAAAGATAAAAAGCGCTGCACTTACATTGATGCCCTGCCAAGACCTGATCCATGTGATTTTACTTGGATAAGTGCCCCATCCAGGCTCCACGTAAACAAATCAGAGAGCAGAAAGGGTTGTAGTGAAAGGGAGAGAGGAGTGAAAGATAAAAAGCGCTGCACTTACATTGATGCCCTGCCAAGACTTGATCCATGTGATTTTACTTGGATAAGTGCCACATCCAGGCTCCACGTAAACAAATCAGAGAGCAGAAAGGGTTGTAGTGAAAGGGAGAGAGGAGTGAAAGATAAAAAGCGCTGCACTTACATTGATGCCCTGCCAAGACTTGATCCATGTGATTTTACTTGGATAAGTGCCCCATCCAAGCTCCACGTAAACAAATCAGAGAGCAGAAAGGGTTGTAGTGAAAGGGAGAGAGGAGTGAAAGATAAAAAGCGCTGCACTTACATTGATGCCCTGCCAAGACTTGATCCATGTGATTTTACTTGGATAAGTGCCCCATCCAGGCTCCACGTATACAAATCAGAGAGCAGAAAGGGTTGTAGTGAAAGGGAGAGAGGAGTGAAAGATAAAAAGCGCTGCACTTACATTGATGCCCTGCCAAGACTTGATCCATGTGATTTTACTTGGATAAGTGCCCCATCCAGGCTCCACGTATACAAATCAGAGAGCAGAAAGGGTTGTAGTGAAAGGGAGAGAGGAGTGAAAGATAAAAAGCGCTGCACTTACATTGATGCCCTGCCAAGACTTGATCCATGTGATTTTACTTGGATAAGTGCCCCATCCAGGCTCCACGTAAACAAATCAGAGAGCAGAAAGGGTTGTAGTGAAAGGGAGAGAGGAGTGAAAGATAAAAAGCGCTGCACTTACATTGATGCCCTGCCAAGACTTGATCCATGTGATTTTACTTGGATAAGTGCCCCATCCAGGCTCCACGTATACAAATCAGAGAGCAGAAAGGGTTGTAGTGAAAGGGAGAGAGGAGTGAAAGATAAAAAGCGCTGCACTTACATTGATGCCCTGCCAAGACTTGATCCATGTGATTTTACTTGGATAAGTGCCCCATCCAGGCTCCACGTAAACAAATCAGAGAGCAGAAAGGGTTGTAGTGAAAGGGAGAGAGGAGTGAAAGATAAAAAGCGCTGCACTTACATTGATGCCCTGCCAAGACTTGATCCATGTGATTTTACTTGGATAAGTGCCCCATCCAGGCTCCACGTATACAAATCAGAGAGCAGAAAGGGTTGTAGTGAAAGGGAGAGAGGAGTGAAAGATAAAAAGCGCTGCACTTACATTGATGCCCTGCCAAGACTTGATCCATGTGATTTTACTTGGATAAGTGCCCCATCCAGGCTCCACGTAAACAAATCAGAGAGCAGAAAGGGTTGTAGTGAAAGGGAGAGAGGAGTGAAAGATAAAAAGCGCTGCACTTACATTGATGCCCTGCCAAGACTTGATACATGTGATTTTACTTGGATAAGTGCCCCATCCAGGCTCCACGTAAACAAATCAGAGAGCAGAAAGGGTTGTAGTGAAAGGGAGAGAGGAGTGAAAGATAAAAAGCGCTGCACTTACATTGATGCCCTGCCAAGACTTGATCCATGTGATTTTACTTGGATAAGTGCCCCATCCAGGCTCCACGTAAACAAATCAGAGAGCAGAAAGGGTTGTAGTGAAAGGGAGAGAGGAGTAAAAGATAAAAAGCGCTGCACTTACATTGATGCCCTGCCAAGACTTGATCCATGTGATTTTACTTGGATAAGTGCCCCATCCAGGCTCCACGTAAACAAATCAGAGAGCAGAAAGGGTTGTAGTGAAAGGGAGAGAGGAGTGAAAGATAAAAAGCGCTGCACTTACATTGATGCCCTGCCAAGACTTGATCCATGTGATTTTACTTGGATAAGTGCCCCATCCAGGCTCCACGTATACAAATCAGAGAGCAGAAAGGGTTGTAGTGAAAGGGAGAGAGGAGTGAAAGATAAAAAGCGCTGCACTTACATTGATGCCCTGCCAAGACTTGATCCATGTGATTTTACTTGGATAAGTGCCCCATCCAGGCTCCACGTAAACAAATCAGAGAGCAGAAAGGGTTGTAGTGAAAGGGAGAGAGGAGTGAAAGATAAAAAGCGCTGCACTTACATTGATGCCCTGCCAAGACTTGATCCATGTGATTTTACTTGGATAAGTGCCCCATCCAGGCTCCACGTATACAAATCAGAGAGCAGAAAGGGTTGTAGTGAAAGGGAGAGAGGAGTGAAAGATAAAAAGCGCTGCACTTACATTGATGCCCTGCCAAGACTTGATCCATGTGATTTTACTTGGATAAGTGCCCCATCCAGGCTCCACGTATACAAATCAGAGAGCAGAAAGGGTTGTAGTGAAAGGGAGAGAGGAGTGAAAGATAAAAAGCGCTGCACTTACATTGATGCCCTGCCAAGACTTGATCCATGTGATTTTACTTGGATAAGTGCCCCATCCAGGCTCCACGTAAACAAATCAGAGAGCAGAAAGGGTTGTAGTGAAAGGGAGAGAGGAGTGAAAGATAAAAAGCGCTGCACTTACATTGATGCCCTGCCAAGACTTGATCCATGTGATTTTACTTGGATAAGTGCCCCATCCAGGCTCCACGTATACAAATCAGAGAGCAGAAAGGGTTGTAGTGAAAGGGAGAGAGGAGTGAAAGATAAAAAGCGCTGCACTTACATTGATGCCCTGCCAAGACTTGATCCATGTGATTTTACTTGGATAAGTGCCCCATCCAGGCTCCACGTATACAAATCAGAGAGCAGAAAGGGTTGTAGTGAAAGGGAGAGAGGAGTGAAAGATAAAAAGCGCTGCACTTACATTGATGCCCTGCCAAGACTTGATCCATGTGATTTTACTTGGATAAGTGCCCCATCCAGGCTCCACGTATACAAATCAGAGAGCAGAAAGGGTTGTAGTGAAAGGGAGAGAGGAGTGAAAGATAAAAAGCGCTGCACTTACATTGATGCCCTGCCAAGACTTGATCCATGTGATTTTACTTGGATAAGTGCCCCATCCAGGCTCCACGTATACAAATCAGAGAGCAGAAAGGGTTGTAGTGAAAGGGAGAGAGGAGTGAAAGATAAAAAGCGCTGCACTTACATTGATGCCCTGCCAAGACTTGATCCATGTGATTTTACTTGGATAAGTGCCCCATCCAGGCTCCACGTAAACAAATCAGAGAGCAGAAAGGGTTGTAGTGAAAGGGAGAGAGGAGTGAAAGATAAAAAGCGCTGCACTTACATTGATGCCCTGCCAAGACTTGATCCATGTGATTTTACTTGGATAAGTGCCCCATCCAGGCTCCACGTATACAAATCAGAGAGCAGAAAGGGTTGTAGTGAAAGGGAGAGAGGAGTGAAAGATAAAAAGCGCTGCACTTACATTGATGCCCTGCCAAGACTTGATCCATGTGATTTTACTTGGATAAGTGCCCCATCCAGGCTCCACGTATACAAATCAGAGAGCAGAAAGGGTTGTAGTGAAAGGGAGAGAGGAGTGAAAGATAAAAAGCGCTGCACTTACATTGATGCCCTGCCAAGACTTGATCCATGTGATTTTACTTGGATAAGTGCCCCATCCAGGCTCCACGTAAACAAATCAGAGAGCAGAAAGGGTTGTAGTGAAAGGGAGAGAGGAGTGAAAGATAAAAAGCGCTGCACTTACATTGATGCCCTGCCAAGACTTGATCCATGTGATTTTACTTGGATAAGTGCCCCATCCAGGCTCCACGTATACAAATCAGAGAGCAGAAAGGGTTGTAGTGAAAGGGAGAGAGGAGTGAAAGATAAAAAGCGCTGCACTTACATTGATGCCCTGCCAAGACTTGATCCATGTGATTTTACTTGGATAAGTGCCCCATCCAGGCTCCACGTAAACAAATCAGAGAGCAGAAAGGGTTGTAGTGAAAGGGAGAGAGGAGTGAAAGATAAAAAGCGCTGCACTTACATTGATGCCCTGCCAAGACTTGATCCATGTGATTTTACTTGGATAAGTGCCCCATCCAGGCTCCACGTAAACAAATCAGAGAGCAGAAAGGGTTGTAGTGAAAGGGAGAGAGGAGTAAAAGATAAAAAGCGCTGCACTTACATTGATGCCCTGCCAAGACTTGATCCATGTGATTTTACTTGGATAAGTGCCCCATCCAGGCTCCACGTAAACAAATCAGAGAGCAGAAAGGGTTGTAGTGAAAGGGAGAGAGGAGTGAAAGATAAAAAGCGCTGCACTTACATTGATGCCCTGCCAAGACTTGATCCATGTGATTTTACTTGGATAAGTGCCCCATCCAGGCTCCACGTATACAAATCAGAGAGCAGAAAGGGTTGTAGTGAAAGGGAGAGAGGAGTGAAAGATAAAAAGCGCTGCACTTACATTGATGCCCTGCCAAGACTTGATCCATGTGATTTTACTTGGATAAGTGCCCCATCCAGGCTCCACGTAAACAAATCAGAGAGCAGAAAGGGTTGTAGTGAAAGGGAGAGAGGAGTGAAAGATAAAAAGCGCTGCACTTACATTGATGCCCTGCCAAGACTTGATCCATGTGATTTTACTTGGATAAGTGCCCCATCCAGGCTCCACGTAAACAAATCAGAGAGCAGAAAGGGTTGTAGTGAAAGGGAGAGAGGAGTGAAAGATAAAAAGCGCTGCACTTACATTGATGCCCTGCCAAGACTTGATCCATGTGATTTTACTTGGATAAGTGCCCCATCCAGGCTCCACGTAAACAAATCAGAGAGCAGAAAGGGTTGTAGTGAAAGGGAGAGAGGAGTGAAAGATAAAAAGCGCTGCACTTACATTGATGCCCTGCCAAGACTTGATCCATGTGATTTTACTTGGATAAGTGCCCCATCCAGGCTCCACGTAAACAAATCAGAGAGCAGAAAGGGTTGTAGTGAAAGGGAGAGAGGAGTGAAAGATAAAAAGCGCTGCACTTACATTGATGCCCTGCCAAGACTTGATCCATGTGATTTTACTTGGATAAGTGCCCCATCCAGGCTCCACGTAAACAAATCAGAGAGCAGAAAGGGTTGTAGTGAAAGGGAGAGAGGAGTGAAAGATAAAAAGCGCTGCACTTACATTGATGCCCTGCCAAGACTTGATCCATGTGATTTTACTTGGATAAGTGCCCCATCCAGGCTCCACGTATACAAATCAGAGAGCAGAAAGGGTTGTAGTGAAAGGGAGAGAGGAGTGAAAGATAAAAAGCGCTGCACTTACATTGATGCCCTGCCAAGACTTGATCCATGTGATTTTACTTGGATAAGTGCCCCATCCAGGCTCCACGTAAACAAATCAGAGAGCAGAAAGGGTTGTAGTGAAAGGGAGAGAGGAGTGAAAGATAAAAAGCGCTGCACTTACATTGATGCCCTGCCAAGACTTGATCCATGTGATTTTACTTGGATAAGTGCCCCATCCAGGCTCCACGTATACAAATCAGAGAGCAGAAAGGGTTGTAGTGAAAGGGAGAGAGGAGTGAAAGATAAAAAGCGCTGCACTTACATTGATGCCCTGCCAAGACTTGATCCATGTGATTTTACTTGGATAAGTGCCCCATCCAGGCTCCACGTAAACAAATCAGAGAGCAGAAAGGGTTGTAGTGAAAGGGAGAGAGGAGTGAAAGATAAAAAGCGCTGCACTTACATTGATGCCCTGCCAAGACTTGATCCATGTGATTTTACTTGGATAAGTGCCCCATCCAGGCTCCACGTATACAAATCAGAGAGCAGAAAGGGTTGTAGTGAAAGGGAGAGAGGAGTGAAAGATAAAAAGCGCTGCACTTACATTGATGCCCTGCCAAGACTTGATCCATGTGATTTTACTTGGATAAGTGCCCCATCCAGGCTCCACGTATACAAATCAGAGAGCAGAAAGGGTTGTAGTGAAAGGGAGAGAGGAGTGAAAGATAAAAAGCGCTGCACTTACATTGATGCCCTGCCAAGACTTGATCCATGTGATTTTACTTGGATAAGTGCCCCATCCAGGCTCCACGTAAACAAATCAGAGAGCAGAAAGGGTTGTAGTGAAAGGGAGAGAGGAGTGAAAGATAAAAAGCGCTGCACTTACATTGATGCCCTGCCAAGACTTGATCCATGTGATTTTACTTGGATAAGTGCCCCATCCAGGCTCCACGTATACAAATCAGAGAGCAGAAAGGGTTGTAGTGAAAGGGAGAGAGGAGTGAAAGATAAAAAGCGCTGCACTTACATTGATGCCCTGCCAAGACTTGATCCATGTGATTTTACTTGGATAAGTGCCCCATCCAGGCTCCACGTATACAAATCAGAGAGCAGAAAGGGTTGTAGTGAAAGGGAGAGAGGAGTGAAAGATAAAAAGCGCTGCACTTACATTGATGCCCTGCCAAGACTTGATCCATGTGATTTTACTTGGATAAGTGCCCCATCCAGGCTCCACGTATACAAATCAGAGAGCAGAAAGGGTTGTAGTGAAAGGGAGAGAGGAGTGAAAGATAAAAAGCGCTGCACTTACATTGATGCCCTGCCAAGACTTGATCCATGTGATTTTACTTGGATAAGTGCCCCATCCAGGCTCCACGTATACAAATCAGAGAGCAGAAAGGGTTGTAGTGAAAGGGAGAGAGGAGTGAAAGATAAAAAGCGCTGCACTTACATTGATGCCCTGCCAAGACTTGATCCATGTGATTTTACTTGGATAAGTGCCCCATCCAGGCTCCACGTAAACAAATCAGAGAGCAGAAAGGGTTGTAGTGAAAGGGAGAGAGGAGTGAAAGATAAAAAGCGCTGCACTTACATTGATGCCCTGCCAAGACTTGATCCATGTGATTTTACTTGGATAAGTGCCCCATCCAGGCTCCACGTATACAAATCAGAGAGCAGAAAGGGTTGTAGTGAAAGGGAGAGAGGAGTGAAAGATAAAAAGCGCTGCACTTACATTGATGCCCTGCCAAGACTTGATCCATGTGATTTTACTTGGATAAGTGCCCCATCCAGGCTCCACGTATACAAATCAGAGAGCAGAAAGGGTTGTAGTGAAAGGGAGAGAGGAGTGAAAGATAAAAAGCGCTGCACTTACATTGATGCCCTGCCAAGACTTGATCCATGTGATTTTACTTGGATAAGTGCCCCATCCAGGCTCCACGTAAACAAATCAGAGAGCAGAAAGGGTTGTAGTGAAAGGGAGAGAGGAGTGAAAGATAAAAAGCGCTGCACTTACATTGATGCCCTGCCAAGACTTGATCCATGTGATTTTACTTGGATAAGTGCCCCATCCAGGCTCCACGTAAACAAATCAGAGAGCAGAAAGGGTTGTAGTGAAAGGGAGAGAGGAGTGAAAGATAAAAAGCGCTGCACTTACATTGATGCCCTGCCAAGACTTGATCCATGTGATTTTACTTGGATAAGTGCCCCATCCAGGCTCCACGTAAACAAATCAGAGAGCAGAAAGGGTTGTAGTGAAAGGGAGAGAGGAGTGAAAGATAAAAAGCGCTGCACTTACATTGATGCCCTGCCAAGACTTGATCCATGTGATTTTACTTGGATAAGTGCCCCATCCAGGCTCCACGTATACAAATCAGAGAGCAGAAAGGGTTGTAGTGAAAGGGAGAGAGGAGTGAAAGATAAAAAGCGCTGCACTTACATTGATGCCCTGCCAAGACTTGATCCATGTGATTTTACTTGGATAAGTGCCCCATCCAGGCTCCACGTAAACAAATCAGAGAGCAGAAAGGGTTGTAGTGAAAGGGAGAGAGGAGTGAAAGATAAAAAGCGCTGCACTTACATTGATGCCCTGCCAAGACTTGATCCATGTGATTTTACTTGGATAAGTGCCCCATCCAGGCTCCACGTAAACAAATCAGAGAGCAGAAAGGGTTGTAGTGAAAGGGAGAGAGGAGTGAAAGATAAAAAGCGCTGCACTTACATTGATGCCCTGCCAAGACTTGATCCATGTGATTTTACTTGGATAAGTGCCCCATCCAGGCTCCACGTATACAAATCAGAGAGCAGAAAGGGTTGTAGTGAAAGGGAGAGAGGAGTGAAAGATAAAAAGCGCTGCATTTACATTGATGCCCTGCCAAGACTTGATCCATGTGATTTTACTTGGATAAGTGCCCCATCCAGGCTCCACGTAAACAAATCAGAGAGCAGAAAGGGTTGTAGTGAAAGGGAGAGAGGAGTGAAAGATAAAAAGCGCTGCACTTACATTGATGCCCTGCCAAGACTTGATCCATGTGATTTTACTTGGATAAGTGCCCCATCCAGGCTCCACGTAAACAAATCAGAGAGCAGAAAGGGTTGTAGTGAAAGGGAGAGAGGAGTGAAAGATAAAAAGCGCTGCACTTACATTGATGCCCTGCCAAGACTTGATCCATGTGATTTTACTTGGATAAGTGCCCCATCCAGGCTCCACGTAAACAAATCAGAGAGCAGAAAGGGTTGTAGTGAAAGGGAGAGAGGAGTGAAAGATAAAAAGCGCTGCACTTACATTGATGCCCTGCCAAGACTTGATCCATGTGATTTTACTTGGATAAGTGCCCCATCCAGGCTCCACGTAAACAAATCAGAGAGCAGAAAGGGTTGTAGTGAAAGGGAGAGAGGAGTGAAAGATAAAAAGCGCTGCACTTACATTGATGCCCTGCCAAGACTTGATCCATGTGATTTTACTTGGATAAGTGCCCCATCCAGGCTCCACGTAAACAAATCAGAGAGCAGAAAGGGTTGTAGTGAAAGGGAGAGAGGAGTGAAAGATAAAAAGCGCTGCACTTACATTGATGCCCTGCCAAGACTTGATCCATGTGATTTTACTTGGATAAGTGCCCCATCCAGGCTCCACGTATACAAATCAGAGAGCAGAAAGGGTTGTAGTGAAAGGGAGAGAGGAGTGAAAGATAAAAAGCGCTGCACTTACATTGATGCCCTGCCAAGACTTGATCCATGTGATTTTACTTGGATAAGTGCCCCATCCAGGCTCCACGTAAACAAATCAGAGAGCAGAAAGGGTTGTAGTGAAAGGGAGAGAGGAGTGAAAGATAAAAAGCGCTGCACTTACATTGATGCCCTGCCAAGACTTGATCCATGTGATTTTACTTGGATAAGTGCCCCATCCAGGCTCCACGTATACAAATCAGAGAGCAGAAAGGGTTGTAGTGAAAGGGAGAGAGGAGTGAAAGATAAAAAGCGCTGCACTTACATTGATGCCCTGCCAAGACTTGATCCATGTGATTTTACTTGGATAAGTGCCCCATCCAGGCTCCACGTAAACAAATCAGAGAGCAGAAAGGGTTGTAGTGAAAGGGAGAGAGGAGTGAAAGATAAAAAGCGCTGCACTTACATTGATGCCCTGCCAAGACTTGATCCATGTGATTTTACTTGATTGAGAGTCCGTCAATGAAGGTGCATTTCACGGAAAATCGCTGCATGTTTTACAGAATAAATTATGAAATTGTTCGTAACCTGTTGTTCTAGCTGTAAAGTTGTAAGATTTGTAAAGTATCTAAAAATGAAGCTCGGTGAGCATAAATCGGAACAGGCCCACAATCGAATTCATTAAGTAAAAGACTTGTAAGCTGGTTTTTTATGGAATAGGAGGTTGTTGTGGGTTGAGGCTCCGGCGGAGCCAGATCTAGAGCTTAAATTTTTAAAACCCCGGAGCCTGAGCTAATAACTTGAAAGCCACGAAGTCAACAAATGCGCAAAACCTAGCAATGATTATTACTTTAATGGCTCCAAATATAATGCCAAGTAGCGGAACAAATTTAATTTTAAAAATTCGCCAGAATATTTGTGAATTTATAATGTTATTCTAAATGAAGTTCTTCCTTTTATCAATCTACATTTATCAGAATTCTCTAAATTAAAAAAATTTAAAAATTCGAAGAATAACATATTTGGTGAAATGTCCTCTTAATCTCAATTTTTTGCAATGGAGGGGAGGGAGGGAGAAAGCCCGCCCATTTGAATTTCCCTTTATCCCTCTCTCTCTTATCCCGCCCATTTGAATTTCCCTTTATCCCTCTCTCTCTCTTATCCCGCCCATTTGAATTTCCCTTTATAAACAGGCCAAAATTGTTGATAGAATCATTTACTCATTACATTTTAATACAAATAAGGCAATTCAGTGAAGGGCAGTTCTAGGGTACCTTATTATAGCTGCATTAATGGCATCGAAAACTCAGCTTTATTAAATAATTTTAGCTTTACATAAATAAAAATATAATAATAAAGTAAGAGCGAGGTAAAAGTTTAATCCCGGGCAGGCTTCGATCCTGCGACCTCCTGTCAGTTATTGCTAGGCGCTTTCGCTCACCACGTACAAGTGCTCTACCATCTGAGCTACCGAGACGCTGCTTTCACCTTCTCTTTTAATAGATCTTAAATCCCCGCCTAGTGAGCGTTTTAAATGCTAGCCAGCTAGATCTTTCTCTCTCTTTTTCTTCCTTACAATAATCAATTACATTTTTGAATTCCTTAAGTATTTTTTAAAAAGGTCACTCATACTGAAGAAGCTAACCTCTGTCTCTTCCAGATCCCCAGCTATCCCGCATCTTTATTAAATATTTGAACGATTTTTTTAAATTTAAATTAATTTAAATTGTTTATTTTAATCTTTTTATTTTAAAATATTAATTTAATAAAAAATTTAATTGTAGAAAAATGAATTTTCTTTCTATAATTTTCATTTTAATTTTTGTTGTTGATCAACAAACGAATGGAATGCTACCAGTATACCGCAATCAAAAAGAAAGTAGGTTTTATAAGGTGTTAAGACAATTGCGCATAGTATAATTTGCGGATGCGGACGACAATTTCGGTTTTGACTATTGCGGATTAAATTTTTTTTTTAAAATATTAAAAATGGTTGAAATGATACCATATTTCCTCTAAAATAAGCCCCCCCTCTAAAATAAGCCCCCCCCCTCTAAAATAAGCCCCCACCCTATAAAATTTTTAATAGCCGATAATTTGTTGTCCCCTCAGTTGAGTATTGATGGAGGGATATAGAAGGATTAGAAGTGATTAAGAGGGTATTTGGGTGATTAACAGGTATATAAAGGGATCAACCTAGATATCGAGGGATTTGATGTAATTAAAAGTGATATCGGAGGATTTGTATGTTTAATGAGATATATAGGATAGCGAAGATTAAGGGTAATTATTAGGGTTGAGCGGGATCGGGATCCCGGTCGGGATCGGGCGGGATTATCCCGGGTTTTTCGAATCCCGATCCCGATTTTTCTGATCCCGCTCTCGAAATATATATCCCGATCCCGATCCCGGCCAATCTCAATCCCGAGCCGGGATCCGGGATCGGGATCGGGATGTGCATCAGATCCCGATGCAAATCCCGATTTTATAAATTGACTAGAAATCTGTGAAATAAAGTTAACAGAAGAGGGTAGGCTTGTAAGTAAGAAAAATTTTCGCCTGCGGCGCTGAAAAGGGAGTGACTAAGGCATTATAGAGATGCCTTAATCAGTTTTTAAAACTTTAACGAAATATTGAGTGATTTGGTGTGATATCGAACGATCAAGAGGGGTTAAGGGGAGTATCGGTGGATTTGTAGTATAGAAGGATATCGGTGAATTTACAGGGATTAAGTTAGATTTGAAGAGATTACCTTCCCCATTACCTTATCCTCCCTTAATCCCCTGAACCGGAAAGTAAATCATGCGTCTATGTGACTTGACTCATTATCTCAGCATCGCAGTGGAAATTTTAGAATTATACATATTGAGTCGTATGTGAAGAAAATAAAAATTTAAAAGTTTTTAAAAATTTTTTTAGTAAATCCCGATCCCGATTTTTCAATTTCGGTCCCGATTCGGGATCGGGATCGGGATCTCCATTCCAAATCCCGATTTCGGCCAATCCCGATTCCGTGTCGGGATCCGGGATCGGGATCACCATTTCAAAATCCCGATCCCGGGTTTTTCTCTAAATCCCGATACCGCTTAACTCTAGTAATTATGAAGGATATCGTGGGGATTGAGAGGGATTTCAGAAGATTAAGAGATTAAGAAAACTTCGGTGATTAAGGGATTTCATTGTATTATTAGTGAGTTCATTGGATTAAAATGGTTTGAACTAGAGTTGGTCGAAGTCGAGGCCTCGCCGAGACCGAGGTCCTCGCTCATTTTCAACCCTCTACCTCGATTTTGCTGATCTCGGGCCTCGGAACCGTGAGAGACTTAGTATGGGATGAATTGTATTAATTTTAGAAAAATTTTTTCTAATTGTTTGGTAATAAATTTTGGTTCTTCAAAAATCAAGACATCGAAAAAATAAGCCCCCCCTCCAAAATAAGCCCTCCCTAAAATAAGCCCCCTCTAGAGGTCGATCGAAAAAATAAGCCATGGGGCTTATTTTAGAGGAAATACGGTATACTGTTTTTTCGTTCCAGCTGTCAGTTTGAGACTTATGACGGTTTCCGAATCATTTTTAGACTGATGTGGCACTGAAAACTTTAAAAAATTTTAAATTTTTAAAGTTTTTGTCTTCAATTGTAGTTCCCCAATTGTCGTCCGCAATTGTCGCATACCCAATTGTCGTCCGCAATTGTCGCATACCCAATTGTCGTACCGCCCTAAGTATGAAAACCAATTTTTAGAAAGGAAAAGTAAAGGTAAAGAAGCTTCTTCTTCTACCGCTCCTGGTTTTGCTAATTTTTTGCCAAAATATGATTTCTCTCTTCTTGAATTAACTTTTTTGACTGAGATTTTGCGTGAGATTGAACCTAACACCATCTTTACTAATAATCCTAATGAATTAATTCGTATTATGCAACATTGTGGTCAATTAGTTTTTTCTCGAGTAAATTATCCTCAAGTTAATTTTGATCAAGTAATTCCACATTTCTTTGCAAAATTAAATTTGGTGAGCAATGAATTTTTTAATATTATTCGGGAAACGGGATTCGGGTTGGTAATTGACATCGGGAGTCGGGATCGGGAGGTCAAAAATTAGGGAGGTCATCGGAGATTCGGGAGGGATCGGGAGGTCAAAAATTAGGGAGGTCATCGGAGATTCGGGAGGGATCGGGAGGTCATAAATTCGTAATTAAAAAATTTCATTCTCGTAATACGTAACTCAAAAAAACGCCGTAATTCGTAACGTAATAATTCGTAATTACGACGCAACACTGTTGTGGATGTAGCAAAACCATGTTTTTTTTAAATTTTAAATTCATTTGAGTTTTTAATTTTCAAAATAAAGGAAGGCTGTTATTTCATTTTTAATTTTTAAAAAGATTTTACGTTATTATTACAATATATTACACGCAAAACAACAAACTAGTGTACAAATAATCCCAAACTATTCAAAAAACATGTTTGTTATTTGGCATCTGTTTGGCATAGCGCGAAATCTCATCTGCTCATTTCTCCTGCATTACAGTCAAAACAAACCCAAATATGACAGAAAATTGTATACATAATTATGAAAATTAATTTAACAATTTCATTTTAAAGTTCACAACATCAAAAGTTGATTTCCGTTACCAGTTATATTAGGGCTTATGATGATCTTGAATTGAAGGCAAACAATTGGATGGGATTTTTGCGTCGAGAAGGATCTCTACATGGAGGAAATGTTGTATTTAACCACGAGGGATTGTCTTACAGTAACTAAATTTCAAAAGATTTTGTACTTTAAATTAATTAAGCACGTCCGCAAATGCTAATGTCTTTGCAAGAGGCGGAACAACAGGGAAATATAATTATACTATATCCAGTACAATTTATTCATGTTAACAACAACTACATCTTTCCGTTTACAAACTTTTTAATTGATTTTGTATATTCCCACGATTACAAATTAACAAGGAATGAATGTATCACCATCAATATACTTTTAGGAGGTCCAATTCCACAAAATATAGGATTTTATAATTTATACGATAACCCATATGTTGCGGCTTATAAACAGAAAATTGATATTTTGATTGGTGAAAATTTGAATGAATTATTTTTTGGAAATATGGAATATCTTCCTGAAAATTCTATTGATTTGCCAAAGCGTTTTAACTTTGTCGCAAAAGTAATTTAAATATATCATAATTATTTTGGTATATTAGTTAGTATCAGGGCTGGGCATTGTACATTTGTTGGACCTATGACTTTCTGAGCCGCTCCGTGTTGATCCGGGGATGTCTGAAGATTCTGTGGATATCGAAAGGTTAATAAGGATATCGTAAAGTATCGTTTTGCAAACTTTGCAATTTTTGAACGAGATATTCGGTGGATATCGACATCCTTAAAAAATTGGAATTAGAATTTTCTAAAGTATTGTCGAAACATTTAAGTATAAAGCAAAATCCCAGTGAATTTTTAAATAAAATAAAAAATTCACAACTTAGTTGAGGATATTTTTTAAATTATTTTATAATAAAATATGTATAACTTTAGATTAGAAATGAATGTTCGAATGTGAAATAGAGAAGCATTTAACATTACAAAAGCTGAAAATTCAATTTTTGAATATTCATTTATCCAATTTAGATGATTGACATCAAAGAAGCGATTTATTATTTATATTTAAATTAGGATCAGACCAGGGATGTCACGGGTTACCCGAAACCCGGCCTTTTTTCGACCTGATACCCGACCCGAGTTTTCTTAAAATTTTCGCTTGCGGCGCAGAAAAAGGAAGAAATCTGGCTTCGGACCTTCTAGAATTCTCAAAATTTTCGCCTGCAGCGCTGAGAAGGGAAGACTTTTGACTTCTTGGCCTTTCAAAATTCTCAAAATTTTGGCCTGCGGTGCTGAAAAAGGAAGAAATCTGGCTTAAGAACCTCCAAAATTCTCAAAATTTTGGCCTTCGGCGCTTTTTTTTGCCTGCGAAATTATTGAACAAAGCTCATTCGAAAGCTCCTCGAATCAGTCTAATGAAAATTTGGCTGTTTTAGTATGCGGGAAATCGAACCGTGGGGCTGGGGAACGGGCGGTCTGGGGGCAGACCCCCGTTCCCCGAGAAATTCCCTGCTCCGTGGAACTCAGTCTAATATACTTCCTTAATCGAGATCTGAAAACCCGAAAATCAACGGAAAACCTGGGGTAGACCTCTTTAAAAAATATTTTCGACCCCTTACAGGTAGAATAAAAATTTAATTTTGGGCCTATCTAAAAGCCCTTGAAATTTGCTATAAGATAGCTTTTATCTCATAATTCAGAAAAAATTCATCTTTGAGAAATAATGAGTTGAGTTTATAAGTTCCATTTTCAGGGGTGTTTGAGTGATTTTTATGACCAGAAAGTTTATCACATTATTTCTCAAAGATGAATTTTTTCTGAATTATGAGATAAAAGCTATCTTATAGCAAATTTCAAGGGCTTTTAGATAGGCCCAAAATTAAATTTTTATTCTACCTGTAAGGGGTCGAAAATATTTTTTAAAGAGGTCTACCCCAGGTTTTCCGTTGATTTTCGGGTTTTCAGATCTCGATTAAGGAAGTATATTAGAACTTCGTTTCTTTTGTATTTTCTATCGGCATCAATAGATATGTTTATAAGAATTTTTGTAGATTTTTCAGACCACTCCTAATGTCGAAAATTTGACATGTGCCATCTTTTTGAAACAGTGAAAAATTGTAAATTATTTTATAAAAAATTTTTAAAAAATGGTTTTTTCGCTCGGATCTTTTTAATAGCATTCCATTGATCAAACCTAACTACAAAAAAATTTTAGACGAATTGGACACATTTAAGTGAGTTATGTCGAAAAAACATGATGGGCCATCTTTTTGAAACGCAGTGTATATCGGGGAGTTGAACGGATATTGGAGGATTAATCCGCTAAATATCTGATCACACACACATTAACTCCCTGAATATCTGATATCCCCAAGAGCTCCCAAAAAAAACGGCTTCATGTTCAAATTTTAACTAACCCGACCCGTTACCCGAAACCCGGACTTTTTTTCGACCCGAAACCCGATCCGAAGAAAATTTCGAAAACCCGATCCGAAACCCGACCCGACTTTTTGCTCAACCCGAAACCCGACCCGACATTTTTCTCAACCCGTGACATCCCTGATTCAGACTGAGTTCCACGGAGCAGGGAATTTCTCGGGGAACGGGGGTCTGCCCCCAGACCGCCCGTTCCCCAGCCCCACGGTTCGATTTCCCGCATACTAAAACAGCCAAATTTTCATTAGACTGATTCGAGGAGCTTTCGAATGAGCTTTGTTCAATAATTCGAATTTTTTACCCCGAAAATTAGCTTACTCCCCCTACCCACTATGGTTTTTCAAACTTCAGGGACCTTATCTCTGTCCACAGGCATTTCCGCACCTAGATTGTGGTAGCGTTCGACTGAGCTCGCAGAGACGACGAGTGGCCTATCATATATCTGTTTCGGTGGAAGCCTTGAACTAAACTATATCCAAAACAAGTTTAAAAATCAGGCACAAATTTAAATGAAAATTTAAATTTTCTGAACAAGTCCATTCATTTAAAAAATCTCCAGTATATTACTGGTATTTAAGGTGTTCAATAAGGCCGATTTAGCGGTCTTGGTAGGAAACACTAAATGTAGTTTTTAGCTTTATTTTCTGATATTTATCATTAAATTGTTTGTTTTTTTATTAAACAAATGTCGATAAATTGAAGAAAATTGTGTTTTTAATTTTATTTTAATCTATCGAAGAAATTTAATTGAGTCCTCGTATATGGGGGTAAAAGCTTATGGAAATCAAAATCTAACTCCAAATGTGCAAATGGAAGTGTGTCGGGGATAGAGGCTTGCCGGAAAGTGCATGCGGAGTTCAGGTATTCCCGTTCCATAGCGATTTATAAATTAAAATTCTAGAGAGAGAAAGATCAAAAGAGGAGCAAAATGGTGGCATATAGAAAAAAAATTATAAAAACTTTTACAAAAATATATGTCATTATGAAAGATTTTAAAGGTCAACTCTTTTGAAAATGTATTCAAGGATACGAAAAAAGGGTACGAAACGGGCAAGGGTCCGAAATGGAATACAAAAATCTAAACACAATAAACAAATATGTTGGCAGAAAGGGTTGAAGTGAATGAAAGAGAGGAGTGAAAGATAAAAAGCGCTGCACTTACATTGATGCCCTGCCAAGACTTAATTCATGTGATTTTACTAGGGTGAATGTCCGTCGATGAAGGTGCATTTCACGGAAAATCGCTGAATATTTTACATAATAGATTATGAAATTGTTTGTAAACTGTTGTTCTAGCTATAAATCTGTAAGATGGCTCCGGAGTTTGGATTAGGCTCCGGAGCCTAATCGAAGCTATATTTTAAATTATATGTCAAGCAAAAAAGCTCAAAATGGTCAGGTGAACAAAAAAAGGGGAGTGGGATCAGCCTTGGTATTACCGATTTTTGAATTTTAAACCTGTTACACATATTCCACATGGGTCGTTACACATATTCCACAACAAAAGATTCATAAACATTATCTGTTGGTACAGAAGCGAGAGAAATAAGTGATTTAAGTTTTATCCTAGCAATCGTATTGTTTTTAAATAGTGCAAAAAGCATGTCCATCAAGGATTTAACTTCGTAATTTTGTTCAGAATCGCCAAATCTAACCGATCATAGTACCGTTCGACTCAGCTCAAAGAGCTCTTTCGAATGATATATAATTTGCCATAAAAAGTTATAACTTTACGCTGTAGTGCACAAAATTCCAATTTAGTGCACAGATTTCTGCTTGTGCACAGATTTCCGCCTTAGTGCACAACTTTCCAGTGCACAATTTTCCGGCTCCCAATAAGAAGGCTGAAATGAAGACCTCTAATAAAAACCTCTAGTTGTTGGAATCGAGATTTTTCGAAGGTTGAGAAATATAAAAAATCTGGGTGCGCTTATAATTTCTTAAACACTGTAATTTTAAAATTCGTTTGCCGTAAATTAAAGTATTTTTTAGATTTATTGAATTAAATTTTTAATAAATTATTTTTAATTAAAATTATTAAAAAATTTAAATTAATTTTTCTAATTTTAATTTATAAATTGATTTTTAATTTCCTTTTCTAACCAATTTCTTATTTTTTTTTCTTTCTCTATATTGGCTTTCCAATTAATTTGACCTTTTTTGAGGAATCATGCGCCAATTAAAGTAAACGTATCCTTTGGCCTTGTCGATGAGTTAAGGATTCGATGAGTTGTGTAGGAGAGCCTATGGTGAAAGAGAGGAAAAAAGAGAGGAGAGGATTGGAAGATAAAAAGCGCCGTTAATGCCCTGCCAAGACTCAATTCATGTGATTTTACTTGGGTGAGTGTCACATCCTGCTCCACGCAAACAAATCAGAGAGAAGAAAGGGTTGTAGTGAAAGAAAGAGAGGAGTGAAAGATAAAAAGCGCTGCACTTACATTAATGCCCTCCCAAGACTTAATTCATGTGATTTTACTTGACTGATTGTCCGGGGGAGTGGAGGGAGAGGTAAAGAAGACTTATCCCGCCCATTTCAATTTCCCTTTATAAAGCGGCCAAAATGCTTGATAAAATCACTTACCTATTACAAATTAAATATATTAAACTAGTTTAAGCAAGAGAAAGATCTAGCTGGCTAGCATCTAAAACGCTCACTAGGCGGGGGTTTAAGATCTATTAAAAGAGAGGGTGAAAGCAGCGCGCCGGTAGCTCAGTTGATAGAGCACCTGTACGTGGTGAGCGAAAGCGCCTAGCAATAAATGCCAGGAGGTCGCAGGATCGAAGCCTGCCCTGGAATTAAACTTTACATTGCTCTTACTTTAAGAAATTAAGTGAAGGGCAGCTATTCAATTCATTACCATTTTTTCTAAAAATTTTTAAAAATTAAAATTTGGTATTTTATTTCTCTTCACAGAAAAAATTAACTAAAACAAAATTTAAAAATCTTCAATTTGAAAAATGAGGATTTTTATTCTCCTTTTCTTTTTATTTTATTTGATAATTCTTCTTCAATGGAAATTTGTTGGAGGAATGAGAGGACAAGGTGACAGTTTGTTTTGATTTTAAAAATATATGCATGTATGTATTTGGACCTTAAAAAGTCTACAGAAAAATTAGAGTCTTTCTTTAACAGCCAAGGTTCTCAAAATTGCCGATCTAAAATGAACATTGCAGGTGGATAGTTGATATGTCCGAGGTTTGGAGTCTCTGCGACACTCTCTCACCCGAGAGTGGGACTTAATTACACTCAAGGAGGTGCGTGCTATTTGCGAAAATTTTTCTTCACGCCTTCGCCTCTGTATCATAGCCATGGGTGGGCACTTCGAATCTTCTTGATTATTTTTGTTCCCTATTTAATTCTCTATCATTTGATTGTATTTCAATTTTATTTGATAGTGTTTTAATAAAGTTATGAGAGAAAACAATTGTCCAATTACATATGCCGCACCCTGTACACAAAATTAGTGGAGCGGTTCCGAAAAATATTAGGCTATGGATCTTTAGCCCAGACACACTATACTGCTACTTCAATTCTTATTTGGGGGTGCTGGTGTTTTGATTTGTGTTTATTGTAATTGTCTCTTTACCCCAACTCTGTTTAAAACCAGAAAATTAATTTACCAAAATTTTTTATTACTTAAAAATTTCTAACATTATAGATAAAGGAAAGGGTGTAATGGGAAGTTCTTCGAGACCTCGGCAAGAAGCTACAACCGTGGCCGAATTTGCGCTCCCAGAACTTACCTTGCTGATTGCTATATTAAAAGAAATTAATCACGAAGATTTAAAATCTTATTATAGTTTTATCGAAATTTTTAGCCAATATAGTGTAGAATTTGGATTTAATATGGAAAATCAACCCAAGACAAAAGAAAAATTAGTAAAGGTGAATGGAACGTATAAGTTCTCTTAAATAATCCTCGGGGACTTTTTAAACCTACTCGTTAATGTAGAATATTTTTGGAAATTTGTTATATCCGGAATTTTCTCCAATACGGAGTCTCTTTGGCTACACCTTTAATAATTTAAGTTTGAAACGCGGGAAAAGATCTATTGTGTAAAAATTTAACAAAAATTTTAATTTGAAGGTGATTGACTTTTACAGAAAAAAGGCAGATGTTGTTTTCGACAAGTTAAAAAATGATGATCCCCAAACGCATTTCAGGTTGACGCAAATATTTTTAAAATTTTAATAAGCTAACACGTGGACGTATTGTGAAATTGGCTTTTGACATGTATTTCTAAATTTGATGCGCCAAAAAGCAAAATTTAGCACCCAAAATAATTAAGATTTTAAAATAAATCAGGGAGGGGTGATCAAAAAAGGAAATTTTTTGCCTCAAGCCTCCCAAAATTATTTCAATTTTCGGCGATAAAAAGCAAGAAAACTAGCTTTTTGGCCTTCCAAAATTCTTAAAATTTTCACGGGCAGAGCTAAAATTAGACGAATTCTTTTTTTGATATTGTAAGGCTGGAATCATCCTGAAATCACGATCAATAAAGTCGCTCTAAACTTTGCCCTAAGTAACGGATGTTCCCAGAAAAAGGCAAAGAAAGCCACAAACGGCCATTCCCAAACAAACGGCCATTCTTTTGAAATAAGAAAAAACATCGAAGCCTAACCCGCGGCGTGGGTACCGGCATTTTGGTCAAAAAACTTAGGTCACCAAGATCTGTGGACACCAGATCTGAGGATATTCTGCCAAATCCATAGCTACTCTTCAATTCTACTGGTATCCCATTTAACCACTAATTAAGAGGGATATCAATGGACGTGATATATCAACGGGTATGGAGGATTAAGATTACGAGTACACTTAAGAATAGAGCAAAATTGAAATTTATAAACACTGGATGTATTACCCTAATTTATAAATATAAAAATAAATCTAATAAATTACGTCTTAACAATAATATTTATTTTTTTAAGTCTTGGATATAATGGTGAGCTCTTTTATTGCATCGATTCATCAATTAATGTGTATCTTCTAACCTTTGCCCGAAAGCTCATCCGTTCATTTTTTGATTTTCATGCCGAAAACAACTACTATGACAATCATGTTGCAACGTATATTTTATTTAAATTCCATAAAGTATAATTGGTTTTTGGGTTAACTAACTAATTAAACCTTAAGGAAAAAACATTTCCTTTGTTTTAATAATTTTTTAGTTTATCAAACAATGAGAAAAAAGTTTCATTGCTACAATATTTGGAAGCTTATGACTTATTTGAGGTTAAGGTAATTAATTTGATGAATGAAATGAAAAATTCTTTTGGTAATTAATTATTAACATAATTTAATTAAAAAATCGTAGGAATTAATATATTTCCAAATTCGTTGGAAGGAATCGAAAATGACGACACAAATATTTATCCGCCAAAAGTTACTAACTTGGATAATTGGGATCCAGACAATCAAACAATGATAAATTTTATTTATCAATATGAAGGTAATTTGTTGTTATATTTGTTCAGCTATTTGACGTTTAAGTCAAAAATAGATTTAATTTAAAAGTGACACAAATTATTATTTTTAAGCTGTAAATGAAGGATTAAATCGTCAAGATTGTCAAGAGTTGTATAGTAAATGCATGGATGATCGTGGATACAACCAATTTTTACCATTTTATTTCTACTTTAAAAAGCTTGGCGAAGAACTTCAAATAAAACTTGAACAATACTTGATAAATCCGTTTTTGACAGAGAAAGACTATGAAGGATTTAGGATTCAAATGTTTAAACATTACATGGAAAGAGACTTGTATATTAATTACAATGTATTTTTGCCACAAAAACGTTCTAATATTACTGTACATGTAAGTTTTTTTCATAAAATTTTCTAGCCTTCCTGTAAAATTTAAATAAATCATCACAATTGCAGTTTTTACTAGGTAATAAAATTTTTTTCAATTATCTTTTGTTGGTTCTTATAATAAAATATTTATGCACATATGTTGTCCTTAGGTATGAGCTCATATCTTGTCCTTAAAGTAATGCCTATTTTGGCATTAATTTATGGGTTTTAAATGACAAGATAAATTATGAGTTATTTAAATAATATTAATTTAATAATTAATTTAAGATGCTTGAATATTGCAGAAATAGTCGTTTTATTGGAAAACCAAAAAATGCCACAGGAAGCACAAGTGATCATGGCGGTGGACATTCTCATGTCACAAAACACGGACGTAGCCATGATGGATATCCAGGAAATTACTGAGGAGAATACATATTGACAAGAGATGGCATTTAAAATTTCCAAAAATTATTCGGTTCAGAATTGCCAGATTTTTGCATTTTCTTGGTTAACCTATTTCTGGTTAATCATGTTGAGATTAAATGACTGAGAAAGATAGCACATATGTGCAGAAATCCCTAGAAATTCTATAAAGATTATCGTTTATCAGCCTATGTAGTGAGGTTTCCGTTTAAAGACAGTGAGGGGCAAATCATAATTTAAAAGCTCCAAGTTATATATTCAAGGAAACACAAGTTTAAAAATCTGGCAAAAATTTAAATGAGAAAATAGGAATTGATATTTTAAATCAATAGGGCCCTATCCCAAAAGAAGGGTCGAACCATTTTTTCATTACTTCATTGAAAGGTCAATTTTTCCTTCATAATTGCTGCTTGCCGTAAGAAAAAATAGATAAAAGAGAATAACTTCTTTATAACAAAGAGCTGTCTTAACCAGGGTGACCCTTTCCAAACCACTAAAATAGGGCGCAGCCACTCAGAAATGTGGCAAATAGGGCGAAAATGGTCAAAAATAGGGCAAAAAATAGGGCATTGTTTAAAACACTTAGAAAATAATTAACTAAACTAAATTGACTAAATTGAGTAAATTTGGTTCAGAAATAAAGAGGTCCAATTTGGTTGTTTACGTCCAATTTTGGTGGATTATGTGCTGGGAATCTTCTCTACTAAAATCTCTGAAATCTTCTCTACTAAAAATCCTCCTATATTCCACTCAAGCCCTCCTTTATCTTCCTTTTTCAGTGCCGCAGGTGAAAATTTTGAGAATTTTATAAGGCCAAGAAGTCAGATTTCTTCATTTTTTGCGCCGCAGGCGAAAATTTTAGGAATTTTGGAAGGCCGTGAAGCCAGATTTCTTACTATTTCTGCCATCACATTTAAGAAATTCTAAAATTGTAAATATTTTACAAAATGGTAAAAATAGGGCAAAATTATGGCAAATGAAAAAATAGGGAAAAACTATGGCGAAAAGGTAAAAAATAGGGCAAATGCCCTATAAATAGGGTAAAAGGGTCACCCTGGTCTTAACTCAACTATGGTATCTGTACAGGAGAATTTTGGATGGCCAAGAAGCCAAATTTCTTCGTTTTTTGGCGACGCAGAAATAAAATATTAAGTGAAAAGATAATGCAATTTTTCATAAAAAAACAAAAATCGATCGAAAAACTAAAATTATCGAAAATCGAAATTTTATAAAAATATTAGAAAATGGAAAGTCGAAAATCAAAATTTCGGCAGCGTCTCGCTGACTTTCTAGGTTTGCTTGGTTTATTTTTGCATCGAATAAAAACAAAAAATAAAAAAAGTTAATCTCTTATCTCCATTTTTCCTTATGACAAAAACAACAAACACAACCAAACATTAAGGAAAAATTGACCATTTTAATAAATTAATGAAAAAATGATTCGACCCCGTTTTTGGGATAGGGTCATAAATAGTAATTCTTTGGAGAGTTAAAATATCATTGTTTCTATTTCAAATTTAAATTTTCTGAACAAGTCCATTGATTTAAAAAATCTCCAGTATATTACTGGTATTTAAAGTGTTCAATGAGGCCGATTTAGCGGTCTTGGTAGGAAACACTAAATGTAGTTTTTAGCTTTATTTTCTGATATTTATCATTAAATTGTTTTTTTTTTATTAAACAAATGTCGATAAATTGAAGAAAATTGTGTTTTTAATTTTATTAATCTATCCAAGAAATTCAATTTATTAAGCAAAGAACATTTATTTTTGGATAGGGAGATTACCGTATATGCTCTAATAATTACCCTGGGTAATTATTGTTTCAACCTCTCGCTGACGGGGGTAATTAATAGAGCGGGGTAATTATTCGAGAGAGGGTAATTAATAGAGCATATACGGTAAGTAACTCTCTAAAAATTGGAAATATTTAAGTTTCGGCTTTAGGAGTAAGAGATTTAGACAGGTTGTTCATTCAATGTTTTTCACAAAGAGCACACTTAAAACAAAAAGCTTTTTAATTCCAAATTTGTTTTCAAAAATCGCCGAGAATACGCAATCTTTTTTGTACATGATAAGTACAAAAATTTTAAACAATAAAGTTAAATCGTAAAGAATATTTTTTAATTTTATATTAACAAATAAGTAATGGCTATCAATAACAAAGAAAAACGAATAGAAATGAATTGGGCGATCAAAAATTGGTTTTTTCAATAAAAGGTAACTAATAAATCATAATGAAAATTTAAAATTATAATTATTTTTTCAAAACTTAATTTTTTATCTATTTAGATCAAAATTAATTGACAAAACTTGAATTTTTGGTAAAGGGGAACTAAATGTAATATATTTTTATTTTTTAGTGCCCCGCACAACTAAAAATCGTTTTCTCTGAATAAACAGAAATATGTCAGTTGTTTTAAAAATGGAAACATAGTTAATATCAATCATATTTCAATAATTTTTAGTTACTCAAATCATTTTTTGATCTATTTATAATTTTTTTTTAATATTTTAAATTTAAATTATTTTCTGTTCGCTAACTTGTATTTCAAAAAAACCGGTTTAAATTATTAATAAATTTAATTATTTCTAAGATTTTATTTTTCTTGCAAAAATCTAAAAATTATAAAAAGCCGAAGGATCTGTTTATTATATCGCAAAAATATTCCTAAGCCAATTAACTTGAAATTCATTTCAATTAAATAAAAGATGAATTCTCAATCTTTGATTATCCATTCAATTCTTTTTGCGTTATTCATGTTATTTAGTGTTGAAGCGGTGACAGGTGAATTGGTAAGATTGTTATTATAATATTTCATTATATTAATATATTTAGTATAATATTAAAATAAGTAGTAGGTATAGTTTGAGGTAGCTCAAAAAAGTCAGGACCAAGACTACATCCCAAGACCAAAACCAAAAAAGCCCAGGAGTCTTGGACATCTCTATGGGGCAGCCTACTGGGTATGAATCAGATTTAAAATATTAATTTGATAAGTATTAAGCAAATATTTGAAAAATTTACTAAATTTAACTAGATTTTGAAATGTTATAAAATTTTTTTAAAACCTCGGTTATCCTCGGTCCTCGATCTCGGCTTTTCCTACCTCGGTGATCCTCGATCTCGGATTTTTCAAAAAACCTCGACCTCGTGCTACTCTAGTTTGAGGTTCACTTGGAGTTAGGATGGATCCCTGCCAAAGGTACTTGGGTTTGAGCGGCTCCACAAGCTGGAAGTTAACGTATTCAACGTTGCTTTTTATGTTATGCTGTTGCTTAGCGACTTGTATACCATATCCATCGAGATGCTAAGGATACCCTCAAATATCTCCCTTTACGTTCATATATTGACTAGTCAACCACTACACATTTTGTTAAAATTCATAAATTGAAGGATGCTGTCGAGCTCATGACTCATCATTTGCAAAAACGCCACTGCTTTTGCGGTCCGTTGGATGTGCCTTGTGCTTGTGCTGAACTTAACACTGAAATGACGGTTAGTTTCTGTTTTTGTGCATAATTAGGAACAGTTTTGTTTCACCACACAATTTTGTGCAGATTAAGTTAGGGTTTCGAGTCATTTTCCGACGTTCGAGTCATTTATTCGGACCTCATTTTTATCAGGCCGGCCCGGCCGAGTCATTTTCGGGCCAAAATTCGATGCTCTACTCGATATTTCGGACCGGAGCGGGCCCACAACCCTGTTAGGATCTATAAACTTGCCATCAAAAAGATTGACTTTATTTACATTATGTTTAGCATCATTTACAAAACACTAGATAGGTAATTGTTTAAAATGTACATCTATATTTAGAACTTTTATTTGATTTTGTACTTTGAACATTTTGAAATTTAGAAGTTTAGTTTGGAATTGTGAAAACATTCTCTAAGGTATTGAGAATTATTTCATCTTTGGATAAAAGAAAAAAAGAGATAAAATCATTTATATATTTGTATAGTTTTCTAGGATAAAGTAAATGCACAAGGAGGACATGGCACACGTCTTCAACGTCGATTTTCTTGTATACAAACTGCCTGCATTTCTTGTAACTTGCCTACTTGTAGATCGAAATGCATCTTCGAATGCACGTATTAACCCGTTACACAATCAGTTGTGAGTGTTGAGACTACTGAGTTATAATTGGTACAGCAGAATTGATGAATAAAACAAAACTATAGAAAATATAGTTTCTAATGATAACTGAAATTTTTCGATATCTATTGTTGATTAGAAAATTAATAAGTGTAATTGCTTTTGTTATAAAGATACAGGGTGATATTTTTGAGATGTTATTTTTGGTATTTTTGAGAGAATTGTCTGTTCTTAATAACCCAAAAGTTTTGAGTCGATATTGCAATCACCCGTCAGGCAATGAGAGAAAATCTGGCCCAAGGTGGTGCGAACTTTTACCTAAAATTTTTCTGCGCGCCTTTAACTCTATCTCCGAGCAAAGGGAGGGCACTTCGAAAATTTTTGATAATATCTGTTCCTTGATTAATTCTCTATCATATAAGCTTGATTTGATCCCATTATCTCTAAATTGGATAAAGTTATGCCAAAAAATATCTGCCCGGTTACTTTTTTGTCACCCTGTATAATAAATTAGAGATCGGCCGAAGGCCGATCTCTACGTCCAATAAATATTTTTAGTTTGCAAATTGGAGTTATACATATTTTGATTTCCATAAGATTTTACTTCCATATACGAGGACTCACTTGGATTTCTCCTATAGATTAAAATAAAATTAAAAACACAATTTTCTTCAATTTATCGACATTTGTTTAATAAAAAAACAAACAATTTAATGATAAATATCAGAAAATAAAGCTAAAAACTACATTTAGTGTTTCCTACCAAGACCGCTAAATCGGCCTCATTGAACACTTTAAATACCAGTAATATACTGGAGATTTTTTAAATGAATAGACTTGTTCAGAAAATTTAAATTTGAAATAGAAACAATGATATTTTAAATCTGCAAAGATCAGTATTTATTTAAGACGTGTCAGGCTAAAACACGGTCGGACAAAATACGGACCAGACAAAACACGGTCTGTCTATAACACGGAACGACAATATTTCTCTTGATCGTGTTTTGTTCGTTTTGTGATTTGGTAAAACCTTGTTTTGCCTTGTCCGTGTTTTGACTTTCCTTGTTTTACCCTCACCCATTTAAAATATCAATTCCTATTTTCTCATTTAAATTTTTGCCAGATTTTTAAACTTGTTTTTTCGTGAATATACAACTTGGAGCTCGTAAATTATGATTTGCCTTTGACTGCCTTTAAACTGAAGTGTTACACCCTAAATTTGACTCACTACTTAGGTTGATAACGATAATCTTTATAGGATGTCTAGAGGTTTATTACATATAGGCTACCCTTTCTCAGACATTTGATCTCAACATGATTAACCAGAAATTGGGTTATCCAAGAAAATGCAAAAATCTGGCAATTCTGATTTAAATAAAAAATTTTTGAAAATTTTCAATGCCATCTTTAGTCAATAATTTCCTCATTAATTTCCATGGTATCCACCGTGGTAACTCCCGTAACCACTCCCGTATCCACTGCCATAATTAGTTTCTCCACCATGACCACTTGCGCTTCCTGTATCATTTTTTGGTTTTCCAATAAAACCACTCTTTCTGCAATATTCAACCATCTTAAATTAATTATTAAATTAATATTATTTAAATAACCCATAATTTATTTAGTCTTTTAGATTTAAAACCTATAAATTATCAACAAAATGGATTGAATATAATGGCAATATAAATTGAAATATGTTCGTTAACAAAGAACATTTTTCTTAAATGTCCCAATATTTTCTGTTGAAAAGTTACGGAGAATTTTAATGGAGTTTTCAGAGATTTTTATGTAATATGACTGGAATAATTTATCTTCAATTAGAAAAATAAACGAGTATGCCTTAATTTGCAGAATATGGGGAGCCACAAAATATTGGGAAATGCTAGTTTTTGTTTTATGCTTTTCGGAAGAGCATTGAGTACGGGGATAATTATTTTCTATCCGTATTTTAAATTTAATTTTTTCCGCAAGAGTTCTTGTTTAAGCGGGCCAAAAATATGGCTCAGGGACTTAGCCGGAAGGTTTGTGTTAAAGCGCTATAATTTATAAAATAAAAACTGTACATGTACTGTAATATAAATGCGTTTTTGTGGCAGATAGAGATTGTGATGAACAAACTCATCTCCTTCTATCGTCATGTATTTCTTGAACATTTTAGTCCTAAGTCCTTCATAATCTTCCTCTGTCAAAAACGGATTTATCAAGTATTGTTCAAGTTTTATCTGAAGATTGTCGTCAAGTTCATAAAAGTATTTATAGAATGGGTTAAATTTGTTGAATGCACGATGATCCATGCATTTACTATACAACTCTTGACAATCTTCTCGATTTAATTCCTCATTTATTGCTTAAAAATAATAATTTGTGTCACTTTTAAATTAAATCTATTTTTGACTTAAACGTCAAATAGCTGAACAAATATAACAACAAATTACCTTCATACTGATAAATAAAATTTATCATAGTTTGATTCTCTGGATCCCAATTATCCAAGTTAGTAATTATTGACGGATAATGTGGTCGGTTTTCGATTTCTTCCAACGAATTTGGAAATATATTAATTCCTAAAATTCTTTAATGTTAAAAATTGTTAATCAAATTAAAAATTAATTACCAAATTCATTTTTCATTTTAATCATCAAATTAACTGCCAAACCCTCAAATAAGTCATGAGCTTTCAAATATTGTAGCAATGAAACGTGACTATTCTCGTTTACGAAACTAAAAAATTATTAAAAGAAAGGAAATGTTTTACACTAACAAAGGATAGGCTTTTGGGTGTCCGTGGGACTTCGGGATGAAATTCTAATATAAAATTGTTTATAAGTAGAAAAGAAAACTGAGGGGGATCCTAAAACTTTGGGGGCTTATAACTCGGTCCACGGTACAATTCAGCGGAAATGGTAAAAATTTCACAACTAAAGTAGGGTATGATCTAAATATATGTATACCAAATTTCATCCCGAAGTCCCACGGACACCCAAAAGCCTCTCCTTTGTAAAGTTAATTAGGCAATTAATCCAAAAACCAGTTATTATTTATCGAATTTAAATAAAATATACCGATTGTCATAGTATTTGTTTACGCGATGAAAATCAAAAAATGAACGGATGAGCTTTCGGGCAAAGACTAGAAGATACAGTTTAAGTGATGCATTGAAGCAATAATGGTGATCATTTGAAGTAAATGGTATCATTTGTTCGTAAAAGTCAATCACCTTTAAATTGAAATTTTTATTTAATTTTGACACAATTTCCAAAGATTCTCCGGATTTCAGAAGACTCGAGATACCGTATTTCCTCTTAAATAGGCCCCCTCCAAAATAAGCCCCCTCTAGAGGTCGATCAAAAAAATAAGCCCCGGGGTTTATTTTAGAGGAAATACGGTGTAACAAATTTCAAAAAAATTCTACATTAAACAGGGGGTTTAAAATTCCCCGAGGATCATTTAAGAAAAGTTATGGATTCCATTCACCTTTTCTATTTTTTGTTTTGTCGCGGGTTGATTATCCATATCAAATTTATTATCAAATTCGTCCTCAATTTGATGTTGGTTTAAAATATCGATAAAACTAATTTGATAGTTTAAATATTCGTATTTAATTTCTCCCAATATTTCAATCAGAAGGGTAAGTTCTGGAAGCGCAAATTCGACCGGTTGAGTATCCTCGTTTGTAGCTCTTTGCTGACCTCTTGAAGAACTTCCCATTACAGCCTTTCCTTTTCTATCTAAAATGTTAGAAAAATATATTTTTAAGTAATAATAAAAATCTTTTCTGGTAAATTAATTTTCTGATTTCAAACAGGTTGGGTCCAAGAGACAATTTCAATAAACACAAATCAAAACGCGAGCAACCCCAAATAAGAATTGATGTAGCATTAAATATCATAGAGTGTGTCTGGGCTACAGATCCATTGGCAATTTTGAGAACCTTGAAGAATGCCTCTAATCTTTCTGTAGACTTTTAAACTAAGGTCCGAATTTTTAAATATTTTTAAAATTAAAACAAACGGTCTCTTTGTCCTTTCATTCCTTCAACAAATTTCCATTGAAGAAGAATTATCAAATAAAATAAAAAGAAAAGGAAAATAAAAATCTTCATTTTTCAAATTGAAGATTTTTAAATTTTGTTTTAGTTTTTTCTTTTCTGTGAAGAGAAATAAAATAAAATTTAATTTTTAAAAATTTTTGAGAAAAATGGTAATGAATTGAATAGCTGCGAATTTTAAATAGATCAGAAAGAAATGGTGAGGGCAAACGATGATCGCCCTTCCTAAAAGGAAGGGCGAGGGCCGTTGACCCGAACCGAAAAAAGCCCTAGTTAGAATTTCCTTTAATCTTTTGTCATAGATAAGTTCCGCCATTTAATAGACAATTTAAATTAAATTTTAGAAAATTGAACCAAATATTTGATTAAGATGCGGGATATTGTGGGATTCGGAAGATCAGAGGGTAGTTTCTTCAGTAAAGTGTCCTTACTTATTAAAAAATAATTCAGTAATTCAAAAATGTAATTGATTATTATTATATTTTTATTTATAATTATATTATATTTTTCATGTAAAGCTAATAAATTATTTAATAAAGCTGAGTTTTCGATGCCATTAATGCAGCTATAATAAGGTGCCCTAGCACTGTCCTTCACTTAATTTCTTAGAGTTAGAGCGAGGTAACAGTTTAATCCCGGGCAGGCTTCGATCCTTCGACCTCCTGGCAGTTATTGCTAGGCGCTTTCGCTCACCACGTACAAGTGCTCTACCAACTGAGCTATATAGACGCTGCTTTCACCTTCTATTTTAATAGATCTTAAATCCCCGCCTAGTGAGCGTTTTAAATGCTAGCCAGCTGGATCTTTCTCTTCCTTACACTAACTAGTTAAATATAATAATATGTAATAGGTGAGTGATTCTATCAAGCATTTTGGCTGCTTTATAAAGGGAAATTGAAATGGGCGGGATAAGTCTTCTTTACCTCCCCTCCCCTCCATAGACGGACACGCAATCAAGTAAGATCACTTGAATTAAGTCTTGGCAGGGCATTAATATAAGTGCAGCGCTTTTTATCTTTCACTCCTCTCTTTCATTCACCACAACCCATTCTGCTCTTAAATTTGTTTACGTGGAGCAGGGATGGGGCTCTTATCCAAGTAAAATCACTTGAATTAAGTCTTGGCAGGGCATTAACATCGCTTTTTATCTTTCACTCCATCCTCTCTTTTTTCCTCTCTTTCACCATAGGCTCTCCTACACAACTCATCGAATCCTTAACTCATCGACAAGGCCAAAGGACCCATTTATTTTAATTGGCGCATGATTCCTTAAAAAAGGTCAAATTAAAATGGAAGGCCAATATAGAGAAAGAAAAAAAATAAGAAATTGATTAGAAAAGGAAATTAAAAATCAATTTTTAAATTAAAATTAGAAAAATTAATTTAAATTAATTTAAGTTTTTTAATAATTTTAATTAAAAATAATTTATTAAAAAATTTTACTCCAATAAATCTAAAATATACTTTAATTTACGGCAAAAGACAAATCCGTTTATACTCCACTCCTTAATCCACATATATCACTTAATCGCCGACAAATTTAATGTTCGGTTCTTTAACCGGAAGCTTCGGTTAGATTTATCAGTTCTGTTTCGGTTAACTGATCAGTAGCTGCGAATAAACTCGTTTAATTTTAAAAATAAATTATTAGAAATTTTTTTGTTTGAAAATTTAAAAATGAAAAATAAATTTTTTTAATTCGTAACTAATTTCCTTAAAAATTTTTAAATTATAATTCCGGGGTTCATACTTCAAATAAATATTTATAGTTTACACATTTGGCGATAGATTTTGATTTCCATAAGATTTTACCCCCATATACGAGGATGTGCCGAATTGGCACTTTTAAATTTCATTTTAAAATTTAATTTTAATCAATTTTTTGTGCTTTAATGTTTGGTGTCTGCCCGCCCATTTTTTTTCTTCTTTAAAACAAATCTTCGGGCGGGGAGACACACTCACAACAATTTTCTATTCACAATTACGTTTTTTATTCACCACTCTGTTTTTTTTCTTAAACTATGTATCCGAGCAAAGAGTCATATCCATCAATCCTTCCTTATCCCTCAAATCTATTTATCTGGGTTAACCTACCCGCAGCTGAAGGTTGGTTAATCCCTGCCGTGTTTTTTCAACGGTCGCCTTTTGGGATATTGAAATTTAAATAATATTTCTTGAATATTTTTACCAGCAAAATTGAAATTTTACTTGTTCCTGATTTCCAGTTTAATGCAAAGCAAAACTATTATCCATTAAATCCCCTTATCAATTAAGAACCCCTTTTATCGACCGTTATCAATCACTTTTATCCGACAAATCCGTTTATACTCCACTCACTAATCCACATATGTATATCACTTAATCGCCGACAAATTTTTGGTTCGGTCCGTTAACAGAAGGTTTCGGTTCCAACTCCCCTACCCTTTTACTCACATCTTAACAATTTTGTTTACCTATGTGAATAAAAGTAAATTCAAAAAAGTGAGATCGGGCTCTATTTTAGTGTGGGGCTCTAATTTAGCATGGCGCTATATTTTAGAAAATACGGTATTTTATGTTTGAAAATTTTAAAATTAAAAATAAATTTTTTTAATTCGTAAATAATTTCCTTAAAAATTTAATTCCGGGGGTCATACTTCAAAACATATTTTTAGTTTGCAATTTGGCGTAAGATTTTGATTTCCATAAGATTTTACCCCTATATAGAGGACTCAATTGAATTTCTTCGATAGATTAAAATAAAATTAAAAACACAATTTTCTTCAATTTATCGACATTTGTTTAATAAAAAAACAAACAATTTAATGATAAATATCAGAAAATAAAGCTAAAAACTACATTTAGTGTTTCCTACCAAGACCGCTAAATCGGCCTTATTGAACACTTTAAATACCAGTAATATACTGGAGATTTTTTAAATGAATGGACTTGTTCTCAGAAAATTTAAATTTGAAATAGAAACAATGATATTTTAACTCTGAAAAGGGACACTATTTATTATAGACGTGTCAGGCTAAAACACGGAAAGGACAAAATACGGACCAGACAAAACACTGTCTGTCTATAACACGGAACGACAAAATCAAGGAACGACGAAACACGGTCCTTATATAAAATCTCCATATTTATTTTTGAAAATATCCATTTTTAAACAAGAAGAAATTATTTCTCTGGACCGTGTTTTGGTCGTTCTGTGATTTGTTTTTTCCATGTTTTATCGTTCCATGTTTTGTCTGATCCGTGTTTTGTCATTCCTGGGTTTGCCCCTCATTCATTTAAAATATCAATTTCTATTTTCTCATTTAAATTTTTGCCAGATTTTTAAACTTGTTTTTCCGTGAATATACTATAACTTGGAACTCTTAAATTATGATTTGCCTTTAACTGTCTTTAAACGGATTAGTCCAAAACATGGTCCAAAGATAAAATCCCCATATTTGCCTTCACTACATAAGTTGATAAACGATAATCCTCATAGAATGTCTAGGGATTTCTTCACATATAGGCTATCTTTCCCAGACATTTGATCTCAACATGATTAACCAAAAATAGGTTAACCAAGAAAATCCAAAAATCTGGCAATTCTGATTCAAATAAATAATTTTTGAAAATTTTGAATGCCATCTCTAGTCAATATTTTCCTCAGTAATTTCCACGGTATCCACCATAACCACCTCCGTGTTCTGTGCCATAATGATGTTCTTCAACATAACCATGTCCCTGTCCTGTGCCATGAGAATGTCCACCGCCATGACCACTTGCGCTTCCTGTGTTATCTATTGGTTTTCCAATAAAACCACTCGTTCTACAATATTCAACCATCTTAAATTAATTACATCGAAAGCTTTAGATTGTTACATTAATTATTAAAATCAACAATTGAAAGTTCTGGCTAAAACTGACTCCGCGAATTGGCCGGAACGTTCCCATCTAAGCGTTTTAAATTATAGAATAAAGACTGTACATGTATTGTAATATGAATGCGTTGTTGTGGCAGATAGAGATTGTAATCAAAATACTCATCTCTTTCTATCGTCATGTATTGATTTAACATTTTGATCCTATGTTCTTCATATTCTCCCTCTGTCAAAAACGGATTTATCAAGTATTTTTCAAGTTTTAGTTGAAGTTTTTTGTTAAGTTTATAAAAGTATAAATAGAATGGATTAAATTCATTTTTTCCTCTCGGATTCCTACATTCGTTGTTAAGTTTTTTACAGTCTTCTCGAGTTAATTCCTCATTTATAGCTTAAAAATAATAATTGTTTTCGCTTTTAAATTAAATCTATTTTTGACTTAAACGTCAAATATCTGAACAAATATAACAACAAATTACCTTCATATTGATAAATAAAATTTATCATAGTTTGATTCTCTGGATTCCAGTTTTCCAAGTTAGTAATTATTGACGGATAAATATTTCTGCCGTCCTTTTCGATTCCTTTCAACCATTTTGGAAATATATTAATTCCTAAGATTTTTTAATTAAATCAAGTTAAAAATTAATTACCAAATGATTTTTTCATTTTAATCATCAAATTAACTGCCAGCACCTCAAACAAGTCATAAGCTTCAAAATATTTTCGCATTGAAACTTTATTTTTCTTGTTTACGATACTGAAAAATTATTATTTTTCACTAAAATTAATTAGGTAGTTAATCAAATACTTTTATGGAATTTAAATAAAATATACGTTGTAACATGATTGTCATAGTAGTAATCGCTTGCGCGATGAAAATCAAAAAATGAACGGATGAGCTTTCGGGCAAATACAAGAAGATACACATTAAGTGATGATTTCATGTAAAAATGGTCATTATTCATACTATATCCATCATGAATCTTTTTTGTGTAAAACTCAATCGCCTTTGAATTAAAATTTTTATTAATTTTTTAAACAATAAATCTTTTCCCGCGTTACAAACTTAAATTATTAAAGTTGTAGCTTATCATAAAGATACTCCGGATTTAAGAAAACTCCGGATATAACAAATTTCCAAAAATAGTCTACTTTAACGAGGAAAGTCCCCAATGATCACTTAAGAAAAGTCATGGGTTCCATTCACCTTTTCTATTTTTTGTTTTGTCTCGGTTTGATTGTCCATAGTATAAAGAACTCTAATTTCTTCCTTATATTCTTCATCATATTCAGTTTCAACATTATATTTGTTAAATGTTGTATATTGGCATAGAATTTCGATAAAACTTCTTTCAGAAGTTAAATCGTTGTCTTTAATTTTTTTCAATATTTCAATCAAAAAGGTAAGTTCTGGGAGCGCAAATTCGATCGGTTGAGTAACCACGCTTGCTATTTGCTGACTTCTTGAAGAACTTTCTATTAGACCCTTTCCTTTTCTATCTAAAATGTCAGATAAGATATTTTTTAAGTAATATTAATGGAAAATTAATTTTCTAGTTTTAAACAGGGTTAGCCTCAAGAGATAATTACAATAAACACAGATCAAAAAGCCAGCATCCCCAAAAAGGAGATGTCATAGAGTGTGTCTGGGCTACAAATCCATAGTCGAATATTTTTTGGAACCGCTCCACTATCCACTTGGATAACATTTCAATTCAATGCAAGAGTTTATTATAGATAGGCAATTTTGCGAACCTTGGAAGCCAAAGCAAACCTCTTATATCTCTAATATTTCAGCAGATTTTTAAAATGAGGTCCGAATATACATAAATTTTTTAAATTAAAACAAACTGTAACCTTGTCCTTTCATTCCTTCAACAAATTTCCATTGAAGAAGAATTATCAAATAAAAGAAAAAGAAGATAAAAATCTTCATTTTTCAAATCGAAGATTTTTAAATTTTGTTTTTAGTTAATCTTTTCTGTGAAGAGAAATTAAATAAATTTTTAATTTTAAAAATTTTTGAGAAGTTGTAATTAATTGAATAGCTGCGAATTTTTAAATGATAGCGAGGCTATCTAAAAGGAAGGCTGTGGCCTGAAGGGAAAAAAGCTCGGCCCTAATGTTGATTTGAATATGTTAACTGCTTCTGATCAGATTGGAAAGGTTTTACTTGAATTTATTAACAAAAATAATTTAATACAGAAAGTAAATAAGCCCACAAGAGAGAAAGCTATACTTGATTTAGTTTTATTGGTACTTATCGGTTATCTCCCCACACGGTACACCTCAATTGAGTCCGCACGATTGAGTCCCCACGATTGAGTCCCGGCACGATTGAGTCCCCACGATTGAGTCCCGGCACGATTGAGTCCCCACGATTGAGTCCCGGCACGATTGAGTCCCCACGATTGAGTCCCGGCACGATTGAGTCCCCACGATTGAGTCCCCACGATTGAGTCCCCCTTGTACTATATACCTCAATTGAGTCCCCTTGGATTTAATTATATTAAAAAGGATCAAGAGGGATATCTGGGGATTTGGAAGGATTAAAGTTAACATCAGGGGATTTGTATTCGACATCGAGGGATCAAGCTGGATATAGGCTATTCAATAGAGGACAGAAATATTTTTCTCAGAATTACATAAGTTTAATCCTTTCACTTTATTGGGATTATTCCTTTATTCAACAGTTACCTTTACCTTTATTTAACGGGCATTATCTTTTACTTTTATGTTTCAAAACGAAACATTTGATTTTCAAGTTTATCTTAATGAAGATATTATATTTAAAATTTAAAAAAAAAATGAATTGGATACAAAATGAATGAATATAGGCAGGCGAAGACCGACTTTTATGCCCTCTACTTTTTACTATCCATTCTATCAACAAAAATGAAATATGAAAAATTAAAGAAAATAAATAAATATTCAGCAGTCTATGTCGAGCCAAATTTTTCTTAATAGACTAATTTTGGCTCGATGTGGCTCGCCTATGTATAAATCATTTAAATTAAATATCTTTCAAAAGAGATCAGCAAGCCAAATAAAACCTTGGCGATCCAAAATTTTTCCTTGGATTATTCATTTACTATTTTCTCTAATTTCCCTTAAATATTTAAAAGAAATTCATATGCATTCAATTAAAAAATTAGGTAAAGGCATAGCTCATATGTATATTTGGGTGAGGGCCTGGACTTCGAATGACAAAACGCGGTCCAGACTCCGTCTTACTCTGTCCTACCAAAACTTCGTGTGACCAAAACTTCGTACAAAGAGAAAAGCGCGCCGAACTTGCGGATTTTAATTTGCGGACCCGAACTTTGCGGACCAGAAATTTCCGGACTGACCTCAAAATCAGTTTGGTACCCTTATGGTTTTTCGATTTTTAGGGTCTTGTATCTCGGCCCATAGTATAATTGGTAAAAGTCCAGATGTACTTTTCTTTTTATAAATTCAAAAGTTTCCAAGTCAACATTCTATATAATTTTAAAATTATGTATTATTCGAATTTAAAAAGTTTGACATTTTCTCTTGATTGGCAGTTAAATTTTAAACAAAATGAAAGCAACATATTAATTATTTAACTTCCTTAACATAATAATTATAAAAAAAGGCATTTTTGTTGGTTTTGTTCGTTAAATGCCAGATTATTCTTTTCAATAAGCTTTCTATAAATTAAAAAGTAAAATAAGCTTAGTTAAAATATTCTTCAAAAATGTCCTTAGATTTACTTGATATTTTATTTAAATTTGATTATTTTGTTTGTTTATTAATTGGGTTTCCTTTAAATATTATTCTGATTATTTTAATTATTTCTAAAACACCAAATGAAATGAAAACACACAGTCGAATTTTGATACAAAATTGTGTTTTGGATATTTTATTGTTGACTGTTCAAATGCTTCTTTTGGGGGTAAAAATTATTCAGTAAATATAACGAAAAATATAAACTTAAAAAATAAAATTAGAAAATATAATCTGGTCAAAATATTAAAATCAGAATTTTATAAAGATTTTGGTTCTTAGCAAAACCGCTGCTAAAATGTTCGTCTTCAAGGAAAACGATCATTTTAGCAGCGGTGAATGATTAAAAAATGATTAAAACTTGCTAAAAAATGTTTAAATTTTTGCCTTGCGTGATCTGATTTAATACCCATGACCAGTGATGGGAAAGTTCCAGTTCCAGTTCCGGAACCGACTCGGTTCCAGTTCCAGTTCCGGAACTGGAACCGTGGAACCGACAAAGGTCCGGAACCGGTTTGGAACCGGAACCGTGGAACCGATAGATGCGTGGAACCGGTTTGGAACTGGAACCGTGGAACCGGCAAAGGTCTGGAACCGGTTTAGAACCGGTTCCGGAACCGATTCCAAAGATACACCCCTAATGATGGGTGAAAAAAGAGAAGTGAACAAAAAGATGGGAGTCGTAAGAAGAAAAGAGAGCACACAATTCCTTCGAGTGCCCGGGATTAAACTTTTACCTCGCTCTTACTAAGGTCGCTGCCCTGAATTTTAATTTTATTTTTAGTTTTATTTACCTGATGCAGAAGGGAATTCAGTTGCCATATTTCCTAATGGAATTTTGCTTGTTTTTATGCACGAAAATTTTAACCCATTTATATCCTATATTGTTGTAACGTTTTGGCAATTTATTGGTATCTTGAATTTGCATGGATTGTGTGTTCAATTTATTTATAGATATTTAATTTTGAATTGGTAAAATAAATAAAAATTTTATTAAAAGTTCTCGGCTCTTGTCCAGATTCTATGGGAATATGTATAAACTCTAATTAACCAGAGTTATTCGATTTAAGCAGACGATTTAAGCATCGAGCTTGATTTTTAGGATAGATCGCTATCGAGACAGTGATGAACAAAAGGATAGGACAAGAGAGTCAACACAATTCCTTCGAGTTTCGAGTCACGTCGAATTTTTTGGCGCATTTTTTCTTTTTTTCTGCCTTTTCGGCAGGAATTGCCAGCCCGAGTACACACAGGGCCGGATAGGCATAAACTTTTCATTTTGTCGCGTAAAGATTGATTAGACATGTAGGGGTCCGACTGTACACATAAACTGGACAAGAGGCATTTTAACCTACCTAAATATTAAAAGGAATATGAAAATTAATTTTCGCCGTTATTTATATATTGTGTCCATTGCTTTGATTGTATCGTTATCGTATATAATAGATGAGATTTTCTTTTTTATGCCATACTCGAAGGGAGGTATTAAATATTTTGATAATTTTAACAAAACATGGCCATTTATTCAATATAAACTTGAAAAGGTAATTTTTGAATTAAATTATTTTATAAATTATATATTAAATAAAATAGGTAACACTTTTGTCAAGTTTACCTGTAGATATATCTCAAATACTCCCTTATTTAATAATACTTGTTTGTGCTTACAAAATGATTAGATTCATCAATTTAAACTCGAATTTCAATGGAAATGTAAAAAAATTGAATAAACTTTTAACAAAAGTTTTGATTTTAATGGTAAGAAGATTTTGTTTAGAAAATATTTTTTTAAATTATTTTACGCTATTGTTAGAATGACAAAATAATTTAATAGGAATTAATAGGGCTTTATGAATTCTTAAGCAAGATAAGCGCAGGTATACACATAAATAATATAAGTATAACGAAATTCATGAGAGGTCACCTGCCAGCTTTAAGATAAAGCAAAAGGAAGCAGGGTAACATACATATTTTTATCTTGAAACACCTTTATCCGCCCAAGTATTTGGAGTTGACCGCCAGGGTCAGTTGTTCTATAGGGCGTTGACTTCTCTCGGAATGGTCTTTTTGCCCCCTTAAATTACCTTCTAATTAATATGCTTGAGGAAACTAAATAATTAATAATAAAAAGAAAATTAATTTGTGACACAAGTAGGTGCAGGGGGTAGGATATTGAATACTAAGTACAAATTTATAATATTTTGAAATTAATTTTTAGGTTGTCGTACCGTTTGTTAACCAAGCTGGAGTGATATTTATTTTAAGTTTCTCAAAAATAAACAACAACACAACAAATATTATTCGAATATTATTTGGCATTTCTTTTCATTTAATACCTGTATTTAACCCAATTATTTGTATTTTAGCAAACACACCATATCGAAACGCTATTTTTAATTTTTTAAGAAAAATTTATAATAATTGAAACAAAATTTGATATTAAATGAGTTTATCTCCCCTCATTTTCCACAATAATTGAATAAATATTTGATACTATAGCCCTCGAAGGAGTCACCTCTCACCTGTAATATAAAGCAGAAGGAAGCAGGGTAATATATGTTCTTTTTCTTGAAACCTTTAACCGCCCAAATATTTGGAGTAGAAGTTGTATACTATAAGAATAGTTTAAATAATTTTGAATTTGAAAGAAAATTTAAATATGTAGACTTGGAGCAAAAATGGCTGAGAATTGTACGCCTAGATGTTCAACACTAGGCTTGCGCCTAGTGTTGAAATGGATGATGAAGTAAGTGTGTTACATATTAACGTATTTTTCCCAATAGAAGCTTATATTTTTTATATTTTTAAACTAATATTTTCAGTATCACAACTTTTGCGCCGAGAACATTTGCGCCGGTAGACTTTTGCGTAAATAAATTTCTTAATAAAAAATTTTTTATTAACATTTAATAATCGATCTAATAAAGTCGTCTAATGTTTATTCAATAAATTATTTCAAAATTCAAAAAAGGACAACCTCTCGCTCTCACTATTGAGACTCTCTCTATCTAGCTTCCCTAGCCTATAAAAAATATCAAAATTATTTTTTCTTTAATTTTATTTAATATGTATTATTTCAATATTAAATTACTTTTAATTTTTCTTTTGACAATTTTATTTTTCTGCGTAGAAGCAAAGAAATTGTCGACAGAACAAATTACTTGTGTAAACGATTATCTTTTGTTTTCTAAAATTCTAAAAACGGAAATTTATGCAAGGAAAATGAAAAAGGAATGGAAAGTCGGAAGGAGAATTTGTAAAGAAGATATTGAAAAAATTGAAAAAGATGCTGAAATTATCGAAAAAGAAAAAATGTCAAAATTAATGGGGGAGGAATATGCAAATAAATGTTTTGAATTAAACAAAGAATTGGTTGAACAATACAATGAGAAATTATTTAATAAATTAAAAAATGTATTATTAATGAGAAGAAATGGTGTTTTTAGTTATAAGGATTATTTAAATAAAGTTAATAAAAAAGAAATTTTGTTATTATCGAAAAAAGTTCAAATGGAATTGGGTAAATATTTTTAAAAAATAAACAGAATTTTAAATGTTTTTTAAACAATGATAATCTTTGTTTAAAAGACATGTCGAAGTTGACTTTTATTATTTGAAAAGTCTAAATCCCGATGAGTCATCCCTAATATTATTTCATATTTTTATTTTCATTACCTTTGAACTTCGATCTTTTTCTTTATACATTTCTCATGAGAAAGAAGATAAAATCGCCGTTGGGGGCGAAGAATAGTTTAAGTGCTTTTCCATATAAATATCGCTTTTAAATTGTTATTAGTCGGCTTCTTCCCAGTCAGTGTTTCTAACAGAAAGTTAGTTAATCACTCTTTCTTTATTCACTACATACATAAAATTGTATATTTGATTGTATTGTTATTCACCACTTTAATTTAACCTACAGTTCGGAGAATAAATTATTGTTTGGAATTGGAAAATATTTGGAAATCTTATTGGTAAATAAGACGCCTGCGGGCTGGTAATTGCCGAACGGCAACAACAAAATATAGCCTTTTACAATTTTGAAATCGAGTTTTGAAAATTCTTTAGTATATATCATTAATTAACTATTTGGCTGTAGGTACTGGAGTTTTAGTTTCGACTCAAAACCCATACCATTTGTTCCGTCTCAACGAGCTGAGTCGACGGTACTAAACTTTTATTCCGGAGATGCCTGTAGACCTAGATAAATGACAATTCTTGACTATATGAGGAATATTGATGGAGGATTAAGATGGGTTATTAGAATTGGGTGCATTAATTACTCAGTGATTTGGAGGGATATCGGGTAATATCAGCGGGTGTCGGTTTAAGATGACTTGAAGGATTAATGGGGATATCAGCGTTCCGTCCGAAACAGGTTCAATTCGTTTTGTTTCACTCAACTCGTTTCATAATTAATTTCCGTTCGTTAGAGCTCCCTAACCAGGACCTCTACAAACCAGCTATAGTCAGACATAAAATTTATTTTTAAGATCAATTATCATTTTGTATGGCTGATAAAATATATAAAATTCACAAGAGAGCTAAAGAAGATGATTTATTTACAATCCAACCAGCACCAGAAAATATGAATAATGACAAAAATGCTATTTTGGATAAATATAAAATACCTTTCAAAAATAAATTTTATGTATTAAAACTCAAATCGGAATCGTTAGATGATGATCTTCTTAAACAAAATTATGACGAATTATCGGAATGCGTGTTATTTATTATTACACTTATAGGGTAAAATACATAGACATTAAATTAAAAACGCTGTCGGAGCTCCTTTTTAGCTCTAGTGTATAGGGTGACCGAAATAAAAATTCTCTTTATTTTGCATCAAAAATTTGATTTTCAGCCGAATCACAGAGCTAGTTTTTTCTTAAATTTCCAGCGTCTTGTTGCAGCGTCTTGTTGCAAATCTTTTAATTAAAACAATTTTTTAGATATAATAAATCTTATCTCACGCTGATTGATGAAAAGCAAATCTATTTCAAAAAATTTCCTGATAAAGGTAATTTATATTATAATTTGAATGGTTAACAACCTGTTTGATCGAAAATTTATATTTAAATACTTTTCCGTCATACAACCATAAACTGCGAGGCGACTTTGATCGGATATAAAGTTTTGATGGATTATTCAATACTTATGAATTTTGTAAGGATGATTCACCCAGCAGCATTTAAAACGCTTAGGCGAGGGTTAAACAATCTAAAAAGGAAAAAGACAAATCATCAGTCGATGCCCCGGTAGCTCAGAGGTAGAGCTCCTGCATATAGTAAGCGAAAGCGCCTAGCAACAACTAGCAGGTGTCGCAGGTTCGAATCCTGCCCGGTGGCTCAACTTTTGCAAACTTTCTATTTTATATCTTTCGAAGGCTTTCAATAAATTGTATCTTTTTTCCAAATTGATGGAACAGCCCTGATAAGTAGAGCTGTGAATTTTATGCATTAAAAAATGCAAAATATGCACTATAATATGCATAAAAAATTGCCGAAATATGCACGAAAATATGCAAGAAACCCAAAGTATCCATGCAAATATGCACGAAAAATACAATTTATACCTAGAAATTTTACATTATTTTAGTAAAAAACGTTCAAACATTTATTTTTATTAAGATTACTCTCAGTTTATATGTATTGTTCAACAAATTGAGTATTTTTACTCTGTTGGACATTTTGAGATGTGGCGTTTTGGCGGTGTGACATTTTGGTGTGGGACATTTTTGGGTCGCGTCCAAATAACAAAAAAAATTTTTTACAAAATTCTTAATTTTTATAAAATTTTTCCAAAATTTTTACAATTTTTTCCTAAATTTTTACTAAAATTTCACTTTTTGGCAGGATTTTGGGCAATTTTCTTGTTATTTTCCCCAAAAACCTCAAAATATGCATTAAAATATGCATTATGCACCAAAGTCCGAAATATGCAAAAATATGCATTATATGCAAATAGAAACCCCCTCTAAAGTTTTCAAAACAAGCTAAAGCAGTGTTTTTTGTGCTTTATACATGATGCCAAGTTTGCAAAAAAATATGCATTTGCATAAAAATCACAGCTCTACTGATAAGTCATTAAAAATTATAACACGATAAATGTAAACGGCACGAAATAATTTATCAAGTATACTCATAAATGAGTGAACGAACTGAACCAGCAAATTAGAAAAAATGATACGATTTACTGAGGGCCTGAGAATTATATAAAATTTATTTGTATTGGATCAAGCATCAAAACGTTATATCCGATCAAATTCGACTGACACTCAGTTTGTAACGGAAAGGTGCCTTATTTTAAATGTTTTTTATTATTTAGTTTCGACAGTTACGGATATTAAAATAAACGAAGAATTTAAGGTAAAAAATAAAGATAAAGAGTGTTTTTGTTTGGATAATTTGATTAACCCCGAAAATGAAGAAAATCAAGAAATTCAACAAGTAACAGAATGCAAAGTTTTTATATAAAATCTTTCAAAATTTAATTATATTTTTAGCATAACTTTCATAAAAATTGTCTTCAAGGATGGTAATTATTTTCTTGTAAATTTAAATATTAAAAGATTTTCAAAATAATTTCAAAATAATTTCAATTAATTTTGAAATTGTAGTATTGTCTGACTCAAGAGTGAAAATAGCTAAATAGGCTCTTCTGCATGATTATAGATCAGGGCTCTGATCGACAAAATGCCAATCAAATGTGCAAAAATCTCGATTTAAAAGTACATAGGGGCTAAATTTCCAAATAAAAAGTACACTCCAAATTAAATTAGAAAATATTTATTCGTGCTCAAATCTTTTATATTTCTCTCCTAAATGAATCTTTTCTAATAATTTCTTGTTTGCACTGAGCATTTTGTGCATTGTAGCTCTGATTGTCAAGAAAGTACAATAAAGTGCTAAAAGTCTTCCGTTTTTTGAGCCACAGGCGAAAATTTTGAGAATTTTGGAGGTCCTTAAGCCAGATTTCTTCCATTTTTTTCAAATTGTTGATTTAAAAGTACATATGTACTTTCAAAAAAGTACAAATTAAATTTCGTAAGTACGGCGGTCGATTTAAAAGTACAATACTTTTAAAAAAGTACGAATCGGAGCACTGTTATAGATTCAACAGAATCTTTAGATGTGTATATGTCGGCGGTAAATTTCAATTTTAGGAAAATTTCAATTTTTCCGGAAAAGTTGAAATTTTCCGCCGACATATAAATATTTAGCCTCGTTCCTCGGCGAGGTTCTTAGCAAAAATCGAGACCATGTTTCTGACCCTTTTAATTTTATCTATGTTATTGAGGATTGATTAGTTTAAATTTTCCATCAAATAATGGATAAAACTCTTGGGAGTACAGTGGAATCTGACCAAGTCAACACCTTCCTTTTGTTCTTTTGTTATCTCCCTTTATACAAGAATATCTTCATAATTAATAAAATTTTCAAAATAAATTACAGGTTGGAAGCGAAGTATGTTAAAGGAAATAATTTGGTAGGAATTCAAATTTAAAACTTTTATGAAATTACTAAATTGAGAAATATTAAGAAAATTTAAATAAAATACCTATATATTTTTGCAGATAGAAGTAGGATGCCCATCTTGTCGAGCAATGGTTTTATACGATCCGTGAGATGAAGAAATTAATTCCAATCAGCTGCGATTTAAGAAAAAATTCTTTTAATTTTTAAAATATTTATAAATTAATTTAGGTATTTAATACTAGAGACAAAAAAATGAAACAATTTAAATTAATTCTGTTTTTTCGATAAAATTAAATGTTTTATGAATATAAAAACAGGGGGAAGGGCACTGCAACGTAGATATCAAATAAAAATATTCGGGGTCAAAATGTCAATTTAAAGTGACGATCAGAGTTGCGTCGTAATTGAAATTTTTTTTTCGGAATCGTAATTCGTAATTCGTAATTTTTAAAAAAATTTCGTAATCGTAATTCGTAATTCGTAACTCAAAAAATGCCGTAATTCGTAATTCGTAATCGTAATTCGTAATTTTTAAAAAATGTTTAATTTAATTTAAAAAATCATTTATTAATAATTGATGCTGCTCCTTTTAATCCCTCTATCTTATTTCTCTGATATTACTTCAAATGCCAATTAATTACCTGATATCCCTCCTAATCCCCTTAATCCTCCGATATCTCTTCAATCAATCATGCGAAATCACCGTCCCAGATTAAGGGTTTGATATCATGATATCTATCACTCTCACTTAATCCTGACAAAATTTAAACTCTTACTTAATACGAACACCTGCAGATCGCCTGATATCCGTTCAAATCACGCAATCCATCTTAATCTCTCGATATCTAGACTGATTTCATTGGCAAAAATAAATTAAAATTTTTAAAGTTTTTCAAATCGAAAATATTAAAAAAATAAATTTACAAATTTAAAATCAAAGTTTAAAATTTTTATTTTTGGAAGTAAAAATATCAAAAAATCCATTTCCCAATATGGATTAGAACCCAGCACCAAAAATCGACTCCTAACCCACTCAACCACCGATGAACAAAAGGAAAAGTGAAAGAAAATATACATATTTATTTCCTTTTTCCTTTGAAAATTTAATGGCAAAGTACGAGAGGGTTTTTTTGCAATAATTTTTTTTCGTAATTTTTATTTTTTATTTTCGTAATTCGTAATTTTTCCCAATATTTTCGTAATCGTAATTCGTAATTCGTAACTCAAAAAACGCCGTAATTCGTAATTCGTAATCGTAATTCGTAATTACGACGCAACCCTGGTGACGATATTCCCTGACAGAAATTATTGGGACCAATTGGGTATAGGCAAAAAATGTAATTATTGGGGGTGATCAAATGTCGGAATGATGTATCACAGAAATGGCCTGGCGATTCGGATGCGGCTCGGGCGTTATTGCTTAAGACATCGTTGGGCCTATTTCGAAGGCCGAGGAGTTTAGCGGCTAGGGCCGAATGCCCACCACTCGAAAAAGTAGGTTCCACTGTTTCATTTAATTAGGGTAGCTCCCCTCGATCTAGGAATGTGTCCTAGATCCCTCGATCTAGGAGTTTGTCCTAGATCGAGGCTTGCCGGAGAGTACACGCGGGGTTCAGGTGTTACGGTTGTAGAAAGTTTTACAAATTAAAATTCAAAGCGCATGCGAAAATTTTGAGAATTTTAGAAGGCCAAGAAGCCGCATTTCTTTCTTTTTTTTGCCTGGGGCCTATTTCTCCCCTCCACAGAATCTGCATTCTGTGTACAAAAAAAGATTCTGCGGAAATTCTATTTCTCCGAAATTCTGCGTACGCAGATTCTGTGGAGGGGAGAAATAGGCACCTGGGCAAAAATTTTTAAAAAGATCAAAAAAAGGGGAAAAGGAGAAAATATAGAAAAAATATATACCTAAAAACTTTTACAAAAATGTCATTATGAAAGCTCTTTTCCCATTTCATCGGAAAACTTTTTCTGATTCGTTCCAAAACAATGATAAAAATGGGGATACAAAACATTTAAACACAATAAAATTTGCCCATCCCTGCTCCACGCAAACTAATTTGAGTTGCAGAAAGGGTTGTAGTGAAAGAAAGAAAGGAGTGAAAGATAAAAAGCGCTGCACTTAGATTAATGCCCTCCCAAGACTTGATTCATGTGATTTTACTTGGATAAGTGCCACATCCTTGCTCCACGTAAACGAATTTGAGAGCAGAGAGGGTTGTAGTGGAAGAAAGAGAGGAGTGAAAGATAAAAAGCGCTGTTAATGCCCTGCCAAGACTTAATTCATTTAATTTTATTTGAGTGAGCAGGGCCCACAAGTCGAATTCTTTAAGTAAAAGACGTTAATTTCTTAAGAACCCGGAGGGTGTTGTGGGTTTAACATTAAGCTGCTGAACCATCCATTGCTACCAGCAAATCCTTTTGGGAATCTTTTGGGAACTAGTCGTTTCAAAAAGATAAGTTGGTGGCGATATTAAGCTAAGATAATAGGTGGCTAATAGCTCTTTGGGAAGGGCCGGTTGTAACGGACTTTGCACTTCTCTGTGAAGGGCCGCTGGCAATAATTCTTTCCACGTGCCTATAGGATGTCTCAGCCTTACAATATTAAAAAATTTAATTCTTTATAGATTTGTTCCAAAAATTCATAAATTTTTAACTTAAATTACTATGTTCAAACAAAAATTCCCTGCAATTTTCATCATATTTTTCCTCGTAAATTATTCCTTAGAAACTAAAGGAGGAGAATCGAGTGGTATTGAAACCCATTATGGTTCAAATAACAATGGTAATAAATTTAAATCGAGATTGCGTCTAAACCCGGATCAGGGTTGGGACTGGTTACTCGGACCTTTTTCGATAAGACACCACCAAATGCTTCCTTACTAGACAGGGAGAAGTTAGTACACCTTTTTCTATGAACGTCCCGATGGGGAGGCAATCCGATTAAGCTTTGCTTGTAAATCAGTCAGCAAGGTATAACCTATCTACATACCATAAATTAAAAGATTATGCTTGTGAAATTCACTACGAGGTAGTAAAGTTCAAAAAATCATAACTTTATAAATATCAACCTTATATGGCTAAACGTGGTATTAAAATGAAGAGTAGATTCAGATCTTTATCTTGGTTAATAAGAAAAAAGAATATTTGTAAAATAACACCCCTAAAAATTTATCCGAAGAAAAGCGACGCTAATTATGACCCGACCTAATAATTATTATTTTAGAATTATCTAGTGAAGAAGTTGAGGATTTAATAGAAAGAATTGAAATATTAAAACCGTATGCAGAAAGAGTTTCAGAAAAAGTGGCTATTAAAATGGATAAGGAATTTGGAAAATACCCAGTAAAATATCAGCATGCTTTTGATGAAGAAACATTTAAAGCAGAAGTTAAGGGAAATAGAAGTTGTGGGGAAATAAAAATAGCAGCTTATGAATTATTTAAAGTAAATAAGATAATTTCTGCTTTGAAAATATTAATGCTGACTACTTCCGTCGAGTGTAAGGGAATGCCAAGGTAGCGGAGGAGGTCTCCTCTCAGAGCCGCAGTCCCCGCGTTTCCCGTCCCTTTTGCCACTCCTCCCGCGGGATTCGAGAGCTAAAAATAATAAAATAAGTGACTGGTCCTATCTGACTTACAAATTTAATGAGATATTTGATTGCCGAATTATGACTAGAAAGGGAGATGTGTGTTGATAAGTAATTGATATGGCACTTACTTAATTAGGAGATGTGTTTCGAGATTTCAAATTTAATCTTACTCATAAAAGTACGAAGCTTGTACGAGTTTAAGTACGAGCGTAGGAGTGGTGAAGAAAAATGTAACATGATAAATGTATTTTAATTATGGACTTTATTTAATTTCAGAATTCAACAAAAGTTGGTGTTTTTCATGCTGGAGTATTTGTTTGTGGAATTGGTTATTATTAAATTAAAATATTAAAAATGTTATTTTTAAATATATTTTTTAGAAATACATTTTCATCGTCCAGGATTGGAATATTGGATTCCAAAACATTTCCATACAAGATATAATGGCGGACATTTTAAGTATTTAATTACGTATTTCCTCTATTAGGAGAGTGCCATCCTCTATTTTGTTCCAACTATTCCAACTATCCATATTCAATACATAATTTGGCTTACTATAGTATAAGCCCTCGAGATCGGAACTCTAAATATATACCATTAGAGTCGTCTCGCCGAGCTGAGTTCAAATATTTAAGATTTTCTGCGGGAGATGAAATGTCGCAGAGATACAGGCGATTGAATATCAAAAAACCATAGGGGGGAGTAAGCTCGATTTTGGGGAAAAAATTCGAATATGCAAATGACAGCTCATTCAAAAGAGCTCGTCGAACTGAAGCACGGCCGTCTTGTAGCGAAAACCTAACCTTCGGAGCAGCACAAAAAGTCTTTCCAGCGAAGATCAAAAAACATAATGCCATCCTTTAGTTATTTAACACTTTGGGAGAGGATTGAAAAATAGAAGGCTTCCGGACAATCCGTCAGTGGACAATCCGTCAGAGGTCGGACAATCCGTCAGTGGACAATCCGGCAGCGAACAAATTCGTGATTCTTACCTCTACCCGACCTACCGCGGTGGATTTTTTGATGGATTTAGAAGGATTCGAGGATTTGGATAGATTAGATTACATAATTAACGTGCGGGATTATATTGGATTTGGATGAATATCGTGGGATTATGGGAAGTCCTCGAATACGAGATTGTTTTTAGATGGATATCATGGAACAACCTCCAAATCCTCTTAATCCGACTATATCCCTTGATATCCCACTTAATCCACAAAAAATCTCTTAATCCCCAAATTCCTCGATAACCACCATGTTACTCCAAATCTTTAGTATTCCCCTTAATCCCACGATATCCTTTGAAATCCCCAATATCTCCCAAATCCACTGATCTTTTAATCCAGACAAATTTGCCGATTTCCTCATTAATCTCCAAATTTTCGATATCTCTTATAATCTCCATACGAAAAAATGAAGAATTTTGGCCGCGGTAGGTCGGGTAGAGGTAAGAATTACGGATTTGTTCACTGACGGATTGTCCACTGACGGATTGACCGGTCACGAAATAGAATGCCATGGCATTCTATTGGAGGAAATGCTGAATAAATGTTTATTTAAATTTATAATTTAATTTTTTTCAAAGACAATATGATCAAATATTTATAAAAAATGAGTACGGAGAAAGTCGAACTGCTCAAACAAATTTATCGTTTGCTCAAATTGTTAAAGTAATAGACCGCAACTTTGCAAACTACACAAAAGAATCATATAATGTAATTACCAACAATTGTCTTAAATTTGCAAGAGAATTAATTTCAAAAATTGCTGGTAATTTAATTAAAAAAATATTTTTAAAAATAATTTATATTTAAAAGATAAAGAAGAAAATGAACGTTTTGTTTGGCCAACTTCTGTTATATTTCCTTTAAAGAAACCTTTTAAAAAAGGAATGAAAATGGCCAAAAAGTTTATAAAGAAATAGTCGAAGAAATATTAAGGAGAAAAAGGCTATTGAAAAAATTTTTTGATTTTGTGTCCCGAAAAAGTTTTTAAAAAAATGTACGTTCATTTTAAAAATCAGATTTTCGGCCCTATATGTCAGATTTTTTTGACCCTGCACAAGACCAAAAACTTCCTATATGCAGATCTTTCCATAAAATTTTCAATTTTTCTTTGAGTTTTTAGGGTGTTCAGTAAGAATACTTCGTTTTTGGGACCATGGATGTAAGTAAGGGATAATCGGGAAAAACACAACACAAGACCAAAAACTTCTATCACTGATTGTCAGCTAGTCCCATGGGTTTGGATCAATATAGAGGGTATAGGTACTTTCTTTTGCCATACATCTTCTAGTTTTAGCGCCGCAGACGTGAATTTTTAAAAGTTTGGAAGATCAAGAAATCATATTTCTTCCATTCTTTGCCTCTGATTAGGTTTATTATGGGACCATTCGTTCCCCTAATCCTCAAAATTTCTGAAAGTTATAGCTAATTTTTAAAAGGTTGTGAAAAACTGTTATAACCTTCAGCAATTTTTGGGAATAAACTAACTAACAGTCCCAAACCTGGCTTAAGTCCTGATCACGAAGAACTTTTATGGAACCATACCATTACCACTAAACAGAAAGAAAAGTTGATTTTTTAAAATGAATGTACATTTTATCTAAAATTACATGCACACATTATCTAAAATCACATACATGCACACATTTAATTTCATTTTAAAACAAATTTTTTTAATTGAACTGTTGTCGTCTATACATATATATTAATTTATAAGAAGAGAGAGTCTGTAAATGGTTTTTTCATCAAGTCCCAAAATCTCGAATATCAACAGAAAATGGGGGCTACAGTACATAAACAATATTTTCACAAGTGTAGACTGTACATAAATTTTTTATTATAGCCCTTCTGGAAGTCTACAAATTTTGCTACTAAAAACTTAGTTCTATCCTGGAGAAAAATTCTACCTTCGAGGAAACTACGGTTAAATAGAAACTCGAAATAATGCAAGTTGAGTTGGTGAATTGGGGCCGTTAGGCCGATTATTGCGGTTGACGTGTATTCTTTCCTTGCTAATATGTACCTGCCTTTTAGCTGTAATAATGTTTGAAGGAACAAATGATTGACAATAAGAAAGGAAAATTAATCTAGGACTCAAATAGAATTAAGGGGGGGGGATATTCATAAAGTACCCAACGAAACTACTTAATTAAATTTTTAGAGAGCTTCAAATACACTCTCTTACAAAAATATAACAGACGAGGCCACTCGTTACATTTTGAGCACAGCTATAACTGGTTACATAAATTGATAAATGTGTTTTTACATATTAAGTAGTTTTTAGAATTATTATGAATTTTTATTTAGGAATTTTAATGCTCATTCCTAAATAAAGCTGAAAACAGACATTTAATAATGTTTTATAAACAAATTTAATTGTTTTGTATTTTACTTTTTTTTATAACAATTTCGTGTTTTGAGTAAAAACAAGTCACTAATTTTGAAGCAATCTTAAATACAAACTAAAAAAATTTTCTAAATTGATTTCCGGAAACATTAAAATTCGGTTCGGCCGTAAATTTCAATTTGGCCATACAAGTCTTTTTCAGTCTTTTTCCTTTTTTTTCTTTTCCGAGCCTGTGGTGGTCATAATAAACGTTGCATCAATGTATCAACTTGAAACATAGTAACCTTATCAAAATATTTATATTCAGATATTAAATAAAAATATATATTAGGTCGGGTCATAATTAGTGTCGCTTTTTTTGTTAAGATATTTATTCCAAAATAACATTCAAAAATATCATTAAACAATAAAATATTCTCCATGAAGATCGACAACGGATTGCCAACGATGGCACAACTTTCGAATTCCATGTTCGAAAAACATGGTTCACATTTTAGAGGCAAAATCCCGCTTCATCGCATTTTGGACCTCGTCCGCTGACATGGAATTATGACCCCTCAAGAAATTTTTTAAAAAAAGAAAAAGGTGATAGTCCGATGGTGCGAGGTCCGGACTATACGGCAGGTGTGAAATTAGACGCCATACAAGCACCTTTCTGATGTTATTGAGAGTTTTCGCTGACGGGCATTGTCTTAATGAAAATATGCAGGTCCTTCGCACCGCCTATTCGCACTCATTGCTTGGACAACATTATTTACAACAGTGGATTGGCTACAATATAGAGTGGAGTTTATGCTGTTACTAAAAGGAAGGAGCTCCCAATGCACCGGACCTCACATTATCCAAAAAACACAAAGCATATGCTTTTTTCCATGTAGAGGTCTTCGAAGCACGATAACTCTTATTTTTTTTGGTGACAACCATTGATTTCCCCCACGTGAATTATCGAAAAAGATCCAAGATTCATCACAGGTAATAAGGTTCCTTAAAAAATTTTGACTCCGATGGAGACGAATCAATTCCCTAGCAATGTCGTCTCGTTTATTTCATTTGTGTAGATGTGAGTACACGCGGCATTTGATTTGCCTTCCTTAAGCGCAGACCGCGTTTTTTCTGTCAAGCGTGGCCATATCTATAGAGCAGACATCCCTCGATAATTCAGCAGAAGAAACATCCGGATTCCATCTAAGCCGGCCGAGCAGGACCGTTATTCTTAATGACACCTGTCTCCCTCGACCATGTTTGCTTCTGAGAGTCATACGGCCTTCCTCATAAAGCCTGAACCCTATTTTTTGCTGTCTAGCATAGACAACGACCCCATTGACTAGATCATTAAGATTTTTTGTTTCTTATGTTCCATTTTTGGTAATTTATAATTCATGGTGTAAATGCAGGATAATCTCACTACGAGGTAGTGAAGTTCAAAAAATCATAACTTTATGAATATCACCCATATATACCTAAACGTGGTATCAAAATGAAGAGAAGATTCAGTTCTTTATGTTGGTTAATAAGAAAAAAGAATATTCGTAAAATAACACCCTTAAAAATTTAATCGAAAAAAAGCGACACTAATTATGACCCGACCTAATATTATGTAAAAAAATATTTTTAAATTTCCAAAGAAACACTTTGTCTCCCCCCACAATTCTTAAATTCTTCTTTCGAACTTTTATCACAATAATTAATTTGTTTTTCATTTTTTGAGGATGATTTAGCAATGACACAGCCATTTTGGCCTAGAGAGAAATTGCTTCTACGCAACTTTCTGACAAATAAATAATAACCTGGAAATTAAAAATTTTTTAACTCTTAAAATTAATTTTTACCATCCCTCACAGCGCTAAACATTAATTCCACAAGTTGGGCCCAAGCTTCAAATGTGTCTGTTGGCTATAAATTTAATTTTAATTTATTTATTCTGGATATTTTTAATATTTAATTGATGTAAGAGAGCATTTTAAATTTCTATGAAACACAAACCAGAATAAAAAATAGAAATACAAATCAGAATAAGAAAAAAATACAATCATTCAAAAATCAGAATAACCAAAATTCGGTAAGCAAAAAATAAGGCTCTATCTTAGACATGCGTCCCATGAACTTTTATGCGTTCCATGAAAGTACCTCTATCTAAAAATACCTTCAACAAAATTTTTGATCTTCATGTGTAATCGAGGAATAATTAAAGATAAATAAAACAATAAATGTATTTTTACATATTATGAAAATCAGAATAAATAAAAATTTGAATAAGCAGAAAATAAAATCAGAAAACACAACCAAACGAAAAATTCATTATTTTTGTATTTTTTAAATTAAAAGCTAAAAATCTTACAGAATGTGCAGCTCCATCCAGAAAAACACATTCTGTAGTTAACGAACTAGCCATCTCCGCAAAGAAATCAGCCTTAAAGCCAAAAGGGCGTCGAGCGACTTGTTCGGCACCGAATTGCATTGAAAGGCGTCTTATCTAAAAGTTGACCCAAAAAATTAATCATAATTTTAAAAGATTTCCTTGTCAAATTTTCCAAGTTTTACCGATCAATTCGGTTTTAAGTTTTAGGGAGTCCATTAAAATCTCCCTATACAAAAATAAAAATTGCATTGTTGTCAAGTATGTCATACTTGTGTTTTTTTAGTTCGCATTTAAATTAACTTTTTAGCAAATTTTATATATTAAGTAAAATACATTAAAATTTTTAATTATTTTGAAATATTTTTAACAAGTACCTTTTCTGTATTAGCCAAATTACTCAAAACATCAGTCAAATAATTTCTAAATTGGTCAGCTAGTCTAGTCCAATTTTCCTCTCCCAAATTAACACAAAAAGTAGCAAAATCTGCCCGATTGTGAACCATTCGATTTAAAACTCGGCTGGAGGGGTCTACACGGGATTTTTCGATACAAGAAAGAATCTAGAAAAATTAATGATTAAACAAGATAAAAATTAAAGGTTTTGTCAAATGATTGAGGATTGAACAAAGTTAAATTTACTGGAAAAAATTTTTTCAATGTCTATATAATGCTTCTACTCAATATGCAAAAATATATTTATTGTTTTATTTACATAAAAAATTTGCACAGCCGCTACTTCTTCACTTCCTGAGTAGATGTATTGATTTTTGTAAGGGAGATTATTAAATACTCCCTAAAAGTCTTAGGCTATCATTCTAATGTTTCGTCTTACTACTGTTATTAATTTAATAAATTTTGTGTAAAAATTCGACGATTAAACTCACTAGTCCAACTTAAAATTAAGAAAATTAAATTCCCTAAGATGGAAATTTAAAATAACCCGCTTGTATGACCACAAATAACAAAATTTCCTTAGTAACCGTTAAATTTCTTACAATTTGCTGTGCCTGATTTGAAATTCGTTTTCCCGACATAGTCATTGAATCGCTCTTAAAAGTAAAATTTTTTATGTTTAGACAAGAAACATTCGGACCTCATTAAAAGATAGTTTCAAAGTGCTTAAAAATTGTAAGCAAACTTAGAGAAAAAATTTTTTTATCAAATATTGGGACTCAGTTTGAAATAAATTTTCAAATTTTGAGCGTACTTCATAATGTGCTTAAAGCTAGATAATATTGTATTGAATTTTAGGAAGTCAAGACCTCCTATCCAAAAATATTCCTTCACTAATGATAGACTCCGAAGTTAACCGATTTTTCGTATACTTAAATAGAATGATAATAGCTCTTTTAGATATGGAGTAAAACTATACATCTAAAAAAATAGTGAGAAGTGTAAATAAAATAGAGGTGTTTCTTATATGTAGTAAGTCTTTCTTAAATAGAGGTGTACTCTCAATTTCAATATCAAATGTATCTTATAAAGAAGCATCTTATAAAGTATCTTATAATGAGGTCTAAATGTAAATCAAAAAAATATAACAAGCGTACCACTTCACTAGCCGAATCAGACAATTTTCGTTTAACAAAATTGTGTTGTCCACTACTTTTAGGAACAGCCAGATGTGAAGGAGAAGGATTTCCGCTACTTTTGGGTGTCAAATAAATATTCTTTTTGTCGTTATTTAAATTAATAGAATGTCTGCTGACAGATTCAGATCGACCCATTAATCCGGCAGAACGAGAAGGTGAAGAAGCCATTGAAGTATTTATAATTGTTGTTGATAAGGTTTCGGAATTGCCAAGGGAACGAGACTATTTTTGGAAAATAAAGAGAATTATAATCTTTTTAATTTTAAAAGTATTTTAATTTTTTAAAGGATTTCGGTTAAAAATAGAGCTATTTTATGCAAGTTGCGATGGAATAATTTTTAAATAAATTTGTCATATTAATGATGTCAAGTACAGGGTGGCTTGGACTTTAAAGACAGGAGCTTGTTGGATCTTGAAATTCTAGCTGGATCTTGAAATTCTAGATGTAGGCAAAACTTACAGGAGCTTGGTAAGCACTTACAGGACTATGAGGGGCAGCCAGCAGGCATACTTCGAACCTGCGATAAAACTGAGTCTGAGAGTGTGTGATTACAAATGCTTATAACCTTCATTCAACAATTTTAAATGCTGCTAGATGGATTAACCTTATAAAGGATTAACCCTTTAAAATAATCAAGAAAGTAGGCATTTGATCATAAAAGTAAATGTATCGAAATTACTTAATATGTAAAAATACAATTATTGTTTTATTTATATAACTTTCTTTAAAGTTTTTAGATGAATTTGTTTTCATAGTAGTACGAGTGTATTTTTGGGTAGAGAGGTGTAACTCTCTAAAAACTTATAGAAATATTTTGATTATCGAAGAGAATACAGAAAGGAATACCGGTCAAGAATGCAATACCGGTTCATAATAGCGTGTCACGACACTTGCAGATATGACATTTGCAGACCCGACACTTGCAGACCCGACTTTTGCAGACCCGACATTTGCAGATACCGACACTTGCAGATATGACACTTGCAGATCAGACATTTGCAGATCCGACTTTTGCAGATTAGACCCATTTCGCTTTCTTCACCTTACATATACACCGTGGAGTGTTTGCTGCTGCGGAGGGATCCTGGGATGCTCATCTCATCGATGATAGGAATAGGATCATGTTACGAGCCCAGAGCCCAGCGACCGTTGACTCCCCGCGAGGTGCGTGCCGGTTGAACATTTTGAACCTCCGGAAAAAAGAGTGGTGCCGTTTGACTCAGCTCGTCGAGACGAATTTGCATGGGTCTTATATCAAAACCTTTCCACCGGTATACTATACTATATCCTTTGATTTTTTAAGATTTTTAAATTTTTTTAAAATTTAAAATTTTTTTCAAAAATTAATATCTGCAAAAGTCGGATCTGCAAATGTCTGATCTGCAAGTGTCATATCTGCAAGCGTCGGTATCTGCAAATGTCGATCTGCAAAAGTCGTCTGCAAATGTCGGGTCTGCAAATGTCATATCTGCAAGTGTCGTATGACCCATAATAGATACTTAGACATTCTAATTCGTCAAGCATTAGAATACCGTTCTAATCCTTATATGTATAAACAATCCCTAATAAAGTTCTCACGTCGAACTTGGAATTCGAAAATATTTTGAAGAATCGGCAATCCAGTTCCCCTTTATATACCAATATACAGGATTTTCATTAAGCATAAAAGATTTCATATCCGAAACTGACCCAAGGAGCCAAACCGAAAAACCAGTGGGCTTTCATTTTTCGAACCAAAACCCTTGAATTGATTTATAAGTGAAATGAAATTGCGAAATTAAAACATAAATTTTGTTTGTACTAAAGTTTTAATTAATTTAAAAATTTAAAAAACACTCACTTTCCCACCAGTCTGTTTAAATGCTTTTCTTTTTTCCTTAGCCCCCTCAGCTTTTACTATACGCTTCATTGTGGGAGAAAATGGTGAGGAAGAGTGTTGATTAATTATTCCTTTGGAATTTTATAATAATAAATTCTTGCTAAAAAATCTCCTACCATTTTTATTTGAATTTGTGCTTATTGAGAGCATGTTGATATTATCTATAAAATGATAAAAATTCAAGATGTATTAAGGAGGTTTCATTAGGATTACTATGATTAAACTTAAGGTCTTATTTTCCTGGGAATATAAAAATAAAATCTACTTAATATCTAAAAATATATTTATAATTTTATTTTAATCTAGAGAATACCATTTAAATAATATTGTAATCGAAAGAAATCATATTTTTGGATAGGGGGTATTTGTAACTCTCTAAATATTCTATACGGATCAGAGGTGCATGAAAGTTTCTCGTTTCGTTTTCGTAGATTTTCGTGGATTTTTTGACGGTTTTCTTTGTTTCGCGTTTCGTTTAACGAAGCCAGAAAAAAATGGATTCTGATGAGATATCGAGTGATTTGTCAGGGGGTCTGGGAATTTTTTGAACTGCCGTAAGTCAACAAAAGCCTCAAAATCACATCAAAATCCTCTTAATCCCCACAATTCCTCCGATATCCCTATTAATCACTCCAAATTACATTTTATATCCCATAATCCTTCAATATACTTTATTTACAGATTGTCCACTGACGATTAGTCCGAACACATTCTCAGACACGTAATCGGAAAAATATTCTAACTCAGACCGCAAATATACTTGGATTTCCACAATTGCATAAATAACGGAATCTGGCCCTTTCTAAGTTTCCCCTTGCATGAATATAAATTACACCCCCTCGCCTGTGGAAGATATTTAATTTTTATTTTGAAAATTTTACCAATTAAATTATTTTCCATTAAAGAAGTCATAGAAGCAATATTTTTTGAGAATAATTTTATTTTAATATTTTCTGAAAAAAATTTTTTTAGAAAAAAAAATAAATAAAATCCAAATAATAAAAAAAATTGTTCGAAAGAAAATTAAATTAGTTTTCACGAAATACATCTTTTTTGAGAGATTTTATAGGAATAAAATAACAAAAAGTATAGGTATAAATAAATTCTATGATTATAAGAAATTACTTAATATATAAAAATACAATAACTATTATAATTAAATTTATTATGATAAACTTTATGCAAGTTTGACGAAGTAGAGGCAAGTGGGTATTTTTGGATGGAGAGTTATTGTACTCTCCAAAATTCCTGTCTGTAGCTCGATGGCTTCTGCTAGAACACTATAATAATTATTCTATCAATGGTAATCTTAATTTAATCAAATTAAAATGTTCACGTCAATGCTTGAAATACTTAGACTTTTTTTATCGAATTTGAATGACTGACATTTCCAGAAAAATAAGATTGAATTTCAACAATAAGCTCTCCAAAATTCGTGTGTGTGCTCTCCAAAATTCCTGTCTAAATCTTAATGAAATTTCCTTTACGCTAAATGGCTATATCAAAATGTCATAAGACTACCATACGAACATCGCTAGACCACTTAATATAAAAAATTGAATAAAAATTATAACTAAGTTTAGTGAAATTATATAGAAATCTCATAAGATTTCCAGCAAGAATGGTATTTTAGGATGGAGAGTCACCCTAGACGCTCCAAACTTTTGGCTAACGTGTAGGTTTTATGTAAATAAACGTGAAATAATAAACTTTTTATCTTTTAATTCGTTTAAATAAACTTGAAAACTCATAATTATTCATAATTATTAATTTCAAGTTTTCTAAAAGGAATAATTAATATTATGTATTTGCTGTCGTCAATGCTTACACAAACAAATATTAATGTGCTAATTTAATATTAAAAAAAGGAAAAAAAATTTTTTTCTTGTTAGGCATGCTTTTCAAAAGTTTATAAAAAATAACAGAAAATGAAGTGTACTTTGAATGGATGTACTTTTTATTTAATTTAATTTTTGGATGTCTAGAAGGTATTAGAGAGACTAGTATTTACTTTTAATTTAATATTTTCTTTCCTTCCTTTTTTCTAAAATTGAATTAAATTGTTTTTTGAACAATGCAAGACTAATTAATGGCGTAAAACGTTTTTTGCTATTTTTTAAAATTGTCAAGTACAAAATTATTATTTTGAAATAATTATCATATTAAGAGAAGATGGCAATTAGGAAGGAAAATTTTGTAGAAAGAAAAAAATTTTTTGGTAAATTTAATTTTTAAATATTATTTCCTTCGTTTATGAAAAGAGAATAAAATTAAAGAAATATTTTTTTGTAATTTTGAAATAAGCTTAAATAAAATCCCCAATATCGGACAAATTATCATTTATCATCTAGGCAAGTGATTTGCCCATCTAGTATTTCGAATTTTGTCGAAAGTCAATGAAAGTCACAAAAGATACATGGAGATTGTGAAAGTCGAAAATGTTAAAGTTAATTAAAAAATCTTAAGAAACATAAAAAAGGGATAAAATTTTACGATAAATTTGCTTAATATACAAAAATATATTAAACATTTTACTTAAGTTATTGTAATTTATAATAAATTATATAAGAACTGTAAACGAAGTCGATTATATTTTTGTATGGGGAGAAGTGTTATCTCTCCAAATTTTAGCTAACGGTAAGCGTTATTGATCTTTGGTTTAACGCAGTTTTATATACCTCTTACTAACCTTATCTTGTCTCGTACTTTTTGTATAAACTAGAGGAGGCGGTGTCGGGATTCCGACCTAAAATCGGTATTTTGGAATGATGATTCCGATCCCGATACCGGCTCGGTATCGGGATTGGCCAAAACCGGTATCTGTATTCCCTATTTTTTACTAAACGCAAATCCCGATACCGGTCGGTATTTCTGAAATTTTTAAGGTTCTGAAAAACCTTAAATTTTAAGGAAAGTTTTAAGGTTATTTTCAAAAAATTCTGAAAATTTTAAGGTCAAGAAGCCAGATTTCTTCCATTTTCAGCGCCGCAGGCGAAAATTCTAAGTAAATTGTGTTATAATCAATGTTTTATATTAAATAGGGAGTAGTAGATTTTTTACATTAAACTTTTAAAACGAAAAATTGACTAAAAATTGTCCAATTTTTTGTTAAAAATCTTTTTATTATTTAAACCCACACAGAAAATTTTTTTTGCATTTTAGACAATTTTTTGTCTAAAAACCTTTCAGCTGTCAAAGCTATTTATTATAAAATAGAAAAAAAGTTTTTAGTAGAGAAATGAATAAATAAATGCATGGTTGGGTGAATTATTATTATAAATAAAATATACATAATATATATTTTTATATTAAAATCATATGTCAGGTTTCTTTTAGCAGGAAAAATTTTATTTTAATTTTCACATAAGTAATGGAAATTTAAAAATAAAAAAATTAATTTTTGGGGAAAATTTGTAATTAAATTTATTTTAGGGTGAAATTTTTGGAGAAATAATTTTGTGGAAATTTTTTAAATTTTCTAACAATAAGCGAAAAAAATATATTTAATAAAATAATAATGCTGTTTTTAATAAAATATTAGAAATTGGTTAAATTATTTATTTTTTATTTCTATTTTTGAATATTTTAAATAGCGGAAACACTTTGCTATAAATAGAAAAAAATATTTTTATCATTAAAATTTGGATATACAGATATATGTATAGGAAGCCGATTTTAGCGAAGATTTGGAGAACAACCCAAGTGGCTCCCCATCCAAAAATACTTCATTTACAAAGAGGAAGATTATGTAAATCGTTTTAAAACATACTTAGATAAAAAGATTATTTAACTTAAATATGTATATTATGTAGATTTTGAGTTACCGTATTTTTGTAATTAATTAATCTGGGTATTTATTTATCAATATATAGCTGGAGGGGGTAATTAATTGAGAGAAGTCTACTTTACGGAGAATTATTGAGGTACTTTACACAATTTCTTGGTAATTATTCTCCTAAATTCTAGCTGTACAGGGTAATTATTTGAGCAAGTTAGAATTTTAGAAATCTAAAATTTAAAAATCACTCGCCTTCGAGATTCAACAATCACTATTTGGAACATCTTTATATGCTCCATTCAAAAATATTAAAAAAGACAGCATGGATGAACTTTTAAGCCGAACTTTTAATAAACTTAGGTAAAATTATTACTGCAATTTTATATATTAAGTAGAAATATATTTTTATTCAAGTTGTATTTTTAAATTTTTAAATAGCGGAAACACTGCCAAAAATAGAAAAAAATATTTTTATTACTTAAATTATTAAAAAATAGAGTCACCAAGGGAATTTAACAACACCTATAGAAAGCTAGAGACTGTTAACAGCCGCTAGGATGTTTTAAAAATCGAGAATTTTTAAGAGACATATATTATTAAAGTTATTAAAAATATAACAAATTAAAATATGTAAAAATTCTAATTTTTCAAAATTGATAATTATTGATAAACTTTACATTTTCCTTAAATAACTACCTCTGGGGAGGGGGTATACTATTATACTCTAGCTGAAAAGGGCAGCTATTTGAGCAAGTTATAATTTTTAAAATTTAAAGCAATAATTGCTTACCAGCAATGGAAAATCGCATATTTGGAGCATTCTACTGAGCTCCATTCAAAAATATTATAATCCCCAGTATGATGAAACAACCGCTTTTATTTAATTATAATAAACTTAAGTAAAATTCTTACTCCAATTTTATATATTAAGTAGAAATTTTTGTGCATAAATTTACATAGAAATTATTTTTAAATATTAAAGTTCCTATTTTTGAAATTTTAAAAAGCAGAAACATTTGCCAAAAATAGAAAAAAAATATATTTTTAGTACTAAAATTATTAAAATTTATAAGAAGGAATTTAACAAAATTTATATGAAAAACGCAAATTAGGAGATAAAACTTTGCTAAATCTTAGAAATTGAGAATAATTTTTGAGGGACCGTTTTTAGAAATACTTCCCTAGGTATTTCTAAAAAAAAACTATTCGAGGATGATTTATTTATAAGAATTTAAATGCAATTTCCGAATTAAATTTATTAAGTGAAATGGCCAAAACTGAAACATAGCGAACTTTAAGAAAATTTAGAGCTCAAGTGACCCCCTTCAAAAATACTACAACAATTAAATTTATACCAAACTTCAGTTTATTGTTTAACTAACTTAGATAAGATGATTATTGTATGTATTTATATATATTATGTAGTTTTTGAGATACTATATTTTTTCAAAAAAATTACTCTGGGCAGTGATTAAATAAGTATCATTGCTGTTTATTATTTAAAAGAAAGTCTTTATAATATTTTATGACTTGGGCCGACTGTATCAAATTTATCCTATCCGACAAAAAGTGAATCAGTTTAATGAATAAATAAAGAATTTATGGTCAAAAACGCAATAGCACTTTAACTTTTAGAAAATATTTACCAGTAACACATTGAATCTGCAGATTAATTTGGAGAGCCTTAACTGACTCTCCATCCAAAAATATACAATGGGCACCAAGATTAATCTATGACTACTTTATATTCTGCTTATATAAAATAAATAACGCATCTTTATATATTAAATAAATTAATGTATTTTTATTTGCCTGCGGAGCAGAGAGATTTGCAAGGATATCGGAAAAAGCTAGGCTCCGGCGGAGCCGAAGCCGGAGCCAAGATTTCAAAAGCTCGGAGCCGGAGCCAATTAATGGCCCATACCCAGCACTGTATTTTCAGTTACGGCTCTAAATAACAAAATTTTCGTTGGCTGATCTGTATAATATTTATTGAAGCATAATAATGGGATAAAATATGAATTAAAATGGATAAAATATGAATTGTATGGCAAATTCAGGCATAAACCGGTTTCGGTTAACCAAAAACCGGGGGTCAATCAAAAACCGAAAACCGGTGGTCGTAAACCGACCAAAACCGGGGGTACCGGTTTTTAACCGGTCGCCAACAACCCTAATTTTTTCCTCAAGAAACATACTTATCGAGAAAATTTAGAGAATCCAAACGACTCCCCATTCAAAAATATCACCCATTAGCAACAAGATCTCTCCAGATTTAATTAAATTTGTAAAAACTTAGGTAAAATTATTATTAAATTTTTATATATTATGTAGAATTGTTTATAATTTAAATATGTATAAATTAGTTTTTTCCTTTTTGATACAGAAATTAATTTTTAACTATTCGAAGGGTATAAATTACATAACGCATAATATCTTCAGACTAAGAAAATTCATTAATAAAATTTAAAAATATCAGGACAAAACGAATACAACAAAAAAACAAAGGACAGAAAATCCCCAAAAGCGTTATGTTTTGAGATTTTTTAAATTTTCCAAAAATAAATTAAGCAAAGAATTGTTAAAGAATTGAAAATATGAATAAAATATTTTTAAAATTTTTAAAGAGAATTGAAAAATTTTAGTGATATAATACACAACACGTTTTTGTGTTCTTATATTGAGGTAATTGACGATTTCCTTTTAAAATCTAATAGTTTTCCTCTTACACATTTTTAATAAAATGGACAATTTAATTTTTTTTGCAGAATTCTATTAGATTTTTAAAAAATTTAAAAACATTAAAAAATTTTGGGAAAAATTTAAAACGAAAATTTAAAAAATTATATAGGAAAATAACTAAGGTGAAAATTTCACTTTTTAAATTAAAACTGGATTGAAAAGAAAAATAAACGAAAAATTATGTATTGAAAAAATAATTTAAAATTATAAGCCTTTATAATTGTCCATTTTAATAAAAACGAGCCACATCGGGGTTTGCTAGCTAGTTTTTTGTTTAACTTTTCCCCAAAATTTTTGGGGAATAGCGCCTTTGGAGTTGGGGGTCTAACTAAACCAATACCTTTGACTAATAAAATAATAATAAAAAAATTAAAATTTTTTAAATCTTTTTATTCATTGTAAATTAATTATCTGTTACAATACATATAATATATATTAAAATATTTAAATTTAAAAACTGCATTAAATATAGAAAACAGAGTAAATAAGATTAATAAAATGTTAACATAACATGTAAAGTTCTAACTTTAACAAAAAAAACTAAAAATTAAACAGAAAACTAAAAGAATTGTGAAAATTGGCATTAAATTACGCACACAGTTGGAGAATGTTAATTATTCATTTTAAGGGATTAAAAAACAAAAAATAATAATATATTTAATATTAAGCATTTTATGTAAGTTGCAAAAATTTTAACGTTAAATAGTTTTCCCATAAATAAAGCGTTTAGATATATTTTTAATAAACTTGTTTAGAAGAGAAACTAGGGGATTTTTAAATATTAAATAAGGTTGTTTAATATTTAATAAACTTGTTTTAGATAATTAAACAAGTTTTAGTTGATTAAACTTGTTTTTTTAATAAATAAACATGTTTTCTGTTAAATAAACTTGTTTTACTTCTAATAAACATGTTTTATTTAATTAAACATGTTGCAGTTTTAAAAACATGTGTTGAATTAAATAAACTTGTTTTCAAACAATTAAGCACATTTTCTTTTAAACAAGCATATTTTAACGCTTTTATAGCAACATTAAAATAATAATATTGAATGAAGCCTATAAAAGCCTCAAAATAGGCTTATTTAACCAGGCCAAGTTTATTTATAGAAAAGTCAAAAATTATAAAATGTTTTTGCAATATTAATGAGGGGGAAATAGGCGCTATTTTAGGTAAATTTCAGTTACTTTTTAACTATTAAGTAAAATTTTTTTAAAAATAAGGAGAGTGTGCGTAATTTAGTTTCTAACATTTTTAGAGGAGAAAAATAAAAAAAAAATTTTTTTCAATTTTTTGAGAATTTTATCGCCTTATCCATAGGAAAAAGAATTAAAAAATTAAATTAATTATTAAAAATAAAAATTTAAAAAAATCAAAAGAAAAAATCTGGAAATGTGTGTTTGTGTTAAATGGCTCTCTAAAAGTGCTTCCTTGACTGCTTTATTTCCTTCTATTTTTAGGCAAATCCTAAGCCGTTGTTAACTGGTTTGTTGGTTGTCCCGCCAACACAAATATTATTATTAGAGGTTGTTGTAGAGGAATTTAATGGAGTTCCAACACTAAAATGAATCATTTAAAAAATTTTTATAAGTAGAAAAGGTGAAAATATCGGAGCTAGAAATATCAAGATAGGACATAACGGAATATGTTAATGTACGAACAGCTACTAGAATGGTTTAAGGACCTATGGCCATTGGGTCTTGAATCTCCTTCCTCTCTAAAATTTAACACAAACCAAAGACATTGTCCTATTGAAGAAAAGAGTTTATGTTTTTAGTTCCAACGAAAACATGCTAGAGGCTATTTTTGTTAACGCAATCCCGATCATCCCCCTTCGAAAAAGCACCCCCTTTTTTAATGTCATCTTATTTTTGATTTCCCCTCTAATTTTTTTCAATTATTGAAAATGACATTTATTACTAGAGGAAACGTTTTTTTAATTTAATGTAATCAAAACTAATATAATAAATTTAATCAGCGAGTATTAACTAATTCTTTGGTCTGTGTAAAATTTTAGAGGGAAGAAGAGTTGGGGGGGGGGTGGTTGGTTTGGGGAATTAACAAAGAAGAGAAGGGGTTTAACATAAATTTAGGAGAATACAAGAAGGGAAACCATGTACTAAAAAAGAGAATAGGGAGAAATCGAGGAAGACACCCGTTTTCGTTGACAAAAAATTCTAAAATTTTTGGGAACGTCCTTGAAAATAATAAATTTATCAAAGTGGAAAAATAAACCCCTCTCCCATCGAAAAAAAAAGGAAAAAAATTCATTTGGATTGAAAAAGGAAGGAAATGCTCAAGTAAAACTGATAATAACGACAGCCGAGGCCATACAAAAGACCTAAACCCAAATGACCTCCATCAAAAGACTTATTTTTAAAGCAAATATCGTGGGAATTAGAGAGATTAAGGAGGATAAATACCCAGCCTTATGAAGAGCTGGGTTTTTAGCTGGGTATATTTCTAAAATCCGTTATGGATTTTAGAACCAATGGTGCCGTATTTTGAGTGTGTGTACCATAACTCTGGGTTGGTAGAGGTCTTCTATTTTTGGTAGAGGTCTTCTTCAAAAGGTCTTCTATTTTTTTCGTTTATTTTTTCAATAGGAGAGGGGATTATTTTTCCACATTGATACCCCCTTCAATAACACTAAATCCATCGATATCCCCCCTATTCCCTCCAAATCCCTTCATATTCTCTTCTGATATTCGCTGTAAAAATTAGTAGGTATTTTAGGTCAAAAGGTCTTCTAGGTGTAGGTCTTCTGTGAATAGGTCTTTGGAGCTAATTTTCAAAAAGAAAGAAAGCTTGCCTAAAGCCTGCAGTCATAATTAATTTAAACAATAAAGCATCCCTCCAACTTGAAGAATCTGAAAAAAAAGATTTCAGAAATTTTTTTCTTCCAAATTTTAAAATTTACCATTATCGTTCCTACTTGTCTCCCTTAAATCAACAACATCATTCCACAAAATATCAATTTTTTCTCTTGCGGGAATACACCGAACTTTACACAAAAACTGGCCGCAATCATCGGCAAATTTAACCTTCTTTTTTGGTTTTTCTTCGACAATAAATCTTTGTTTGAGCAAAATTGACTTTAATTGGGGCTTAACAACTTCTTTGGCTTCTTCTTCTTTGTTTTCGATTGATGCCTAAATTTGTTAAATTAAAAAAAGTTTATTTTTCTAATTTGTAGGCATTGTATGCATGAACCAACGCTAGTTATTAATTTATAAAAATTTTAATAGTGAAGATAGAAATCTGAATTTTTGTCCAGCTGTTCTCTCATGTGTTTTCTAACTCCACTGAAAATTTCAGAATTTTCCTTTCATTATTCCCCAAGTTATGGTCGAAGAAGTAACAGAAACTCAAAGTTTTTTGACAGTTTGACGCATATTTTCGACCAGAACCCGAACAGAACTTAATAAAAAATTCTGAAATTTTTAGCATTGTTTGGAAATACAATAAACGTGTACAGTGCAAAATTTCAGAATTTTAGGTGCTCGTTGACCGAAATATGTACGCTCAAGTAAACAACAACTTTCTCTTAAAATTCCCATCTTTTTTTAATTTATTCACCTTTTTTGAATTTTTTTCCTCCTCTACAAAACCAGAATCAACAGAAGATTCATTTGAGGTCATCGTTGTAATTTCAGGCATTGTTAAATTGTCTGTTGAAAGACATTCTGGTGTATTTAAGGGAGAGAAACGTTGCTTTTGCCGAATATTTTGTTCGAAGGGGAAGCATTCATCATCACTGCTAGAATATTCTGAATCTGAGGAGCCAGAAAAAACTGAAAAAAAATTAAAAATAAGAATCCAAAGTCTTCGAGTCATGGTATGACGCCCTAAGAGCCAAGAGTGGCATTGTATCCAAGTGGGGAATTGTAGGGGTCGGACCCAACAAGTTGGAAATATGAGAGGGAATCAACCCCTAAACTGAAGATACTTTTAAAATTTAATGGGCCACTTGGTGGGGGAACTAACATAAAGACACTTCATTCTACGATAACCTCAAAAAAGATATAATTTTTAAAGTCACCAAGTGAGTGCATCTGTGATGAAATTTTGACCTAGACAATTTTTAAAATTCAGAAAAGCTCCCTTACATTTAACACTCCGATTCCGCACAAATTTAGGAGGGGAAGGAGGGCAATTCTGATTAAATGAATCTGTTGTAGTTGAAGTTAATAATTGTTGTTTGAGTGATCCTAAAGCGTATTTAGGTACTTTACACGTTTTTGGATCGCTACATTGAAAACGACACATTTTTGTGTTGATCGGTTAATTGAAGTAGTTGTTAGTAGTTTTTTGGCAGTAATTAAATAGTTTATCGAATTCTGGAATGAAAATTAAATTTAAAAAGAAATTTTAAGACTGTTAAGAGAAACAAAGGTTGAAATTTTAAAGGGGATTTACTTAATATATAAAAATGGAATAATAATTTTATACAAGTTTATTTAATTTCAAGGACAATAGACGGAGTGTGCAATAGAAACTTTTATTTTTGGATGGAGAGTCAATTAGTGCTCTCCAAAGTTTTACGTGATAGGTTGACTTATGTCACGTTTGAGAAATTTTTAGGCTGCTAAGAGAAACGAAATTGGAATTTTAAAAAGGACTACTTAATATATAAAAATGCAATAATCATTTTACATAAGTTTATTTAATTTTAGATAAAATTGGTGAAGATTTTATAATTTCTGTTATTTTTGTATGGAGAGGCAATTAGTACTTTCCAAATTTTTACGAGACAGATTGACCTATGTCATGTTTGAAAGAACTCAAAAGAAACAAAGCCTCTCAAAGTTCTTCGAGTCAGGGTTATTATCAGCCGAGCTTTCCACGACTAAATGATTCACCTGCATTATAATCCAAAGGAATTATCAAAAAGAGAGATATGTTTCAGCTGAAAATTACAACGTCAAATAAGGTATGAATAAAGGCGGACAATTTACGAAAGGGCATAAGCACTTTACATGATTCAGCGTGAAAATTAAGAAAGTCGAATAGAGCTTTCTGATTGTGAGAGAGAGAGAGCAGGGAGAGTTTATTTAAGACGACTTTTTAAAAAATTGTTTCGAAAACAATTTTAAACCAAAAATATTAACAAATTAATCAAAAACAAAATAAATATTGCCCATATTTTGTAATAAACACTTTAAAAAAAGATAAAAAAAATTAAAAATATTTTTATCAACAACAAAATTTATTATTTAATAAAATTCTCGTAAAATAAAGAGGTTTAAGTAATTCACAAACAACTTTGCAGGCCAAAAAATTTTTATAATAAAAGAGAAAATGAAGAGAAGAAAGGTAGAGAATGAATGGAAGGCGTGTGTTTGCCCTCCTATTTATTACGGGTGTTTAAGGGAAAAAAATCCCCGACCATCTGACTGATTGACAATTCGTCCCAAATAAAAAGTAAAAAAAAAAGAAAGAAGAGTTTAAGGACCACAAAGAATGGTAAATATACGACACGTTATCGATAACAAAATTAAAAAAAAGAAAATTATTATTTTCGATAGGGTTAAAGTGGTTGGTAAAGAGGGTTTTAGGGGCGTTGGTAAGGGTTGGGCGGGAATTTATAAAATAGTCAGATGAGCGCGTAGAGAAGTAAAATTTTGGGAAAAACTTTCTAATAGTGTTACTTAACTAGTGTAAAAATTTCAGAATTTTTGGTTGCGTATTACCAAAGCTAGGGGCGAAAACCTCTAAAAATGGGCATTTTTGCTCAAAATTCCGATATTTTCGCTCATAATTCTTCTGATTTTAATCAGAAAATTCTGAAATTTTTAGTCAAGTTAGCTAAGAGTATTATTAACATCTCTGCAAAATTTCACGACTCTAACTCTTAATTTGACTTTTTTATGAATGCTCGTCCAAATGTTACTGCGCCTAAAAAGGCATGGTTTTTGTGGGGATTCTCTGTGCGTATTTAATCAAAAAATATGCAAAAAAGTAAAAAAATTATTAAATAGTATTGATAAAATGAATAAAGTATTAAAAATAAGATGATAAAGAGATGTACATTTTTTAATTTCTATTTTTGTGACTGCCTTAAAAGAAAAAAAATTGTCCGCAAAAAATTTGCGGACAATTTTTGCGGACAAAAATTATGCTGACTCTAAAGAATAGCATCATTCGTTTTCATCATAAGAATAAAATTTATGGGCCATAAAATAAGGAAACATTTTAAAATAAAAGATAAGAATTTAGTTAACAATATTGGACAGTTTTTTAAATAAAAACAAAATTTATGAAAAATTGGGTAAACAAAAATAATTTTATTTTTATTTGTGCAGTTATTTTGCTACGGAAAATAAAAAGAGGGAAAAACATAATTTAGTAACGAAGCTTATTATTAATCAAAAATTCTTTTTTTTAATTTTTAATTTTTTTCGATAAGTTATTTGACTAATAGGGTTGTTCCGAGTCTCCGAAAGTCGGGGAATTTTTCCCCGTGGCCCTCTCACCCGCCGGGGAGCAACCCTATTTGGCTAATACAAATTTGAGGAGAGAAAAGCAGCCTAACGTTATCCCATAAAATAGCAGAAGATTGGTTGGGACTTGCTCTGAAAACTGCTCCACTGCAAGGTTGTTAACCCCTCAAGTGTCCCCCACTAACTGACAACTTCCTTTTTTGCTTTATTTGTTAGGCGGGAATGAAACTTCGCTGCCGTACAGTCTTAAGGCAAATCCGACATGATCCACTCCATCCAAGCTAAGCTTATTAATTTTAATTTTCAGGAAAAACACTAAAATGTATCAAATGAGACATGAATTAGGCTTTCGAATGGTATATAAATCCGTTGGATAAATTACCTAAGCTTTTTAATGGGCAAACGAAGAAAGAATCTCCATGAGGGTAACCGGTATGTCCTAATTTACTTATATATTCTCGGCCATAAAAATTCCAAAGTCTCTCTACACCTTTGCCAAATAAAAAATTTTACTTCACAAAAATATTATTGGAGAAACTTATTGGAAAAAAAGTAAATCCGCTAAAATTAGAATTTAATTAAAGTCCAAAAGTATTGCCCGCAAAATTAATCCGCAAAAATTTTTGCGGACAATAAAATGGAATGTTTATTTGTTGATTATTTTTATTCTCTTGACTGATGCTATAATTTTTTACAATTAAAAAAATAAAGACTCCAAGGAATAAAAGCATTAAAAATAATAAATTGTTAAAGCGCACATCGTTTTTGGCGAATTAAATAAAGTAGGCGATTAAAGGGAAAGGGAGAGAAAGGGAAAGACACGACGCTCTCTCTAGATGTTAAAAGAATGTTCGAGAAAAGGAGAGTTTTTTTGTCCAATTTTTATTGTCCTTTTTTCTAATTTATTTTTATTTTTCGAAAAATTTTTGCAAAGAAAAAAAAATAAAAAAATTAAAAATTAATTTTGCTGACGAACTTGGACTACACAGAAATTAAATGATTTATTAAGTGAATTATTTTGATTAGGGTTGCCAAAATGGACCGACTCGGACCGAAAGATCGAGTCATGCCTCGATGTTTGGCCCGAAAAAGTCTCGTACCGGCCCGACTCGATAAATTTGGGCCCGAAAAAGACTCGTAACGGCCCGACTCGATAAAGTTAGGCCCGAAAAAGACTCGTAACGGCCCGACTCGATAAAAACAGGCCCGAAAAAAATTGTCTCGGAAAAAGTCGGCCCGACTCGAATAAGACTCGATGGTCAAAAATTGGAGAAATCTGGCTCTTTGGCCATCCAAAATTCGAAAAATTTTCGCCTGCGGCGCTGAAAGGAAGAATTTTTAGCTCCATATTTTGCTTCACATCTCGAACTTACTGGCTTTAAGTGGCAAGCTGGATTATTGGGATTTACGGGATATATCCCGCGGGATCCCGTCCCATTTGAACTTTTGAAACTCAATCTTTGAGAGTCTGGAAGTTTCCGCAGTCAGCAATTCTAACATTAAAATCCACAATCGCAATCTTAAATCTACAATTCAAAAAACACGCAATCTTAGGCAACCCGCAGTCCACCATTCCACCATCCGGGATATAAGGGGTAATCTGAGGATATAAGGTGGTTTGAGGGATTAAGTGTGGATTTAAGTGGCACCAGTAATTTGGAGGTATATCAGTGATTTCATCCTTTTCACCGCCGGAGTCGAAAAGTTTAAGACTTTTGGAAGACTAAGTGGCCAGATTTCTTCCTTTCTACTGTCCCGATATCCCTTCAAATCTCCTCATTCCTTCTAAACCCCCTTAATCATCTGATATACGATCCTGAACCCCTTAATCATCTGATCTCCTTTAATAAAACCAAATCTAGCAATATCTCACATCAATCCTCCGATAATTTAAATCACCTTAATCCCTCAAATCCACTGATATCCATTTCAATTCTCTTCAGCTCTTCCTTTACCCTCCTGATCCATCGATATACCTTTTAATTCAGAGATATCCCTCCAAATCCACTAATTATTTTTAAATAAATCTTTAAAAAAAAAGACTCGAAAATGTCTCGGTGCCCGACTCGATAAAGTCAGGCCCGAAAGTGACTCGTTCCGGCCCGACTCGATAAATTTAGGCCCGAAAAAGACTCGTATCGGCCCGACTCGATAAAGTTAGGCCCGAAAAAGACTCGTACCGGCCCGACTCGATAAAAACAAGCCCGAAAAAAAATGCCTCGACCGTCGGCCCGACTCGAAAACGGCAACCCTAATTTTGATTAATGGGAGGAATTATTTTTTTCTCGAAAATTTGTAAAATAATTAACAACAATAAATTTTTTCATAAAATATTCTAATAAAAAGGCAGGGGTAATAAGGAAGGTACTCTCCAATAAAAAGGCGTCGTGAAAGTAAGGGACGAGAGAATAGAAAGGTATGCCTTTCTATTAGAATAAATGTGCTAAAATTAGGTAAAGAAATTATGCGAAAATCCTTAAATAAAGGGATAGGATCTTGGGAAATAGGATGGGTGAGAGTGTTAAGTTGGAAAAAAATAAAATTAATTTCGAAAAATGGAAGGATCTTGATAGATATTATTATATAATTTATAAATTTCGGACCAAATTTACCAAATTTATGACCACGTGGGGCTTAACAAGTAAAATAACAGGTGTCGAGAAAAGAGAAAGAAGATGCAAGAGGATTAAAAAGTGTTTTTATAAAATAAAAAAAATTTTTTTGGACAAAAATAAATAAATGTTTTGTTAGGTGATAAACATGACAATAGATTTCTATTTTAAAATCACATTTTAAATAGTCCACATAAATCCTATTAGAAATTTAAAAATGGAGTAAACAAATTTTTTGTCCTTAGAGATAACAAAAATGTAGTAAAAAAGTGAGCGAATATTTAAAAACCTTATCCTTCAGGGATGGATTCTTTGCAGTTAAACAACCTTTCCTATTTTAAAAAGAGGATAACGGAACGCGGAAACAGACAAAGCGCGGAAGCAAAAAAGTCTTCGAAGGCATTCTGAGGAAGGCGGAAGATACCCATACCTTCAACCCAGTGACTAATCAAAATTTAAAAAGATAATCAAATCTAAGAACCCTTTTTTAAGGTCTTCTAAAGGTCTCTTAAGAGATCAAATTTAAGAGATAATCAAACTTAAGAGACCTCTTTTAATTGAGGATGTACATAAAATAGAAGGCTCAACTTAGAAAAAATTCTGACCTCTTAAAAGAAAAAAAGCTAATTTTCAAAACAATATTTAATTAAACAATTGTATAGTTAAGGTTGACATTTTGTAAATTTTTCTTTTTATTTTAGCGAGAGCGTAGAGAATCAATATAATATTTGGGGAGGAAAAAAGTGTGGTTGTTGGATGGATGTAGTAATGGGAAATAATGAAAGAATATAGAGGAGAGTGAAGCAAATATTGTGATGAAATTTGACAAAAATGTAAAAACAGGTTAAGTAAGGGATATAAAAAGTTAGGAAAAAAATTTTGAAATTTTCTTTAAAAAGTTAAACCTCGTCTTCAAAGCCTTTTGTTTGTAGCGGAAGAATGCTTCTGAAAAAGCCCCAAAAGCCCAGGTCCCCCTCTCAAATGGGAAGTCATTTAGAAAGAGCGCTCTAAATGGGTGTATGTATTTATTTCTCAAAAAGGAGATGCCCATTGAAGGGACGCTTCTTTCAATTATACAGTAGTAGTATATAGTAAGGTTTTATAACATTTTTTCTAAAATTTCCCTGTAATTCACAAAATTTTAGAAAAAATGTTATAAAACCTTACTATATACTACTTACAGTTTAACCTCAAGTTATATACTCCGGATGAAGAATTTTATTTAAAATGAGAGTAGGGTTGTCAGATATCCGAAGTTCTTCTATTTACGCTCCCCTATTCTTCCTTTACGCTCATTCTTCCCCCATAAGTAAATAAAACAAAAAAAAACAGATGTTTGGACTTTAATTGTGCTTTAACAAGACAAAAAGAATTTTTAAAAGAATATGTTTACGGAAGTAAAATTTTTTCTCTTTTCTTAAATAAAATTACTAAAGTAAACAACAAAAATGATATTTAATTAAAATAGAAACGTGACTAAAATATTTAAAAAAAAATGCAAAGCTAACAAATAAGTGCATTTTAAATTGAAAAAAGTAAAGAAGAGAGGAAAAACGGAAGGAAAAAATTTTTAAAAAAAATTAAAAATTTTTTTTCCATTGTGACAGTTGTCGTTGTGTGTGACATTTAAAGTAAATATTTTTTATAAATAAACGTGACTTGAAAATTAAATTAAAATTAAAAAAAAATTTTTTTAGAAAATGTTTTAAAATTTCGGTTTTATTCTCGGTAAAAATCTCGGTAAAAAATTTTTTTTTAAATTTCGGTTTGACTGAAAAAAGTTTTTTGGCTGTTTGATAATCTTAAATCTAAAGGATAAGTGCAACAATATTTTTAATTTACAAGATTTTACACTATAAATTTTCAGCAAATGTCGGTCTAATAACAAATAAATTTGTGTATTACCTTACTAATAGAAAGCCCTAAAAAATTTATTTTTTTAAAAAATTTCGTCGCTATCGCAAAATATTTTAAAACGAAGCATTTTAAGAGAGCTAAACTGCTTTTAATTCCAAAAATTAGAATTATAAGTTTACAAAATTGTCTTAATTACACAATATTAAATATTACAATTAAGTTTAATTAATTGAATTTTTAAATAAAATATTTACGAACGATTTGTGAGCAGTTTTTATGCATGAACATTCCAATTGTCGCAATTTCGGTACTATTGAAGAAATTTCTGTATAAGAGACGGACCACAGATTGCCCCTAATATTGCGATTTCAACGAGATTTTAAGCCTGCTATCATCAATGGTATGATCAAGAATGGAAACTGTGTCCGATACAAGGTTAGAGAAGAATTTATTATTTTTTATTTTGCAAAAATTCACTTCTTTTAACTTATGAATATTTTAGAACACTAAAAAATTTTTTCAATCAATAAAAAATTTTTTTATTAAATTTTCAACTTTAGTTTATAAATGTTTCTATTACATATTAACTTAAAGTATTATAGTATTATTTGATCAAAAAAGATAAATAACTTTATTATATTGTTATATAAGAGAGTACTTTGTGGTCGTTAAATACCTTCAAAGTATCATCTTTTTTTAATATTTTTGTCTGTGAATAAAATTTTTTTAGCAATTTTTAATATTAATTTGGCTTGGGATTTAACAGAATTTAGTTTCCTTATCCTGTAAATTTTGAGTAGAGACCCGACCCAGACGAGATTTCGATCGAGATTTATATCGGTTATCAAGATCGGGAATTTTTCGAGACCTCGAACTGATTCTCGTACGACATTCTAATTTTGAGTCATCCCGTCATCCCCACCTGTGGAAGTATATCTAATAATGTTTAAATTCATTTAAATATGAAAAATTTTAGAAAAAATGTCTTTATAAAAATAAAATCATCATATCTTGTAAAAGAAATTGCTATAAGATGTTTTGATATTATCAGAAAGTAAAAAAAGTATGGAAAAAAGTTTAAAACTTTAGTTTTTTAATAAATAATTTTGAATATTTCTCTTTTAAAAAGAGACATTTTTTAACTTATAAACCAGCTGAAGGGTGAGTAGCTGAATGGGCGTGTAGCTTTTGGGTTTGGTTACGCTGGGGGGAGCCTTTGATACTATACTTTTTGATTTTGGAAAGCCTGACGGCTTTGGGGCGCGCTTCGCGCGCTGCTAGAACTTTAGGGCGCGTCCAGGGACGCGCGTGGAAAGCCTGCGGCTTTAAAAGGACGCTAGATTTTCTTTTTTGCTTGGCGATTTACGTTAAATATATTTAGAATCCTTGGCTTTGGATTTTGGGGGCCTTCGGCCCCCTTTTCGTTTCGAGTGCCTTTTGGTAGCTGTTGTGGGTTGATTCGGGGTGTTTGGGGGGCCTTCGGCCCCCCAAACCCAGCGTTTAGACGGATACTGTGCCTTTTGGTAGCTGTTGAGGGTTGTTTCGGGGCGTTTGGGGGGCCTTCGGCCCCCCAAACCCAGCATTTAGACGGATACTGTGCCTTTTAGTAGCTGTGGTGGGTTTATCCGAGCGTTTGGGGGGCCTTCGGCCCCCCAAACCCAGCATTTAGACTGATACTGTGCCTTTTTGTAGCTGTTGTGGGTTGATTCGGGGCGTTTGGGGGGGCCTTCGGCCCCCAAACCCAGCGTTTAGACGGATACTGTGCCTTTAGGTAGCTGTGGTGGGTTGATTCGGGACATTTTTTAACTTATAAATTAGACCCAAAAATAGTGTAAAAATACATATCTGGTCATGAATACATATGATATCCGGATACCCGCGAATATATACTGATATGGACGTATATGACTAAATTTTCCACAATTGGACGGATACTGATGTATACGGATATAAAGTTCTAACCTCCCTTATCTTGCTAATGGATATGAAACAATCTACAGAGCTATAAATGGATACGGATATCGACCTCACGGATACATACAGATACGGATAGAACAATCTGTGTCCATGACCCTGCCTAAAAATCTAAATGACAGAATATTCTTAAGAAAAACGAAAATAACATATTTCCTCTAAAAGGCTCACCCATCGGATGCCGGAAAAATGGGCTCTGGAAAATTAGGCTCCAAGATTTTTCGGAAAATTGGGCTCCAACTTTTCGGAAAATTGGGCTCCAGCGGAATTTTGGGCTCTGAGTGAGAAAAACGGAAAATTGGGCTCTAAAATTTTAGGCGCAGTGCATTTTGGGCGTCGGAGTGAATTTTTGGATTTATTCGAGAAATATCACAAAATTCTCTGGAGTGCTGATACATAGTGGGTAGGTCGGCATTTCAAAGCTGAAAATCAGTAGAAAGGGATAGGTTTATGTTACTGTTGTAGAACCCAGCGACCGTTGACTCCCGCGGGGCACGTGCCGCAAAATCCAGCGCGAAGCGCTGGATTTTGCACAAGCGCCTCGCCGATGCCCATAGGTTTGCGTTGTTTGATTTCGTGTCATTTTTCGGAGAAATAAATATTCACTCCGACGCCCAAAATGCACCGCGTCTAAAATTTTAGAGCCCAATTTTCCGTTTTTCTAAATTAGAGCCCAAAATTCCGCTGGAGCCCAATTTTCCGGACACCCACCCATCCCCTCTAAAAAATGCCTCAACGATGTTGATCGAAAACTAAACGGGTACGGCCCACTTTGTCGCGCGGCCACATTGTCGCCGAGCCATAACTTGCTTTAAGATTTCCGAATCTTTCCAAATTTAGTATTAAACGATTCCTCTCATCGAGCTAAAGAGTTTGATACCAAAATTGATAAGGGCCAGAATTTTTTTAGCAAGTTATGGCTCGGCGACAATGTGGCCGCGCGACAATGTGGGCGTGTCCCAACTAAGCTTGGGGGTTACTTTAGAGGAAATACAAAAAATTAAAACAAATAAATAGTTTAATATTTGATAATAATCAGTACTGTAGCAAGCTAAAAAACTAATAGATTTTGAGGAATTTACATCAATAATGAAGTTAAATTTTACTAAAATGAAATCAGAAGAATGTTAATAAAACCCAAAAAATCACAACTCTTTTTTAAAAATATACCAAATTGTTGACTCATATTTGCGAATCATATACTAAAGTTTCAATTCCAAGTCTAAATCTTCTTCTCCACCCTCCGCATTACTGCTACCAGCATTATCTCCATAGGTTGTGTGTGTTGTATGACCAAAATGTTGTTCTTGATGTTCTGAATTTGTTGGTAAGTGTGTATAATGTTGTTGCCAATCGTGGAGGGTGTATGCTGGACCAAAATATTGTGGTCCTCCTTGATGTGTGGAAGCTGGATAGTCAAATTGTTGATTTCCTCCTTGGGCTGGGTATGCTGGATAACCAGAATTTTGAAGCCATCCATAGGGTGGGTATGCTGGATAACCAAAATGTTGTGGTCCTCCTTCAGGTGATTGTGTACCAACCTTTAAATTTGAGAAAATTAATTAAAAGTTAAATGTTATGTTTTTATTGTGTTAGAATTTCTCTTTAAATTTATAAAAATGATCTATCAAAATCCCCTATTAATCCCACGATCTCTCAATATTTAGCAAAATATCATCAGTTCAGGTAAGATTTGTCTCTAATTAAAAGCCATTCTTCAAAAAATAATTTTAATAATTATATATACAAACTTACTTCAACACTTGAATTGCCAGAATGATGATTTTTTATATGTTTTAATCTGCCACTGTGAGTTTCAAACGTCTAGAAGATTTAAAATTTCAGTCATTAGAAACACTCGTTATTAAAGTAGAGACTATTTATTATTGGAATCCAAAGTGAAATTAATAAGAGCTAATCTCGTTATAGGCTTCAAATAAAACTTATAGAATTAAGAATCCCTGTATGGGGAAGCTTTTAAATTGATTTCCAATACAGAAATTACTACACATCTTGAAAATGACATCTTGAAAATCTTTATCAATTCCCTTCATTCTCCTCACTAAAATAGTTTTGTATTTATAAAAAAGAATTTCACATTTTATCGCAATCAGGATGAAACGATAATTTATTTTTACGTATATGCCCTGTATGATCGAGTTAATGTATTTCAAGATTTTCAAACCGAGTAAAGGCCTTATACAACGATCTAAAATTTTGATCAACACACCCGCTTATTCTCATTAATACAAAATATGTAGGTATATAATTATTTACTTTATCACAAGAAGGGTAAGAACAATTAAATTTTTCTCCTGTATGGGAGCGTTGATGCGCTTCAAAATTTTGTTTATGTACAAAAAAAAAACGATAATTCCTCTCAAAAAACGATAATTCCTCTCAAAAAACGATAATTCCTCTCAAGTACAAAATTCCTCTCACAACGACCACCATCTTGATCAACATACTGGAAAGGAATATTTTAGAAAATTTAAAAGTCATTTGAAACTAGTACGTCGCAAACAAAAGGCTTTTCTCCAGTATGAGTTTTTAGGTGTCGTTTGAGGTTAACTCGACGAAAAAAAGCGTCTGTTCTATTGCAATCTGACCATTGACATTGATAAGGCTTCTAAAAATTTTAGAAAGTTAGAAACTGTGTATCTTTGAGAAGAATACACCGGGTGCCGGAATTTTGGTCACCGGAATTTTGGTCACCACGATTTTTCGGAACTTTGGTCACCAATTTTTTGGTCAAAAAACGTCAAAAAACTTGGTCACCAAGTCAAAAAACGGAATATTGGACACTGAAATTTTGGTCACCAAGAGGAATTTTGGTCACCAAACGGAAAAAAGAATCTTATCTAAAACTGATATCAAAGTGATAAAAATATTGTTTTTCAACTCCCAGTTGATCAATTTCTATGTTGATTACTCTGCCAGTTAATCAATCATCCGGGAGAGTGATCGAGAGTGATCAACCGGGAGAGTGATCAGCCAGCAAAGTGATAAACATTGAAATTGATGAACTGGGGGATGAAAAATCATTTTTTATCACTTTGATATCAGTTTTAGATAAGATTCTTTTTTTCCGTTTGGTGACCAAAATTTTAGTGTCCAATATTCCGTTTTTTAACTTGGTAACCAAAATTCCGCTGGTGACCAAAATTCCAAAAAAATTGGTGACCAAAGTTCCGAAAAAGCGTGGTGACCAAAATTCCGGTGACCAAAATTCCGGCCTATTGGAAAAAATTCCGGCCTATTCCGGCCTAAAATTCCGGCCTACTCCAGCCTATTGGTAAAGTAAAAAAGGAAATAATTTAAACACTACTGTAATCAAAGCAAGTATAATTTAAGTTAATCTGATGCTCCCTATATATTTTTACCGACTCTTTTTCAAATATATATTTTTATTGTTTATACATACACCCAAGTATTTAGAAGAATCCTCGAAAAAAATAATTCATTATTGTCAATATTCTACCTCTTCATTCCCTGCATGTTTATAAACATGTTCATAAAAAGCCTTTTCATTACCAATATCAAATTCTCTATTGCATTCACCCCACCGACAAACAAGTTTACTTGATGGAGCCCCAGTATCTACTGGGACAGCAGAAGAGCCTCCTTCAAAAGAACTAGCACTCCTTAATATTTTTTTAATTAAAATAAATTATTTGTATTAACCCTTGGTCTTGTTGTCCATAATTAATAGGGGTTTCCGTGTAATGATCACTTGTTCCATCTTTTCCTTTCTCTTTTGTTTTTCTCTCTTTCGGCCCTCCTTCAGAATAATTTTTTAAAAGGAAAAATAAAATAACAATGACATTAAATTTTTGATTGAACATTTTAATATTTTCTTAAAATTCGAAATTTAATTTAAAAAAATTAATTTTAATTACAGTTCCCCTATAATTTTATAACAAAGTTTAATAAATTAAAAAATTCCCCATTCGGACTCATAAAAAGATAAATTTCAATGACAATTCCAAAATTTTTAAACTAAATTGTATTGGTCTGTATAATATACTAGTGCTGTTCGAGATTCTCGGTTCTCGAATCAAGAAACTCTAAGGATGATAATTTTTTGGAATTTTATCAATTGTTTTTATAATGGTAGGCTTAGAAGAAAAGATGGTAGGCTTAGAAGATGGTAGGCTTTAATGGTAGGCTTAGAAGATGGTAGGCTTTAATGGTAGGCTTAGAAGAAAAGAAATAGAAAGTTGAGTTGGGTAAAAAATATTTCAATGGCACACATTTCAATGCGCCGTGATGTTGACTGAGTAGACTGCCAAGTTTGTAAATTTTGTGAAGGAAAGAAATGTGAGGTTCTAACCAGGGCTGCCCGCGAGTTGCGGAATTTTTTTCGATTGCGCCCATCCCTGGTTCGAACCCTTACACTACAATAAATAATTTGAATTCATTTGCCAAATAAATTATTATTAACCAATTTTTATTAACAAAAAGTAATTAATATTTTTAAAAAATATAAATTCTAGAATAATGCTCTTTATAATGCAAAACATTTTTGCCTTCAGCGCCAGGTCGGTTACCGGGTTTTAGGAAAAAATTTAAAAAAATGAATTTCCAAAAATAATACGTTCTCGTTCATTTTCGTTAATTTCTTCTAATTCAAAGGCGATTTGAGAATAACTAGGGATATATGAGGATTTTGAGAGTGTATGTACTGTTTCATGTTAATTTATTGATAGTTCCCGAATGTAATTCTAAAGAAAGGTAGTCGACGTGAAAGAGTGTCGTTTTTCCAATATAATAAAAAAATATTTTCCTAATTGAGAATAAGAAAATAAAAAAGTGGGAAGATAATGCGATAGTAATCCTCTATCTCAGTTATTTCAATAAACATCGCCCAACTTTAGGTAGCTTTTACATGTAAGAATTATCGAATGAGAACCTAGGCACTGCACTTCACTTTCATTTTCTAATTATTGTTAAGGAGTAAGAATCCTCTATCTCAGTCTCTCTCCCTCCACTCTCCATTGACAAAAAAAGATTCCATCAACCATTTTTGATTGTATATGAAGGGAAATTTTAAGAGGTTAATAAGTGGCATTGAATAAGGCTGCTTACTCTCTCCCTCCCCTCTCCATTGACAAAATTAAGTCTCTGGCTCCTAAGTCTCTGGCTCTCTTACCGATGTCTCTGGCATTGCCCCGTCCAATGACAACAAAAATCCCGAAATTCCCAGAAATTACCGAAATTCGTGAATTTTGTTTATTTGTCGGCTCGTTTCCTGATATGAAGGAATGATGGTTAGGATTACACATTGTTTTTAGTCGGGCCGAGGGGCAAAATATTGTATGGGTTCAGGTCGAGGTGAGAAAAAAATAAAAAAAGAATTTTTAAGAATAAAGTTCTATTTTCATTAATTTATTCTTAATCAAATAGGATTTTATAGAATTAAAGTGTATATCCGGGATATACATGAGGTGATTTGAGGGATTAAGGGTAGTTTTTGTTAATTTAAGGACAGTTCCTGTTCGAATTCTAGAGAAAGAGTCGAACTGAGAGAGTGTCATTTTTCCAAATTAATAAAAATATTTTCTAAGTAAGGATAAAGATAATAAAAATGGGGGCGGCCGATAATGCGATGGTAATCCTCTATCTCAGTTATTTCAATAAACATCGCCCAATTTTAGTTAGCTTTTACATGTAAGAATTATCGAATGAGAAACTAGGCACTTCACTTCATTTTTTAATTTGTGTTAAGGAGTAAGAGAATGATTCAATCAACCATTTTTGGACTGTCTATAAAGGCTTTCTCTCCTCCCCCCCTCGCCTCTCCCTCCATTGGCAAAAATTAAGATTAAGAGGACATTTCACCAAATATGTTATTTGCCGAATTTTTAAATTTTGTTTTTAAATGTTTATTCTACAGCTATTTGATGGATTACTTATGCTAATAAGAAACCTTTGTTATTATGTATAATTTTATAAATTCTCTAATATTATGGCAACCTTGACAAATAAAGTTGGTTATCATACCTCGCGATTAAATTACGGTCGTTACATTTATAAACTCATCAATGTCTAGTCCAAACAATTAAGTCATTGGATCTCAACTTTTTCGAACCAAAACTTGATCCGACGAAAAATTTAAAATTCTGAAATTAATATTTCATCAGCCCTTAACATCGCTGTCTTTAAGAAATTAACACGTGTATTGTTTAAAGAAGATTTCCTTTTCCATTAAACGAGTTTATATTTAGATTTTAGATTCATTAAAAATCATACAGATTTACAGCTAGAACAACATTTACCGAATAATTTCAAAATCTAGTCTGTAAAATATCCGACGATTTTCCGTCAAATGTATCTTTACCGTATTCACGCAAAATCACATGAATTGAGTCTTGGCAGGGCATTAATATAAGTGCAGCGCTTTTTATTTTTCACTCCTCTCTAAATTTGAGAGCAGAAAGGGTTGTAGTGAAGAAAGAAAGGAGTGAAAGATAAAAAGCGCTGCACTTATATTAATGCCCTGCCAAGATCAATTCACGTGATTTTACTTGGATAAGTGCCCCATCCCTGCTCCACGTAAACAAATTTGAGAGCAGAAAGGGTTGTAGTGAATAAAAGAGAGGAGTGAAAAATAAAAAGCGCTGCACTTATATTAATGCCCTGCCAAGATCAATTCATGTGATTTTACTTGGATAAGTGCCCCATCCCTGCTCCACGTAAACAAATTTGAGAGCAGAAAGGGTTGTAGTGAATAAAAGAGAGGAGTGAAAAATAAAAAGCGCTGCACTTATATTAATGCCCTGCCAAGATCAATTCATGTGATTTTACTTGGATAAGTGCCCCATCCCTGCTCCACGTAAACAAATTTGAGAGCAGAAAGGGTTGTAGTGAATGAAAGAGAGGAGTGAAAGTTAAAAAGCTCTGCACATATATCCCTGCTCCACGTAATCCCTGCTCCACGTAAACAAATTTGAGAGCAGAAAGGGTTGTATTGAATAAAAGAGAGGAGTGAAAAATAAAAAGCGCTGCACTTATATTAATGCCCTGCCAAGATCAATTCATGTGATTTTACTTGGATAAGTGCCCCATCCCTGCTCCACGTAAACAAATTTGAGAGCAGAAAGGGTTGTAGTGAATAAAAGAGAGGAGTGAAAGATAAAAAGCGCTGCACTTATATTAATGCCCTGCCAAGATCAATTCATGTGATTTTACTTGGATAAGTGCCCCATCCCTGCTCCACGTAAACAAATTTGAGAGCAGAAAGGGTTGTAGTGAATAAAAGAGAGGAGTGAAAGATAAAAAGCGCTGCACTTATATTAATGCCCTGCCAAGATCAATTCATGTGATTTTACTTGGATAAGTGCCCCATCCCTGCTCCACGTAAACAAATTTGAGAGCAGAAAGGGTTGTAGTGAATAAAAGAGAGGAGTGAAAGATAAAAAGCGCTGCACTTATATTAATGCCCTGCCAAGATCAATTCATGTGATTTTACTTGGATAAGTGCCCCATCCCTGCTCCACGTAAACAAATTTGAGAGCAGAAAGGGTTGTAGTGAATGAAAGAGAGGAGTGAAAGTTAAAAAGCTCTGCACATATATCCCTGCTCCACGTAATCCCTGCTCCACGTAAACAAATTTGAGAGCAGAAAGGGTTGTAGTGAATAAAAGAGAGGAGTGAAAGATAAAAAGCGCTGCACTTATATTAATGCCCTGCCAAGATCAATTCATGTGATTTTACTTGGATAAGTGCCCCATCCCTGCTCCACGTAAACAAATTTGAGAGCAGAAAGGGTTGTAGTGAATAAAAGAGAGGAGTGAAAAATAAAAAGCGCTGCACTTATATTAATGCCCTGCCAAGATCAATTCATGTGATTTTACTTGGATAAGTGCCCCATCCCTGCTCCACGTAAACAAATTTGAGAGCAGAAAGGGTTGTAGTGAATAAAAGAGAGGAGTGAAAGATAAAAAGCGCTGCACTTATATTAATGCCCTGCCAAGATCAATTCATGTGATTTTACTTGGATAAGTGCCCCATCCCTGCTCCACGTAAACAAATTTGAGGGAATTACTAGAGAAAATACGGTATCTGGGAATTTATAAATAACGAAGGTTTCTTAGTAGGATAAGTACATCGTCAAATAGCTGTCGAATAAACATTTAAAAACAAAATCTAAAAATCCGAAAAATAACATATTTGGTAAAATGTCCTCTTAATCTTGATTTTTGTCAATGTGGGGGGGGGGAGAAAGCAGACTTATTCACTACCACTTATTCAGCTTCTTTAAATTTCCCTTTATAAACAGTCCAAAAATGGTTGATTGAATCATTCTCTTACTCCTTAACACAAATTAGAAAATGAAGTGAAGTGACTAGATTCTCATTCGATAATTCTTACATGTAAAAGCTAACTAAAGTTGGGCGATGTTTACTGAAATAACTACGATAGAGGATTACTATCGCATTTTCGGCCCCATTTTTATTATTTATCTTTATCCTTACATAGAAAATATTTTTTATTACATTGGAAAGACAACACACATCTCTCACATCAACTCTTTCTCTAGAATTTGAACTCAGGAACTGTCTTTAAATTGACATTGAAACTACCCTTAATCCCTCAAATCACCATATGTATATCCCGGATATACACTTTAATTCTATAAAATCCATCAAAACTAAATTTCCGCCGCTGTATAATTTTCATTGCTTATATTGCTCATGTAAAAAATATACACAAAAATTTTTTTAATTCAGAAAATATTTAAAACAATTCCAGTAAGCAATGAAGCTTTCAATATTTTTGCTTTTTTGCTTATTTTTTATACTTGATCTTGCTAATTCAACTAAAAAAAATTATGGAAAGAGTGGACAAAATAATTTCAATCCTTCACAATACCGTGATGATACAGGAACAACAAGCGAAACAGAAACAAGTGGTCATGTAGTAACTGGAACAGGAAGCATACCCTCAAATACTGAAGGATACACTCAAGAAGGGAATCCTTCTGGCCTAGAAACTTTTCAAATTTTGTCAAATTTGAATCAAGATTTAGGCAATCATCCGTTTTTATTTTCACCTCAACATCAACAAATGAATGCAGAACAAGGGTTAATGGAAAACCAAGGGTTAATAGAAATAGGTAATTTATTTTAATTTAAAAAAAATTAAGGAGTGAAAGTTATTCTGCCAAATGTGAATGGGACGGATGTGGAAGTGTTTTTTCTATTAAAGATGCTTTTGTGGAACATGTTAAAGAACATACAAAAGATCAAACAGTCAGTAATTATTTAATAAAGAATTCATTTTCCTGCTTAATAAAGTCCGTGAAAATGGGCTTTCTTCAGTCAACATAAAATTTTTAGTTTACATTCCAGTTTTAATATTTTAATTTAAAGGGTTTTCATCGCAACTGTTTTTGGTCAGGATGTAATGGAAAGTCTATTTTCTCATCAAATTTCGCACAACATATTAGAACACATACAGGAGTAAAGCCTTATATTTGCAAGGTTAATAACTTCAGAAAACTTTTTAGCAAAGTTATAAAATATTCCTTTCCAGTATGTTGATCAAAATGGTGTTAGTTGTAATAAGGAATTTACTCGTCAGGAATATCTTAAAGCACATCAACGTAATCATACAGGAGAAAAAATTGAGTATAAATGTGCTCATTGTCCTCGGGTAATTAATTATATATTTTTAAATAAAATTTTGTTATATTGGGAATGAGGAGTAATTGATAAGCATTTAACAAAGGCCAATCGAATTAGGAAAATTTTCAGAAATAATTTTTATATTTTCTAGACTTTTACGTCTCGATGGGGCAAAGATAGACATGAAAAACGCAAACATGGTGCTGGCAGCAGTGCAGATAATGAAGCTGTTGTAAGAACATTTTTCTTATTATGAATTTTCGATCGATGTTTTCCCAGAAATGATTGATGGGAAAATAGAGATCTACACATTCAGAATTTGTATTCAGCCTAAATATTTAGCGATAAGTACTCAGATTTCTTTCGACTTTCCTAGACATATGCCGTAATTTTAGCAACAAAATTTAAAAGAAAGGAGAGAAGGGATTTTAAAAAACGTTACAGTCGTATAACTTAAGTATCGAAGATCTTCCCCCAAAGTCGAAAATTTAAAAACAAATAATTATTCAAAATTTTTTTGTTTCTTTTTGATTTTGGTTTTTGCACAGTTCTTTTCCTTTTCGAATTATTTTTTTATTCCTTTATTTAATTTTCGATTTACGATTTCAGTCATTCGTATTTAATATTAGTTTATTAAAATCCTTGGTATTAATGTATGAATTCTGATTTAAAAAATTTTTATGGAATTCTAATTAAATGAAAACTTTGAACAGTTTATTGAAAATACTTTTATTTTTTAAAGATTGGTCATGCAACAAATCTACACGAGGGAGATTATCCTCAAAACATTCCAGAAGGAGTACAATTAAATTTTGGTTATCCAGCATACCAATCCGGAGGACATCAACATTTAACACAATTACCAACAAATTTAGGACATCAAGGACAACATTTTATTCATACAACATACCCAATCCATGGAGATGGTACTGGCAGCGGTAATGAAGGTAATGATTCGCAAGTCTGTATGAAGGTACAGACTTGGAGTTAAAACTTTAGTATATGATTCGCAAATATGAGTCAACAATTTGGTTGTTCTCCGTGACATTTTTGATAAAAAAATTTAAATTTTAAGGGGTTTTATTAAAGTTTTTCGACAACATTTTAGTAAAATTTATCTTAATTTTTAATTTAAGTTCCTCAAAACTCTATTAGTTTTTAGTATGTTAAATTCCTGATTTTTATCAAATAAACTAGGTATTTATTTGTTTTTGTATTACGGTATTTCCTCTAAAATAACCCCCTAAATTTACGAAATTAATTGGGGTTATTTTAAACGGTTATTTTAATGTTCTTTTCTTATTTTAAAGTTTATTAATATCCCGGTCCCCGCCTATGTATATTTGGGTCTCAGATTAATTTACCCTTCATTCTTTTCTACTCGAAGATATAATTCTTTTTGAATAAATGCTGATTTTTTGCCCGCCCATACGTTCAAACCCATGCAAAATTGACCCTTAATATTTACACAGAGAAAAATTACTGAATATACTTATATTTAAATAAATATTTATCGAAGGTTTGCCGCCTCAACAACCTCATCTTAGATTATTTGGACAGGATATTTATGCCAAAGATCAAGATTATGACTTAAATTTTGTCGAAGATCAAGGTGTTTACACAATTAAATTCCGTTATTCTTACATGAGGAATATAAAAAATTTGCACTAGTTTAGCTCCATTTTAAATAGATTCAGTGTATTCCGCAAAAAACTATTTATAAGCCAGTCTCCCCAGGTTCTATCCAAAACTGTTACAAAATTTAGATTTTCGAGTTTTTGAATTTTCAGCTTCAATAGTAGCACTTTAATATATTTACTATCTCGCAGAGCTCGATATTTAGCACTATAGATAAGACCCATGAGATTCCATTAGAAAAAATTTTATTATAGTAATTTATTTAAAAAATTTAACCAAAAGATTATGCTCGCAATCAAGAAGAGGAAGACGATAGTAATATACTTTTTAATTATTTTATCTATATTTTTATCTCTCAGTGGTTTCACAAGCACGACATCAGTCAATACAAGAGGCTATTCGACGACGCTCAGGTAGCCTAACGATTTGTCGAAAAAATTATTATCCCAACAACTCTCCTCTGTCTAATTTTTGATTTAATAACTTCATAATATCCAACAGTCAATATAGATCGAAAGAGCTCTACGACTGAGTCGCCACCGGCATTGGACCTTGGAAATTCTGGGCTGAGTAAAGAGATAGGGATTAAAATAGTCAAAAACCAACCATAGAAAAAGCCGACAAGCTACCGTATTTACTAGATTAATTCCCTCGAGGAATTATTTTTTCAACTCATCCGTGGCATGAGGAATTAATAGAGGGTGGGGAATTATTCGAGTTTTGGAATTTGACGTGCAGTAGGGAATTTGGGGGTGGGGAATTATTTTTTCAACTCATCCCTGGCATGGGGAATTAATAGAAGATAGGGAATTATTCGAGGGTGGGGAATTAATCGAGTAAATACGGAATGTCTACTGACGCCAGAATCACTGTGATTGAATAAATTTGACAAAGTTTTGATAAAAATAAACAAAATAACCCTATTGGAGTCGGCAAGAGCTTGTGTTTAGTCCCCGAGCTTCTCTAGGGACATAAATTTGGAGGTGGGATGTTTGAGTTAATTATAGACTTCCCCAAATAGGAGCCATTTTTTCTAGGGACCAATACCAACCCCGGCCGCCTAGCTATGCTAAAATATATAGATATGTATATGGTTTATAATTAAGGACAACAGAATCAAGGACAAGGATCAGGGTCTAATCAAGGTAAAAATTATTTCTATTTTTGCCAAAATATTTAAATAAATAACAATGGATTGAATTAAATAATAAATTTAGGTGGAAGTTCTCGTCAACGAGGCAATCGACGCCGAGGAAGCATAACACGACCAGCCGCAGAAGGTTTTTATAGTAAAGCAGCTGGGCTATAGCTATTTCTCTCCTTCAGCTAGTGCAAAAGGTTAATCGGCGGCTGTGAGCGAACCAGCATCTTAAGTAGATCGGACTGATGTTTTATCCATTACGCCACTCCGCCTACTGCATAGCCTTAGAATTGGTATAGCTATATGCTTTACATTATTGATGATTATAAAATTAAATTTTAATAAAATTTTCAGGTAAAGGAAAGGGAAAAGCTCGAGAATAGCAAGATGGGAACAATGACATTTAAAGTTTTTCGTACATTGGGATTTTATTTTCAAGTCGTGTTTCGAGTAACCCGACCCATTCCTGATACGTTATATTATCAAAATGTTTTCATCAATTTAGTGCTTTCCAGACCTGTGTATGGACACAGATTTTGAAATTCGTATCCGCATATATCCGCGAGGTTAATATCCGTATCCGTTCAACTATTTAGGCATATCCATCCGCGGCTATATCCTCTTTTTCTCAAAATGGTCAACTTGACTAAATTTTCAAAATGGTCAGTTGCATTTAAATTCAGAAGTTGTATTTTAAAAATGGAATATTGTAGCAAAACGAATCAACCTTAAGTCGGGGCTCTAAAAAATGAGTCATAATTCCTATTTCCGGCGTTTTTCCTTCCGCTAACTTTTTCAAAATTGGAAGAAAAATGGAAGAAAACTGGGTTCTCGGCCTTCCTAAATTCTCAAAATTTTCGCCTGTACCGCTAAAAAAGTGAATTCTCCGGGTGCTCGTGAATTCTCCGTTTGTTCCGGTATCTGTGCACAGGTCTGGTATTTTCGATGATTATTTTCATGAGTAAACATTACACAGTAGTCTATAAAATTAGTTTTTTTTTCTAAATTTTTAATTTTTAATTTCCATGAAAATCGGTAATTTTCATTCGACTCAGCTCGACAAGCTTTTACAAAGATATCCAAACTATAATTCAAACAATCGGTGTCTGTTGATTAAGGTTGGCGTCGTTACACAGTAGTCTATAAAATTAGTTTACACAGTAGTCTATAAAATTTTCAGTTTTCGGCCCATATTTGATCCATATTTTGGATTTTAGTCCATATTTCAGTCCATATTTTAAGATTTTTAGTCCATATTATATGTCCATATTTTTCGATTAATAGTCCATATAAATCCGTTCCCTACTTATCACCATAATACCTAATTATTTATGAGAGAGAATGTCGATAGTACTTAAAAGGATCTTTGAGAAGATTACAATGTTTAGCATTACAAATTAAGTAAATTAGTATCTTTATTTAATAAAATATTTAAATACATAATATCTTACAAATATAAATCTAATTATATTAAATTATTAACAAAATTTAATGAAAAGATGCAATAATTCCACAAGATTTTGCTCGCAATGAAGAAGAGGAAAACGCGAGTATTTTTTAAATTTTGTTTAATTATAAATGTATCTCTCAGTGATTTTAATTGCTCAACATCAGTCAAGACAAGAGGCCCGTCAACAATCAAGTAACCTAATTATCAAAATAAATAAATATTTTAATTTTTTATACCCTTCTCCCCCCCCCCCCCCCTCAACCCCGTCAATTTTTGTTTAATGTTTTGTGGAAAAATCTCAGAGCTGAGTACAGGGGTCAAATTTGGTATAAACCCAAAATGTTTTTTGGATTTAGTCTATCTAGTAGAATCAAACCAAAAACGCTGTGATTATACAAGTTTTGATAAATTTATGATAAAAATTAGCAAAATAACTCTAATTGAGTCGGCAAGATTAGACTGTGAAAAACCCCGAGCTTCGCTCGGGCATAAGTGTTAATTCAGTTGAAATTGGGGTATAATTTCATCAAAAATTGATCAATTACAAAATCCACCTACCAAATTTTAACATTAAATAGGAATAGGGATTTTCTAGTAAATAATAACCTTTTCCCAATGTTTAAAAGACCAATACCATCTCTCCACTTAGCTAAACAATAAAAATATAAAGTTTATAATTAAGGACGACAGAATCAGGGACAAGGATCGGGGTCTAATCAAGGTAAAAATTTAAATCTGTTTTTAGATTAAATAATAAATTTAGGAGGAAGTTCTCGTCAACGAGGCACACCACGCCGAGGACGAGAATTTGGAGGTTTTTATTGAAATCATAAAAACAATTTTTAATAGACAATCTCTTCAGATAAAGGAAAGGGAAAAGCACTAGATTAAAGAGATGGAAACACAATATTTGATGACTGGAGAATTATTCTCTATAGATCGAAAAATTAAACATGAAGAATTGATAGTTATCAACATAATCTACCAACCGTATATGCTTGAATAATTACCCATTCTCAAATAATCACTCCTCTTGATTAATTACCCACTTTAGTGAGATGTTGGAACAATTTTTAAAATTATTCCAGCATATACGGTATTTTAAACAAAAACTTTTAAGTAAAGATTTATTTATGATTGATGGGTTTTCTTTCATTTGGGACTTTTATTTTTAACACTATCTAATTTATTCATTTCACTCTTTAATTGTTTTCACACCCCCACTATCTTAGACAAAAATGGTCTTGATATTTTGTGAAATTTATTTTCTAGCTGAGTTTATTTTCGTTTGATTTTTTAGTTAAATTTCACCACAAAAACTTTTATTTGTAAGTGTATTTTGTTTTCCAATGTGTATGCAACGTATTTTCTAGTAAATCTCGGGGATGGGAGGACTTTTAATCCAATTGACTCTTTTGATTTAATTCTGGGTAAATTTATATGAAGTAAAAGAAAGGAATTAATCATAAAAGAAAGGAATTAAAAATATTTTGATAATACATATAGGTAAATAAAGTATTTTAATGCTAACGTTTCAAAAAGTTCTCTGATACAGTCGGATCTCACAATAAGATTTAACAAATACACAGCAAATTAAGATTTTAAATTCTACTTGGATGTCGAGTTGGGTAGCTGATTAACCTAGTAAATAAGTGCAGAGACTGTAAACCTTCCCAACACAATCAAATCACTCTTAAATTTTAACTAATAATTTGAAACCGAAAAAAAAGGATGGAAATATAAATGCCCAAAATTTTGAAAATAAGCTTTAAAAGCCTTGAATATACTTCAATTAAATAATTCCTAAAATTTGTTGGTATTTAGTGACTAATCAATGTTGAGATCCGACTGTATTATCTATCTAGTTTTACATTTAATTTTCCCTTTGACTGATCGCGTAAGATCTTAACTGAAAATATGACCGAAAATAAAATAAAGACCGATTAGTAATCTGAAGGAAAAATTATAAAAATAGTAAAGATTTAGAGGAAAGTATTTGGGTTAACAAGTTTCATATAAGTTGAAGCAGTCGGATCTCTATATAAGATAACCTCAAATCCAAAATAAAATAAAGACCGATTGTTAATCCTTTCAGTTTTTATAAAAGATTTAAAGGAAAGTCTAGGATAGATTTGTTGCTACAATAACAAAAAAACAATGTTTTCATTGTTTAAATTCAAATAATCAGTAAACTAGTTCCCCTCAAATACTCAATTTTCATCTCGTTAATCATGCATTTTACCCTTTCCTTTATCTGTAAAAATTATTGTTAATTTAAATGTTTTACAAATATTCTTTTTCTAAAAATCATTTCATTGATAATTTTAATTTTTGTGAATAAAAGTTATAGTTCTGTATTGAACTTATATTGTTATTTATGCGAAAAACGTGCTATTTAGAAAAATATAGATCTGAAAATCCACTAGATAACGTGGGTGTGGTAAATATTTTTACTTTTTGTTAATCAAATACCTTCCGGACGTGAACTTCCTCGACGGCTTGCTCCTCCTCTTTGACGTGAACGTCCTTCTAAATTATAATTTAATTCAATATTTTATTAAACAATAGAGACTGTGTTCAAATAGAAACCGTGTGACAGGGACCGTTTGTGCCCCCTAACCGTGTGTGTTCTTTTTTGTATTATATATAAATGTTAAAATTTCCAAATCCATGATTAAACGTAAACATTTACATAAAGTATTGGCTGGCTTTATAGTTATGTATATGTGGAGATTAATATTTCCTTGAGCTATGCGGTCTCTTTGACATAGACCCTCCTCATAATATTTTTACCTTGGTTAGACATTGATACCTGTACTTGGTTATGTTGTCCTTAATTATTGAAAATTTATACCCATATAACCCCATTTGTAGTCTATTTTTATATATGTTCGATCAAAACTAAATGGTCGAACATATCCTTCAAAATAACAAATATTATGCAGGATTGATAAGTATTAGCTTCGGAGATGATAATTACGGAATAAAAATATTTTATTAACTAATGAACATTAAAAGCATCAAAAAATTTAAATTAAAGGTAATTCATTACCACCAATTGACAGGTTCCCCGATCTGAAAGGAGCGCTTCGAGCTGACTCTTCTTGTGCACGTAAAAGCACTGAAATATTAAAATTTTTTAGTCCACAAAAAAGTATTGTGTGGTTATCCGCCATGTGTCAAATGTTTGAAGAGAGAAATTGAAGATAAAAAAATGTAGGCGGATAGCCACATAATAGAGCCCGGACCTGGACGAGATCTCGATAGAAAATCTCGGTTATCGAGATCGAGGTTTTTCGAGATCTCGATTCTTGTACGACCCTCCCATTTGGGGCTCTTCCACATAGTATGTATAACAAAATTTAATATAAATATTACTCCGTTGTTCTTCCTCTTCAGTGCTAGGATATAAATATGCAGGAAATGTCGCATCTTGATATTAAAAATTATTAACAATTTAAAATATATATTTCATATACACTAGGGTTGCACCCCAAACGCTCGGGAGTATGTCGGGGTACGGGTTTTGAATTGTTTCGGTGCGGGGTTAGGGACGGGGTACGGGGGTTTAGTACGAGGGTTTAGTAGTACCCTTCCACTTTTAAATTAATTTTTTATATTTATTCATTTTAATTAAAAATAAACACCTTGATCTTCTACAAAATTTTTGTCAGAATCTTGATTTTTGACATAAATGTCCTTTCCAAATAATCTAAGATGAGATTGATGATCCGGCAAACCTCCTATAAATATTTACATATATGTATATTCAGTTATTTTTCTATGTATATAGCTAGAAAACTATGGGTCAATTTTGCATAGGTTTGAACGAATGGGCAAAAAATCAGCATTTACATATACAAAAACAATTATTTTTTCGAGGAGAAAAGAACAAAGGTAAATTAATCTGCGACCCAAATATGTATAGGCGGGGACTGGGGTAGTAATAAAGTAATGTTGAAATAAAGACTTGTGTACTGAAATTTTGTTAATTTTTTATGTAAAAATTTAAAAGAAAAGATTTCAAAAAAATCTCTTAAAATTGTTAATTATAGTTTTTATTTTAAAAATATGACTGGGAACCCCAGTATTATGGATTAAAATTTCACCTTCATTTTCATTATTTTCTTGATTTGCTGTAAATCCTCCTTGGTGTGTGTAAGCTGAATAGTCAAAAGGTTGATGTCCTCCGGATTGGTATGCGGGATGAACAAAATTTAATTGTCCTTCTTCTGGAATGTATTGAGGATAATCTCCCTCGTGTAGATTTGTTGCATGACCAATCTTTAAAAAATAAAAGTATTTTCAATAAACTGCGCAAGAAAAGAAGCGCAAATCCTTCTTTTCTTGCAGCGCAAGAAAAGAAGGATTTTTTTGTATATTCACGATTTAGTTTCCCAAATAATGTTGTCAGATCCGGATCGTAAATAAGAACGGATATCGGAAATTTTACGTTCGGATACCGGATCCGGATATCCGAAGATTTCCAACTATCCGACAACCTTATTGCCGAAGTGAGATGGCAGTGAGAATAAATATCCTCATAAAGCCAGGTGCAAAAAAAGAAAGAATTCTGACTTATAGCTTTACAAATTGCTCAAAATTTTCGACTGCGGCGCTGAAGGAAAAATTTTGCAACTTGACAATCCGAGAGCCAAGATTTTTTATCCGCTGATATCCCTTTATCCTCCGATATCGCTCTTAATCCACAAATCCCTTGAAATACATCCTGATCTCACAAATCCACAATATCCCTCTTACTACCTTTAAATCTCTCGATACTCACTCAGTCCTCCAATACCCCCTTAATTCCTTAAAATCCATTATTCCAAGTTAAAATCCACTTGTATCCCACTTAATACTTCGATATCAACTACAAGTCCCTTGATATTCCATTTAATCCGTCCAAATCTACTAATATTACATTTAATCAATCTTAATCTCATTAAACTATTTGGTCTATTTTGTTATTCATTGGTTATAAAAAATTTTTGAAAAATCGAAAAATATCGAGTTTTTTTCGATATTTTTCGATATCCATCGAAAAATATCGACCGAGCCCTCTAGCCGGGCTCTAATTAATACCAAGGATTTTAATAAACTAATATTAAATACGAATGACTGAAATCGTAAATCGAAAATTAAATAAAGGAATAAAAAAATAATTCGAAAAGGAAAAGAACTGTGCAAAAACCAAAATCAAAAAGAAACAAAAAAATTTTGAATAATTATTTGTTTTTAAATTTTCGACTTTGGGGGAAGATCTTCGATACTTAAGTTATACGACTGTAACGTTTTTTTAAAATCCCTTCTCTCCTTTCTTTTAAATTTTGTTGCTAAAATTACGTCATATGTCTCGGAAAGTTGAAAGAAATCTGAGTACTTATCGCTAAATATTTAGGCTGAATACAAATTCTGAATGTGTAGAGCTTTATTTTCCCATCAATCATTTCTGGGAAAACATCGATCGAAAATTTATAATAAGAAAAATGTTCTTACAACAGCTTCATTATCTGCACTGCTGCCAGCAGCATGTTTGCGTTTTTCATGTCTTTCTTTGCTCCATCGAGTCGTAAAAGTCTAGAAAATATAAAAATTAATTTCTTTTTCGGTTTCGTTAGTTGAAAAAGTTTCTGAAAATTTTCCTAATTCGATTGGCCTTTGTTAAATGCTTATCAATTCCTCCTCATTCCCAATATAACAAAATTTTATTTAAAAATATATAATTAATTACCTGAGGACAATAATCACATTTATGTATGATTATTTCCCCTGTATGATTACGTTGATGTACTTTAAAATTTTCCTGACGAGTAAATTCCTTATTACAACTAACACCATTTTGATCAACATACTGGAAAGGAATATTTTATAACTTTGCTAAAAAGTTTTCTGAAGTTATTACCTTGCAAACATAAAGCTTTACTCCTGTATGTGTTCTAATATGTTTTGCAAAATTTTTTCGTAAAATAACCTTTCCATCACACCCAGTCCAGTTACAGTAGCGATATTCACCCTTTAAATTAAAATATTAAAACAGGAATGTAAACTAAAAATTTTAAGTTGACTGAAGAAAGCGCATTTTCATGGACTTTATTAAGCAGGAAAATGAATTTTTTATTAAATAATTAGTGACCTTTTGATCTTTTGTATGTTCTTTAACATGTTCCACAAAAGCATCTTTAATAGAAAAAATACTTCCACATCCGTCCCATTCACATTTGGCAGAATAACTTTCACTCCTTAATTTTTTAAATTAAAATAAATTACCTATTTCTATTAACCCTTGGTTTTCCATTAACCCTTGTTCTGCATTCATTTGTTGATGTTGAGGTGAAAATAAAAGCGGATGATTGCCTAAATCTTGATTCAAATTTGACAAAATTTGAAAAGTTTCTAGGCCAGAAGGATTCCCTTCTTGAGTGTATCCTTCAGTATTTGAGGGTATGCTTCCTGTTCCAGTTACTACATGACCACTTGTTTCTGTTTCGCTTGTTTCAACATCACGGTATTGTGAAGGATTGAAATTATTTTGTCCACTCTTTCCATAATTTTTTTTAGTTGAATTAGCAAGATCAAGTATAAAAAATAAGCAAAAAAGCAAAAATATTGAAAGCTTCATTGCTTACTGGAATTGTTTTAAATATTTTCAGAATTGAAAAAATATTTTGTTCATGTTTTTAGAACACTAAAGCTATTAAATATTGTTATTTATTCTTATTGTCTGAAACAAATTATTTAGGGCGTACCCTAGCCAGTTTAGGACATTTCTTAACAATGAGGGATATTGTCCTCCAATTCGTAACAGCCATAGGATTCTAGCCCGTTGCGGCTAAGACCGATTAGCCCGTTTTGGCCTAACGTTTTTGTTAGTCCATTCCAGCGCATCACAAGTCATTGTCATCAATAGAGATCGGAATTTCGTTCCGTACCGTATTCCGTACCGTAATACCGTATAATACCGATACCGATAAATACCGATAAAAATTTATCGGTATTCCGTACTGTATTTAAAAAAATTAATTTATTTAAAAATAATTATTTTTATATATAAATTTGAGGGATAAAGAGGATATCAGTGAGTTGCGTGGATTAAGATTGATTTGGAGGGATATCTAAAGATTTAGAGAGATATGATGGATTTTCAGTGATTAAGAGGAGTTGAATGGATATCTTGAGATTGAGGGGATATCGTTAGTTTTGTAGTGATAAGTGGGATTCGTATATCGGATGTCTAATGTGGATATAAGTGGATTTAGAGGGCAAGTGAATTAGCATCCTCTAAAGATCTTCTAAATCTATTTAATTACTCCAAAACCCTCAATTGTAACTCAAAATTTCAAATCCTCAGACGAAAATTTTGAAAAGATGTTAGTCCAGGGAGCAAAATTTCTTCCTTTTTAGCGCCGCAGGCGAAAATTTTTAAAATTAAAAATTGGAGAATCTTTTCCATACCGATAAATACCGAAAAATTTTTAAAATTAAAATTATATAAATATATAAAATTTTTAAAATTATCAAAGTCCAAAGAGACTTTTTTTCCCTTAAAATAAAATAAAACCTCAACAATTTTTATCGGTCGGTATTATCGGTATTTAGATTTTTCCGTACAGTAGAACGGTACGGAATACCGAAAAATACCGATCAACTTTAAAATTTTACCGTACCGTATTCCGTACCGTACTACCGATACGGAATACCGATAAATACCGAAAAATACGGCCGTAGTACAGTACGGTCCGATCTCTAGTCATCAAGGCACTTCGATGCTATTACATATACAGGAAATAGACAATTAAAGCACGTTGTGGCTCAATTTTGGAAAAAGATAACTGATATAGAACAGCGGCTGTTGGAGAATCTTTTCCGTTCCATTCCGCTAAAAGCAGCTCGCGGCAGTTGAACATAAAAAGTAAAATATTTTTTATAAAAATTTATTTAAAAATACATTCTTTCGATTTAATTTAATAAATTTAGAATTAATTACCTAGCTATGTTATGAAAGAAAATGAAAGGGCATATATGGGATAAATTATAAAAATGGATTATATAGACAATTATGAAATTAAGACACTAGCAGGGCTTTTTCATCTCTCTCTCCTCTATTTATTTCTCTTCAATCCTCTCTGCCCTCCGATTTTTTACATAGAGATGGGATGGACAGATTTAATCCCGTTTAACTATTTCGTACTTTTTTCGTATCCTTGTTTCGGTACGAAACAGATAAAATTTAGGGCCGAAAATTAATATGGAAAAATAAGGCGGTAAATCAAAAATATGGCAAAACAATGCAAATATGTTAAAAAGTTTAGTACTGCCAGTTGATGGAGGTATTGGATATTTGATAAAAGATTTGGGGAAGCTATCGTGGATTTGTGAGATTCACCTTCAACTCCGTTTGTAACTCCTTAATCCACTGATATTCCGCTGTGCTGAAAATGATGAAATGTGAATTACTGGCCTACCAAATATCTAAAAATTATTGGCTCTATATGAAAGGAGTGCCGGGAAAATTATTATTATTATTTACTCTCTTATTTGTCTTTATTTAAAAATTATTTACTCTCTTATTTACTACCATTACAAAATTATTTACTACCAATTATTATCTAAAGATTAACCTCCATCAAATAGCAATACTAAACTTTTTAACATGTTTGCCCTATTTTTTAATTTTTGCCTTATTTTTCCATATTTATTTTTGTCCCTAAATTTTATCTGTTTCGTACCCAAACAAGGATACGAAAATAAAGTACGAAATAGTTAAACGGGATTAAATTTGTCCATCTCAACTCTATGTAAAAAATCGGAGTGAGAGAGGGGAAATAAAGGGAGAGAGGGGAAATAAAGGGAGAGAGGGGAAATAAAGGGAGAGAGGGGAAATAAAGGGAGAGAGGGGAAATAAAGGGAGAGAGGGGAAATAAAGGGAGAGAGGGGAAATAAAGGGAGAGAGGGGAAATAAAGGGAGAGAGGGGAAATAAAGGGAGAGAGGGGAAAATGCGCTGCACTTTAATTATGCCTTGCCAAGAATTGATTCGTGTGATTTTGCGTGAATGCGGTAAAGAGGGGGGGGGGGGAGAGAGAGAAAGCAGTCTTATTCACTGCCCTTATTCAGCTTTTAAAACTTACCTTTATAAACAGTCCAAAAATGGCCGATTGAATCACTCTCTCTTACTCCTTAACACAAATTATAAAATGAAGCGAAGTGCAGTGCCTAGATTCTCATTCGAAAATTCAAACATGTAAAAGCTAACTAATGTTGGACGATGTTTATTGAAATAACTGAGATAGAGGATTACTATAGCATTATCGGCCCCATTTTTATTTTCTTTATTCTTACTTACATTAGGAAAATATTTTTATAAATTGGAAAAATGGCACTCTCTCAGATCGAACTTTCTCTAGAATTTTTTAATTAAGAAAATATTTAAAACAATTCCAGTAAGCAATGAAGCTTTCAATATTTTTGCTTTTTTGCTTATTTTCTATACTGGATCTTATTAATTCAACTAAAAGAAATTATGGAAAGAGTGGACAAAATAATTTCAATCCTTCACAATACCGTGATGTCGAAACAAGCGAAACAGAAACTACTGGTCAAGGAGGAACTGGAACAGGAAGCATACCCTCAAATACTGAAGGATACACTCAAGAAGTGAATCCTTCTGGCCTAGAAACTTTTCAAATTTTGTCAAATTTGAATCAAGATTTAGGCAATCATCCGTTTTTATTTTCACCTCAACATCAACAAATGAATGTAGGACAAGGGTTAATGGAAAACCAAGGGTTAATAGAAATAATTTATTTTAATTTAAAAAAATTAAGGAGTGATAGTTATTCTGCCAAATGTGAATGGAACGGATGTGGAAGAGTTTTTTATAATCAAAATGAATTTGTGGAACATGTTAAAGACCATACAAAAGATCAAAAGGTCACTAATTATTTGATAAAGAAGTCATTTTCATGCTTAATAAAGTCAGTGAAAATGCGCTCTCTTCAGTCAACTTAGAATTTTTAGTTTACATTCCTGTTTTAATATTTTAATTTAAAGGGTCCTTGTCGCAACTGTTTTTGGTCAGGATGTGATGGAAAGTTTATTTTCTCATCAAATTTCGCAGAACATATTAGAACACATACAGGAGTAAAGCCTTATGTTTGTAAGGTATTAACTTCAGAAAACTTTTTAGCAGAGTTCTAAAATATTTCTTTACAGTATGTTGATCAAAATGGTGTTAGTTGTAATAAGGAATATAAACGCCAGGAAAATCTTAAAGCACATCAACGTAAGCATACAGGAGAAAAAATTAAGTATAAATGTGCTCATTGTCCTCAGGTAATTAATTATATAAATTTAAATAAAATTTTGTTTTATTGGAAATGTGGAGTAATTTATGAAGCATTTAACAAAGGCCAATCGAATTAGGAAAATTTTCAGAAACTTTTTCAACTAACGAAACCGAAAAAGAAATTAATTTTTATATTTTCTAGACTTTTACGTCTCAACGGGGCAAATATTATCATGAAAAACGCAAACATGCTGCTTGCAGTAATGCAGACAATGAAGCTGTTGTAAGAACTTTTTTCTTATTATGAATTTTCGATCGATGTTTTCCCAGAAATGATTGATGGGAAAATAGAGATCTACACATTCAGAATTTGTATTCAGCCTAAATATTTAGCGATAAGTACTCAGATTTCTTTCGACTTTCCTAGACATATGACGTAATTTTGCAACATAATTTAAAAGAAAGGAGAGAAGGGATTTTAAAAAACGTTAAAGTCGTATAATATAAGTAACAAAAATCTTCTACCAAAATCTCTCTCTACCTTTTCCTGTTCTAATTATTTTTTTATTCCTTTATTTAATTTTCAGTTTACGATTTCAGTCATTCGTATCTAAAATCAGTTTAATAAAATCCTTGGTATTAATTAGAGCCCGGCTAGAGGGCTCGGTCGATATTTTTCGATGGATATCGAAAAATATCGAAAAAAACTCGATATTTTTCGATTTTTCAAAAATTTTTTATAACCAATGAATAACAAAATAGACCAAATAGTTTAATGAGATTAAGATTGATTAAATGTGATATTAGTAGATTTGGACGGATTAAATGGAATATCAAGGGACTTGTAGTTGATATCGAAGATTTAAGTGGGATACAAGTGGATTTTAACTTGGAATAATGGATTTTAAGGAATTAAGGGGGTATTGGAGGACTGAGTGAGTATCGAGAGATTTAAAGGTAGTAAGAGGGATATTGTGGATTTGTGAGATCAGGATGGATTTCAAGGGATTTGTGGATTAAGAGCGATATCGGAGGATTAACAATAATTTTTACAGATAAAGGAAAGGGTAAAATGCATGATTAACGAGATGAAAATTGAGTATTTGAGGGGAACTAGTTTACTGATTATTTGAAGTTTAAACAATGAAAACATTGTTTTTTTGTTATTGTAGCAACAAATCTATCCTAGACTTTCCTTTAAATCTTTTATAAAAACTGAAAGGATTAACAATCGGTCTTTATTTTATTTTGGATTTGAGGTTATCTTATATAGAGATCCGACTGCTTCAACTTATATGAAACTTGTTAACCCAAATACTTTCCTCTAAATCTTTACTATTTTTATAATTTTTCCTTCAGATTACCAATCGGTCTTTATTTTATTTTCGGTCATATTTTCAGTTAAGATCTTACGCGATCAGTCAAAGGGAAAATTAAATGTAAAACTAGATAGATAATACAGTCGGATCTCAACATTGATTAGTCACTAAATACCAACAAATTTTAGGAATTATTTAATTGAAGTATATTCAAGGCTTTTAAAGCTTATTTTCAAAATTTTGGGCATTTATATTTCCATCCTTTTTTTCGGTTTCAAATTATTAGTTAAAATTCAAAAGTGATTTGATTGTGTTGGGAAGGTTTACAGTCTCTGCACTTATTTACTAGGTTAATCAGCTACCCAACTCGACATCCAAGTAGAATTTAAAATCTTAATTTGCTGTGTATTTGTTAAATCTTATTGGGAGATCCGACTGTATCAGAGAACTTTTTGAAACGTTAGCATTAAAATACTTTATTTACCTATATGTATTATCAAAATATTTTTAATTCCTTTCTTTTATGATTATTTTCTGAGTAAAATTTATTGCATAATTTTCAGTTTTTGACTTCATATAAATTTACCCAGAATTAAATCAAAAGAGTCAATCGGATTAAAAGTCCTTCCATACCCGAGATTTACTAGAAAATACGTTGCATACACATTGGAAAACAAAATACACTTACAAATAAAAGTTTTTGTGGTGAAATTTAACTAAAAAATCAAACGAAAATAAACTCAGCTAGAAAATAAATTTCACAAAATATCAAGACCATTTTTGTCTAAGATAGTGGGGGTGTGAAAACAATTAAAGAGTGAAATGAATAAATTAGATAGTGTTAAAAATAAAAGTCCCAAATGAAAGAAAACCCATCAATCATAAATAAATCTTTACTTAAAAGTTTTTGTTTAAAATACCGTATATGCTGGAATAATTTTAAAAATTGTTCCAACATCTCGCTAAAGTGGGTAATTAATCAAGAGGAGTGATTATTTGAGAATGGGTAATTATTCAAGCATATACGGTTGGTAGATTATGTTGATAACTATCAATTCTTCATGTTTAATTTTTCGATCTATAGAGAATAATTCTCCAGTCATCAAATATTGTGTTTCCATCTCTTTAATCTAGTGCTTTTCCCTTTCCTTTATCTGAAGAGATTGTCTATTAAAAATTGTTTTTATGATTTCAATAAAAACCTCCAAATTCTCGTCCTCGGCGTGGTGTGCCTCGTTGACGAGAACTTCCTCCTAAATTAATTATTTAATCTAAAAACAGATTTACAAATATTCTTAAAAACAGATTAAGAATATTTGTAAAACATTTAAATTAAAAATAATTTTTACAGATAAAGGAAAGGGTAAAATGCATGATTAACGAGATGAAGATTGAGTATTTGAGGGGAACTAGCTACAAATGATAGCTCATTTGAAAGAGCTCGTCGAGCTGAGTCGAATGACACCAAAATCAACGTGATTGGACCAGATTTGACAAAATTATAACATAAAGTTGCCGACTCCGGTAGGTCTAGATAATGTCATAATTTTGTCAAATCTGGTCCAATCACGTTGATTTTGGTGTCATTCGATACAGCTCGTTGGGCTCTACATTCTTCACAAGACTGACCATTTTTAACACCTTAAAAAATTAAAAAAAGGGGGGGGGGGTACGAAATTGAATATTACCTGTTTTTTTGTTATTGTAGCAACAAATCTATCCTAGACTTTCCTTTAAATCTTTACTGTTTTTATTAATTTTCCTATGATTATCAATTGTTTTTTATTTTATTTTGGATTTGGGGTTATCTTATATAGAGATCCGACTGCTTCAACTTATATGAAACTTGTTAACCCAAATACTTTCCTTTAAATCTTTACTATTTTTATAATTTTTCCTTCAGATTACTAATCGGTCTTTATTTTATTTTCGGTCATATTTTCAGTTAAAATTAAATGTAAACTAGATAGATAATACAGTCGGATCTCAACATTGATTAGTCACTAAATACCAACAAATTTTAAAATTTATTTAATTATTCTAGTGCTTTATTCTAGTGCTTTATTCTAGTGCTTTTCTTTCTAGTGCTTCTTCTAGTGCTTATTCTAGTGCTTTTTATTCTAGTGCTTTTCCCTTTCCTTTATCTGAAGAGATTGTCTATTAAAAATTGTTTTTATGATTTCAATAAAAACCTCCAGATTCTCGTCCTCGGCGTGGAGTGCCTCGTTGACGAGAACTTCCTCCTAAATTAATTATTTAATCTAAAAACAGATTTAAATTTTTACCTTGATTAGACCCCGATCCTTGTCCCTGATTCTGTCGTCCTTAATTATAAACTTTATATTTTTATTGTTTAGCTAAGTGGAGAGATGGTATTGGTCTTTTAAACATTGGGAAAAGGTTATTATTTACTAGAACATCCCTATTCCTATTTAATGTTAAAATTTGGTAGGTGGATTTTGTAATTGATCAATTTTTGATGAAATTATACCCCTATCTTAACTGAATTAACACTTATGCCCGAGCGAAGCTCGGGGTTTTTTACAGTCTAATCTTGCCGACTCAATTAGAGTTATTTTGCTAATTTTTATCATAAATTTATCAAAACTTGTATAATCACAGCGTTTTTGGTTTGATTCTACTAGACAACAATACAATAGAAATAGGCGGGACTATGCGTTGGCTGCGACTAGAATAACACTAACAATAGACTGATGTAGACTTACTAACTGACTCCTTGACTGCTTCGCCTTATAAAAGGCGAAGCCTTTTATACTAAACACGCCACCCTAACAGAAAATAAGAAGGCTGAAATGAAGACCTCTAATAAAAACCTCAGTTGTTGGAATCGTTATTTTTCGACTGTAATTTTAAAATTCTTTTGCCGTAAATTAAAGTATTTTTAGATTTATTGGATAAAATTTTTAATAAATTATTTTTAATTAAAATTATTAAAATATTTAAATTAATTTTTCTAATTTTAATTTAAAAATTGATTTTTAATTTCCTTTTCTAATCAATTTCTTATTTTTTTTCTCTATATTGGCTTTCCACTTTAATTTGACCTTTTTTGAGGAATCATGCGCCAATTAAAATAAATGAGCCTTGTCGATGAGTTAAGGATTCGATGAGTTGGAGAGCCTATGAAGAAAGAGAGGAAAAAAGAGAGGAGAGGAGTTAAAGATAAAAAGCGCCGTTAATGCCCTGCCAAGACTTAATTCATGTGATTTTACTTGGATAAGTGCCCCATCCCCGCTCCACGTTTACGTGGAGCAGGTTGTAGTGAATGAAAGAGAGGAGTGAAAAATAAAAAGCGCCGTTAATGCCCTGCCAAGACTTAATTCATGTGATTTTGCGTGAATACGGTAAAGTTACATTTGACGGAAAATCGACGGATATTTTACAGACTAGATTTTGAAATTATTCGGTAAATGTTGTTCTAGCTGTAAATCTGTATTATTTTTAATAAATCTAAATAAAAACTCGGTTAATGGAAACGAAACATGTACTTCAGGCATTTTCTTTAAACAATAGACGTGCTAATTTCTTAAAGACCCGATGTTATGGGCTGAAAAAAATTCATTCCGGAATTTTAAAATTTTTCGTCGGATGAAGTTTCGGTTCGAAAAAGGTCGAGGTCCAATGACTTAATTGTTTGGACTAGACATTGATGAGCTTATGAATGTAACGGCCATAAATTAATTGCGAGGTATGATAACCATCTTTATATGTAAGGTTTGCCAGAATACCGTATTTTCTCTAGTAATTCCCCAGTCTCTATTAATTCCCCACTCTAGCGATGGGTTGAAACAATAATCCCACTGGGGAATTACTAGAGAAAATACGGTATCTGGGAATTTATAAATAACGAAGGTTTCTTAGTAGGATAAGTACATCGTCAAATAGCTGTCGAATAAACATTTAAAAACAAAATCTAAAAATCCGAAAAATAACATATTTGGTAAAATGTCCTCTTAATCTTGATTTTTGTCAATGTGGGGGGGGGGAGAAAGCAGACTTATTCACTACCACTTATTCAGCTTCTTTAAATTTCCCTTTATAAACAGTCCAAAAATGGTTGATTGAATCATTCTCTTACTCCTTAACACAAATTAGAAAATGAAGTGAAGTGACTAGATTCTCATTCGATAATTCTTACATGTAAAAGCTAACTAAAGTTGGGCGATGTTTACTGAAATAACTACGATAGAGGATTACTATCGCATTTTCGGCCCCATTTTTATTATTTATCTTTATCCTTACATAGAAAATATTTTTTATTACATTGGAAAGACAACACACATCTCTCACATCAACTCTTTCTCTAGAATTTGAACTCAGGAACTGTCTTTAAATTGACATTGAAACTACCCTTAATCCCTCAAATCACCATGTGTATATCCCGGATATACACTTTAATTCTATAAAATCCATCAAAACTAAATTTCCGCCGCTGTATAATTTTCATTGCTTATATTGCTCATGTAAAAAATATACACAAAAATTTTTTAATTCAGAAAATATTTGAAACAATTCAAGTAAGTAATGAAGCTTTCAATATTTTTATTTCTTTGCTTATTATTAACGCCTCATCTTCTTCATTCAAATAATAGTGATGATGAAACGGATGATTTCAATCCTTTTCAACCTCGAAATGTCGGAACAAGCGAAACTGGAACTACTGGTCATGTAGGAACTGGAACAGGAAGCATACCCTCAAATACTGAAGGATACACTCAAGAAGGGAATCCTTCTGGCCTAGAAACTTTTCAAATTTTGTCAAATTTGAATCAAGATTTAGGCAATCATCCGTTTTTATTTTCACCTCAACATCAACAAATGAATGCAGAACAAGGGTTAATGGAAAACCAAGGGTTAATAGAAATAGGTAATTTATTTTAATTTAAAAAATTAAGAAGTGATAGTTATTCTGCCAAATGTGAATGGGACGGATGTGGAAGTGTTTTTTCTATTAAAGATGCTTTTGTGGAACATGTTAAAGAACATACAAAAGATCAAAAGGTCACTAATTATTTGATAATAAAGTCATTTTCCTGCTTAATAAAGTCCGTGAAAATGGGCTTTCTTCAGTCAACTTAAAATTTTTAGTTTACATTCCTGTTTTAATATTTTAATTTAAAGTAGGGTTGTTGGCGACCGGTTAAAAACCGGTACCCTCGGTTTTCGGTTTTGGCCGGTTTACGACCCCCGGTTTTCGGTTTCGGTTTTTGATTGACCCCCGGTTTTTGGTTAACCGAAACCGGTTTATGCCTGAATTTGCCATATAGAATATTTAATTCATATTTTATCCCATTATTATGCTTCAATGAAATATTCTACAGATCAGCCAACGAAAATTTTATAATTTAGGGTCGCAAGTAGAGTTCGTCCGAGTCGGGTCGAGTACGAGTATACCCGACTCGATCTCTCGACTTTTTTACGACTTTACTCGTACTCGATACTCGAGGTCTTAGTACTCGGCATTACTCGTACTCGAAAACTTCATACTCGACGTACTCGGTGTAAATCGAGTATTTTTATGCCTCTATCTGCGGCGCAAAATGGAAGATTTTTGGCTTAAGGATCTTCCAAATTTCCCAAAATTTTCGCCTGCGGCTCTGAAAAGGGAAGAAATTCTGTCCTTGGCCTTCCAAATTTCTCAAAATTTTCGCCTGCGGCGCTGAAAAAGGAAAAAAATTCTGTCCTTGGCCTTCGAAAATTCTCAAAATTTTCGCCTGCGGCGCTGAAAAAGGAAGACTTAAATGTATATCGGAGGATGTGAATGGACTTGGGTGGATTTTAGTGATAGTCGGATATTTCAAGGGAATGATCCGGCCTTCCGGAACTTGGGTGTTCCTCTTGGCCTTCAGAAATTTTCACAATTTAAGCCAGCGGAGCAAAATCCCACGATAATCAGCCCAAATCCCGCTTAATCCCTTGATATCCATCTCATTCCTCTGTTATCACTTATATCCGCATAACCTACACAAATCCCCCAAAATTATATTATCCATTGATTTTCCACCCGAAGTCCGGAGACAACATGGATCTTGGGTGATATCATGGAATTTCGGTGGATTAAGAGGGATATCGGCGGATTAACGAAAATAACTTGGCTTTGTATGCGAAAATTTTGAGAATTTTCAAAGCCCAAGGAGCAGTTTTCTTCCATTTTCTGCGCCGCAGGCGAAAATTTTGAGAATTTTCAAAGCCCAAGGAGCAGATTTCTTCCATTTTCTGCGCCGCAGGCGAAAATTTTGGGAATTTTCAAAGCCCAAGGAGCAGATTTCTTCCATTTTCTGCGCCGCAGGCGAAAATTTTTAGAATTATAGGAATTCAGTGAAAATTTTGACTTGTTTTTTCGTTTTTTAATATTAAAAATAAATTTCGAGTATGGAATAAAAACTTAAGTTTAAGCTTATTAGTTTTTGGAAGTAACAAGAAAATAAGTCAACTTTACACATTTGGACTCGAACCCAACCCCATATCAGAAACAAATTAAGTGAACCCATAAAGTAACCACTCAACCACACACAATGTTATCACAAAAGTGAAAAAACTTATTTATTGAAGCAGAAATTAGGGAATTATTTTGGCGAAGTGTGTTTTGGGAATTCAAATCCCAAAAAATTCCATCTTTAGGGGTGTATTTTATAAACCGAAACCGGTCGGTTTAGGCCATCGGTTTTCGGTTTTCGCCGGTTTTTGACCCCCGGTTTTCGGTTTCGGTTTTTTCGCCAAAAACACCGGTTTTCGGTTTCGGTTTCGGTTCGGTTTACCGACCGCCAACAACCCTAATTTAAAGGGTAAATATCGCTACTGTAACTGGACTGGGTGTGATGGAAAGTCTATTTTCTCATCAAATTTCGCACAACATATTAGAACACATACAGGAGTAAAGCCTTATGTTTGCAAGGTAATAACTTCAGAAAATTTTTTAGCAAAGTTATAAAATATTCCTTTCCAGTATGTTGATCAAAATGGTGTTAGTTGTAATAAGGAATATAAACGCCAGGAAACTCTTAAAGTACATCAACGTAATCATACAGGGGAAATAATCATACATAAATGTGATTATTGTCCTCAGGTAATTAATTATATATTTTTAAATAAAATTTTGTTATATTGGGAATGAGGAGGAATTGATAAGCATTTAACAAAGGCCAATCGAATTAGGAAAATTTTCAGAAACTTTTTCAACTAACGAAACCGAACAAGAAATTAATTTTTATATTTTCTAGACTTTTACGACTCGATGGAGCAAAGAAAGACATGAAAAACGCAAACATGCTGCTGGCAGCAGTGCAGATAATGAAGCTGTTGTAAGAACATTTTTCTTATTATGAATTTTCGATCGATGTTTTCCCAGAAATGATTGATGGGAAAATAGAGATCTACACATTCAGAATTTGTATTCAGCCTAAATATTTAGCGTTAAGTACTCAGATTTCTTTCGACTTTCCTAGACATATGCCGTAATTTTAGCAACAAAATTTAAAAGAAAGGAGAGAAGGGATTTTAAAAAACGTTACAGTCGTATAACTTAAGTATCGAAGATCTTCCCCCAAAGTCGAAAATTTTAAAACAAATAATTATTCAAAATTTTTTTGTTTCTTTTTGATTTTGGTTTTTGCACAGTTCTTTTCCTTTTCGAATTATTTTTTTATTCCTTTATTTAATTTTCGATATACGATTTCAGTCATTCGTATTTAATATTAGTTTATTAAAATCCTTGGTATTAATGTATGAATTCTGATTTAAAAAATTTTTATGGAATTCTAATTAAATGAAAACTTTGAACAGTTTATTGAAAATACTTTTATTTTTTAAAGATTGGTCATGCAACAAATCTACACGAGGGAGATTATCCTCAAAACATTCCAGAAGGAGTACAATTAAATTTTGTTCATCCCGCATACCAATCCGGAGGACATCAACATTTAACACAATTACCAGCAAATTTAGGACATCAAGGACAACATTTTATTCATACGACACACCCAATCCATGGAGATGGTACTGGCAGCGGTAATGAAGGTAATGATTCGCAAGTCTGTATGAAGTTACAGACTTGGAGTTAAAACTTTAGTATATGATTCGCAAATATCAATTTGGTTGTTCTCCGTGACATTTTTGATAAAAAAATTTAAATTTTAAGAGGTTTTATTAAAGTTTTTCGACAACATTTTAGTAAAATTTATCTTAATTTTTAATTTAAGTTCCTCAAAACTCTATTAGTTTTTAGTATGTTAAATTCCTGATTTTTATCAAATAAACTATTTATTTGTTTCTGTATTACGGTATTTCCTCTAAAATAACCCCCTAAATTTACGAAATTAATTGGGGTTATTTTAAACGGTTATTTTAATGTTCTTTTCTTATTTTAAAGTTTATTAATATCCCGGTCCCCGCCTATGTATATTTGGGTCTCAGATTAATTTACCCTTCATTCTTTTCTACTCGAAGATATAATTCTTTTTGAATAAATGCTGATTTTTTGCCCGCCCATACGTTCAAACCCATGCAAAATTGACCCTTAATATTTACACAGAGAAAAATTACTGAATATACTTATATTTAAATAAATATTTATCGAAGGTTTGCCGCCTCAACAACCTCATCTTAGATTATTTGGACAGGATATTTATGCCAAAGATCAAGATTATGACTTAAATTTTGTCGAAGATCAAGGTGTTTACACAATTAAATTCCGTTATTCTTACATGAGGAATATAAAAAATTTGCACTAGTTTAGCTCTATTTTAAATAGATTCAGTGTATTCCGCAAAAAACTATTTATAAGCCAGTCTCCCCAGGTTCTATCCAAAACTGTTACAAAATTTAGATTTTCGAGTTTTTGAATTTTCAGCTTCAATAGTAGCACTTTAATATATTTACTATCTCGCAGAGCTCGATATTTAGCACTATAGATAAGACCCATGAGATTCCATTAGAAAAAATTTTATTATAGTAAATTATTTAAAAAATTTAACCAAAAGATTATGCTCGCAATCAAGAAGAGGAAGACGATAGTAATATACTTTTTAATTATTTTATCTATATTTTTATCTCTCAGTGGTTTCACAAGCACGACATCAGTCAATACAAGAGGCTATTCGACGACGCTCAGGTAGCCTAACGATTTGTCGAAAAAATTATTATCCCAACAACTCTCCTCTGTCTAATTTTTGATTTAATAACTTCATAATATCCAACAGTCAATATAGATCGAAAGAGCTCTACGACTGAGTCGCCACCGGCATTGGACCTTGGAAATTCTGGGCTGAGTAAAGAGATAGGGATTAAAATAGTCAAAAACCAACCATAGAAAAAGCCGACAAGCTACCGTATTTAATCGATTAATTCCCTCGAGGAATTATTTTTTCAACCCATCCGTGGCATGAGGAATTAATAGAGGGTGGGGAATTATTCGAGTTTTGGAATTTGACGTGCAGTAGGGAATTTGGGGGTGGGGAATTATTTTTTCAACTCATCCCTGGCATGGGGAATTAATAGAAGATAGGGAATTATTCGAGGGTGGGGAATTAATCGAGTAAATACGGAATGTCTACTGACGCCAGAATCACTGTGATTGAATAAATTTGACAAAGTTTTGATAAAAATAAACAAAATAACCCTATTGGAGTCGGCAAGAGCTTGTGTTTAGTCCCCGAGCTTCTCTAGGGACATAAATTTGGAGGTGGGATGTTTGAGTTAATTATAGACTTCCCCAAATAGGAGCCATTTTTTCTAGGGACCAATACCTAGCTATGCTAAAATATATAGATATTGTAAAGCATATAGCTATTAATTTCCTAAGGCTGAGCAGTAGGCGGCGTGGTATAATGGTTAACACATCAGTCCGGTCTACTGAAGATGCTGGTTCGCTCCCAGCCGCCGAATAACCTTTTGCACTAGCTAAAGGAGAGAAATAGCTATAGCCCAGCTGCTTTACTGGTAGCACCGGATGGTTCAGCGAACGCTGAACGAATGACGATCCATCCCATAGGCCCTGGGTTAGAGAAAGGAAATTCCGCCAGAGAAGGCGATGATTTAGTTTACCCCGCAGGTGAGAGAAAAAGCGGGAAGAGGGCAGATAAGATGACTAGGGACAGTCTTCCCTGGGGATGGAGGTGTAAAGCATATAGCTATTAATTTCCTAAGGCTGAGCAGTAGGCGGCGTGGTGTAATGGTTAACACATCAGTCCGGTCTACTGAAGATGCTGGTTCGCTCCCAGCCGCCGAATAACCTTTTGCACTAGCTAAAGGAGAGAAATAGCTATAGCCCAGCTGCTTTACGTGGCGCGACACATGAGGATATGACTTTTGAGGACCAGACACTTGAGGACCGACTTTTGAGGACGCGACCTTTGGGGATGCGACTTTTGAGGATGCGACCTTTGAGGATGCGACTTTTGAGGATCAGACATTTGAGGATACTCTAATGTCAAAAAAATTAAAAAATAAATAATGTTAATTTTATGTTTAAAAAATTAAAATTTTATAATTTTATGGCTTTCTCAAGGACTAACGAGCAAATAATTGAATTTTCCAGACATTTATATGAATGATTATTCTTTTTAGTTTAGATCTGGTAATAGATAAGTTTGTTTTAATCCCCCCCCCCCATATCCTACTCGATCCGACTTTGAGGAATATTCTGTTATATGAAGGTATTTGAGGAATATTCTATGATATCAAGGGATTTGTGGATTTGCAAGAGTTTTGGAAAGGATGCTATCAGGGATTTGGAAAGGATATCTGTGAATTAAAGTGGATATTTTTGATTGAATTTTAACTCCTTATCACTATTAATCCCCCAAAATCCTCTCATATCCATCAATACTCCTTATCCCTTAAATCCCTTTATCCCTCCCTAATCCCCTATAGAGAATCCCTAATCCATCAATATTTCCTTCGATTCACTTAATTTTAATCTTTCGTTATCCCTCCTAATCATAAAGATCGCTCCTACAAAACGTATGCCCCTCGTTATTCCATTGATATTAATTAAATCCCCTTGACCAATTCAGAACCCCTACTATCACCCGTATAAATCCTCATATCCAAAAATTCACTTATACCCCACCGGTAATCCTTAATAACTCCTTAACGCTCAAAAAATTTCGGTTCGTTTACCGGTTCGATTTCGGTTAAACGAATAATTTGGTGAAACCAGCAACCCTACATAAAATTTTAAAATTTTAATTTTTTAAACATAAAATTAACATTATTTATTTTTTAATTTTTTTGACATTAGAGTATCCTCAAATGTCTGATCCTCAAAAGTCGCATCCTCAAAGATCGCATCCTCAAAGGTCGCGTCCTCAAAAGTCGCATCCTCAAAAGTCGGTCCTCAAGTGTCTGGTCCTCAAAAGTCATATCCTCAAGTGTCGGGTAGCCCTGCTTTACTATATGTATATGGTTTATAATAAAGGACAACAGAATCAAGGACAAGGATCAGGGTCTAATCAAGGTAAAAATTATTTCTATTTTTGCCAAAATATTTAAATAAATAACAATGGATTGAATTAAATAATAAATTTAGGAGGAAGTTCTCGTCAACGAGGCACACCACGCCGAGGACGAGAATCTGGAGGTTTTTATTGAAATCATAAAAACAATTTTTAATAGACAATCTCTTCAGATAAAGGAAAGGGAAAAGCACTAGATTAAAGAGATGGAAACACAATATTTGATGACTGGAGAATTATTCTCTATAGATCGAAAAATTAAACATGAAGAATTGATAGTTATCAACATAATCTACCAACCGTATATGCTTGAATAATTACCCATTCTCAAATAATCACTCCTCTTGATTAATTACCCACTTTAGCGAGATGTTGGAACAATTTTTAAAATTATTCCAGCATATACGGTATTTTAAACAAAAACTTTTAAGTAAAGATTTATTTATGATTGATGGGTTTTCTTTCATTTGGGACTTTTATTTTTAACACTATCTAATTTATTCATTTCACTCTTTAATTGTTTTCACACCCCCACTATCTTAGACAAAAATGGTCTTGATATTTTGTGAAATTTATTTTCTAGCTGAGTTTATTTTCGTTTGATTTTTTAGTTAAATTTCACCACAAAAACTTTTATTTGTAAGTGTATTTTGTTTTCCAATGTGTATGCAACGTATTTTCTAGTAAATCTCGGGGATGGGAGGACTTTTAATCCAATTGACTCTTTTGATTTAATTCTGGGTAAATTTATATGAAGTAAAAGAAAGGAATTAATCATAAAAGAAAGGAATTAAAAATATTTTGATAATACATATAGGTAAATAAAGTATTTTAATGCTAACGTTTCAAAAAGTTCTCTGATACAGTCGGATCTCACAATAAGATTTAACAAATACACAGCAAATTAAGATTTTAAATTCTACTTGGATGTCGAGTTGGGTAGCTGATTAACCTAGTAAATAAGTGCAGAGACTGTAAACCTTCCCAACACAATCAAATCACTTTTGAATTTTAACTAATAATTTGAAACCGAAAAAAAGGATGGAAATATAAATGCCCAAAATTTTGAAAATAAGCTTTAAAAGCCTTGAATATACTTCAATTAAATAATTCCTAAAATTTGTTGGTATTTAGTGACTAATCAATGTTGAGATCCGACTGTATTATCTATCTAGTAGTTTTACATTTAATTTTCCCTTTGACTGATCGCGTAAGATCTTAACTGAAAATATGACCGAAAATAAAATAAAGACCGATTAGTAATCTGAAGGAAAAATTATAAAAATAGTAAAGATTTAGAGGAAAGTATTTGGGTTAACAAGTTTCATATAAGTTGAAGCAGTCGGATCTCTATATAAGATAACCTCAAATCCAAAATAAAATAAAGACCGATTGTTAATCCTTTCAGTTTTTATAAAAGATTTAAAGGAAAGTCTAGGATAGATTTGTTGCTACAATAACAAAAAAACAATGTTTTCATTGTTTAAATTCAAATAATCAGTAAACTAGTTCCCCTCAAATACTCAATCTTCATCTCGTTAATGATGCATTTTACCCTTTCCTTTATCTGTAAAAATTATTTTTAATTTAAATGTTTTATAAATATTCCTTTCTAAAAATCATTTCATTGATAATTTTAATTTTTGTGAATAAAAGTTATAGTTCTGTATTGAACTTATATTGTTATTTATTCGAAAAACATGCTATTTAGAAAAATATAGATCTGAAAATCCACTAGATAACGTGGGTGTGGTAAATATTTTTACTTTTTGTTAATCAAATACCTTCCGGACGTGAACTTCCTCGACGGCTTGCTCCTCCTCTTTGACGTGAACGTCCTTCTAAATTATAATTTAATTCAATATTTTATTAAACAACTGAGACTGTGTTCAAATAGAAACCGTGTGACAGGGACCGTTTGTGCCCCCTAACCGTGTGTGTTCTTTTTTGTATTATATATAAATGTTAAAATTTCCAAATCCATGATTAAACGTAAACATTTACATAAAGTATTGGCTGGCTTTATAGTTATGTATATGTGGAGATTAATATTTCCTTGAGCTATGCGGTCTCTTTGACATAGACCCTCCTCATAATATTTTTACCTTGGTTAGACATTGATACCTGTCCTTGGTTATGTTGTCCTTAATTATTGAAAATTTATACCTATATAACCCCATTTGTAGTCTATTTTTATATATGTTCGATCAAAACTAAATGGTCGAACATATCCCTCGAAATAACAAAAGATTATTTAGGATTGATAAGTATTAGCTTCGGAGATGATAATTACGGAATAAAAATATTTTATTAACTAATGAACATTAAAGAATATTACACGATTTTTCAGCATCAAAAAATTTAAATTAAAGGTAATTCATTACCACCAATTGTCAGGTTCCCCGATCTGAAATGAGCGCTTCGAGCTGACTCTTCTTGTGCACGTAAAAGCACTGAAATATTAAAATTTTTTAGTCAACAAAAAAGTATTGTGTGGTTATCCGCCATGTGTCAAATGTTTGAAGAGAGAAATTGAAGATAAAAAATGTGGGCGGATAGCCACATAAGTGTGTCGTGCCGAAAAAGAAATAGTATTATATTTCCTCTCGTTTCTCTCACCCTTATTTTGACCTCATAAAATATTCCCCCTTCCCATATATTGTAAACCCCTCCCCATTCAATATTTGTTCGTTGTTAATTTATTTTATTTAAAAGAGAGAAGTAAAAGACTCTTTATTTGTGTGTTTGAGAAATTATTGAGAAAAGGTTACGGGGACTCACCCTATTTTAAAAGTCCTACAATAGAGCCCGGACCTGGACGAGATCTCGATAGAAAATCTCGGTTATCGAAATCGAGGTTTTTCGAGATCTCGATTCTTGTACGACCCTCCCATTTGGGGCTCTTCCACATAGTATGTATAACAAAATTTAATATAAATATTACTCCGTTGTTCTTCCTCTCCAGTGCTAGGATATAAATATGCAGGAAATGTCGCATCTTGATATTAAAAATTATTAACAATTTAAAATATATATTTCATATATACTAGGGTTGCACCCCAAACGCTCGGGAGTATGTCGGGGTACGGGTTTTGAATTGTTTCGGTGCGGGGTTAGGGACGGGGTACGGGGGTTTAGTACGAGGTTTTAGTAGTACCCTTCCACTTTTAAATTAATTTTTTATATTTATTCATTTTAATTAAAAATAAACACCTTGATCTTCTACAAAATTTTTGTCAGAATCTTGATTTTTGACATAAATATCCTTTCCAAATAATCTAAGATGAGATTGATGATCCGGCAAACCTCCTATAAATATTTACATATATGTATATTCAGTTATTTTCTATGTATATAGCTAGAAAACTATGGGTCAATTTTGCATAGGTTTGAACGAATGGGCAAAAAATCACCATTTACATATACAAAAACAATTATATAAAGGTAAATTAATCTGCGACACAAATATGTATAGGCGGGGACTGGGGTAGTAATAAAGTAATGTTGAAATAAAGACTTGTGTACTGAAATTTTGTTAATTTTTTATGTAAAAATTTAAAAGAAAAGATTTCAAAAAAAAATCTCTTAAAATTGTTAATTATAGTTTTTATTTTAAAAATATGACTGGGAACCCCAGTATTATGGATTAAAATTTCACCTTCATTTTCATTATTTTCTTGATTTGCTGTAAATCCTCCTTGGTGTGTGTAAGCTGAATAGTCAAAAGGTTGATGTCCTCCGGATTGGTATGCGGGATGAACAAAATTTAATTGTCCTTCTTCTGGAATGTATTGAGGATAATCTCCCTCGTGTAGATTTGTTGCATGACCAATCTTTAAAAAATAAAAGTATTTTCAATAAACTGCGCAAGAAATAAGCGCAAATCCTTCTTTTCTTGCAGCGCAAGAAAAGAAGGATTTTTTTGTATATTCACGATTTAGTTTCCCGAATAATGTTGTCGGATCCGGATATCCGGATCGTAAATAAGAACGGATATCGGAAATTTTACGTTCGGATACCGGATCCGGATATCCGAAGATTTCCAACTATCCGACAACCTTATTGCCGAAGTGAGATGGCAGTGAGAATAAATATCCTCATAAAGCCAGGTGCAAAATAAGAAAGAATTCTGACTTACAGCTTTACAAACTGCTCAAAATTTTCGACTGCGGCGCTGAAGGAAAAATTTTGCAACTTGACAGAGCCAAGATTTTTTATCCGCTGATATCCCTTTATCCTCCGATATCGCTCTTAATCCACAAATCCCTTGAAATCCATCCTGATCTCACAAATCCACAATATCCCTCTTACTACCTTTAAATCTCTCGATACTCACTCAGTCCTCCAATACCCCCTTAATTCCTTAAAATCCATTATTCCAAGTTAAAATCCACTTGTATCCCACATAATACTTCGATATCAACTACAAGTCCCTTGATATTCCATTTAATCCGTCCAAATCTACTAATATCACATTTAATCAATCTTAATCTCATTAAACTATTTGGTCTATTTTGTTATTCATTGGTTATAAAAAATTTTTGAAAAATCGAAAAATATCGAGATTTTTTCGATATTTTTCGATATCCATCGAAAAATATCGACCGAGCCCTCTAGCCGGGCTCTAATTAATACCAAGGATTTTAATAAACTGATTTTAGATACGAATGACTGAAATCGTAAACTAAAAATTAAATAAAGGAATAAAAAAATAATTAGAACAGGAAAAGGTAGAGAGAGATTTTGGTAGAAGCTTTTTGGTACTTATATTATACGACTTTAACGCTTTTTAAAATCCCTTCTCTCCTTTCGTATAAATAGATTATGTTGCAAAATTACGTCATATGTCTAGGAAAGTTGAAAGAGATCTGAGTACTTATCGCTAAATATTTAGGCTGAATACAAATTCTGAATGTGTAGATCTCTATTTTCCCATCAATCATTTCTGGGAAAACATCGATCGAAAATTCATAATAAGAAAAATGTTCTTACAACAGCTTCATTATCTGCACTGCTGCCAGCAGAATGTTTGCGTTTTTCATGTCTATCTTTGTTCCATCGAGTCGTAAGAGTCTAGAAAATATAAAAATTAATTTCTTTTTCGGTTTCGTTAGTTGAAAAAGTTTCTGAAAATTTTCCTAATTCGATTGGCCTTTGTTAAATGCTTCATAAATTACTCCTCATTCCCAATATGTATAACAAAATTTTATTTAAAAATATATAATTAATTACCTGAGGACAATGAGCACATTTATACTCAATTTTTTCTCCTGTATGCTTACGTTGATGTACTTTAAGATTTTCCTGGCGTTTATATTCCTTATTACAAATAACACCATTTTGATCAACATACTGGAAAGGAATATTTTATAACTTTGCTAAAAAGTTTTCTGAAGTTATTACCTTGCAAACATAAGGCTTTACTCCTGTATGTGTTCTAATATGTTTTGCGAAATTTGTTGAGAAAATAGACTTTCCATTACATCCTGACCAAAAACAGTTGCGACGGGGACCCTTTAAATTAAAATATTAAAACTGGAATGTAAACTAAAAATTTTAAGTTGACTGAAGAAAGCCCATTTTCACGGACTTTATTAAGCAGGAAAATGAATTCTTTATTAAATAATTAGTGACCTTTTGATCTTTTGTATGTTCTTTAACATGTTCCACAAAAGCATCTTTAATAGAAAAAACACTTCCACATCCGTCCCATTCACATTTGGCAGAATAACTATCACTCCTTAATTTTTTAAATTAAAATAAATTATTTCTATTAACCATTGGTTTTCCATTAACCCTTGTCCTACATTCATTTGTTGATGTTGAGGTGAAAATAAAAACGGATGATTGCCTAAATCTTGATTCAAATTTGACAAAATTTGAAAAGTTTCTAGGCCAGAAGGATTCCCTTCTTGAGTGTATCCTTCAGTATTTGAGGGTATGCTTCCTGTTCCAGTTACTACATGACCACTTGTTTCTGTTTCGCTTGTTTCAACATCACGGTATTGTGAAGGATTAAAATTATTTTGTCCACTCTTTCCATAATTTTTTTTAGTTGAATTAGCAAGATCAAGTATAAAAAATAAGCAAAAAAGCAAAAATATTGAAAGCTTCATTGCTTACTGGAATTGTTTTAAATATTTTCAGAATTGAAAAAATATTTTGTTCATGTTTTTAGAACACTAAAGCTATTAAATATTATTATTTATTCTTATTGTCTGAAACAAATTATTTAGGGCGTACCCTAGCCAAGTCCCAGACCGTTCTGAGTTATGTTTAGGACATTTCTTAAAAATGGGGATATTGTCCTCCAATTCGTAACAGCCATAGGATTCTAGCCCGTTGCGGCTAAGACCGATTAGCCCGTTTTGGCCTAACGTTTTTGTTAGTCCATTCCAGCGCATCACAAGTCATTGTCATCAATAGAGATCGGAATTTCGTTCCGTACCGTATTCCGTACCGTAATACCGTATAATACCGATACCGATAAATACCGATAAAAATTTATCGGTATTCCGTACTGTATTTAAAAAAATTAATTTATTTAAAAATAATTATTTTTATATATAAATTTGAGGGATAAAGAGGATATCAGTGAGTTGCGTGGATTAAGATTGATTTGGAGGGATATCTAAAGATTTAGAGAGATATGATGGATTTTCAGTGATTAAGAGGAGTTGAATGGATATCTTGAGATTGAGGGGATATCGTTAGTTTTGTAGTGATAAGTGGGATTCGTATATCGGATGTCTAATGTGGATATAAGTGGATTTAGAGGGCAAGTGAATTAGCATCCTCTAAAGATTTTCTAAATCTATTTACTTAATCCAAAACCCTCCAAAACCCTCAATTGTAACTCAAAATTTCAAATCCTCAGACGAAAATTTTGAAAAGATGTTAGTCCAGGGAGCAAAATTTCTTCCTTTTTAGCGCCGCAGGCGAAAATTTTTAAAATTAAAAATTGGAGAATCTTTTCCATACCGATAAATACCGAAAAATTTTTAAAATTAAAATTATATAAATATATAAAATTTTTAAAATTATCAAAGTCCAAAGAGACTTTTTTTCCCTTAAAATAAAATAAAACCTCAACAATTTTTATCGGTCGGTATTATCGGTATTTAGATTTTTCCGTACAGTAGAACGGTACGGAATACCGAAAAATACCGATCAACTTTAAAATTTTACCGTACCGTATTCCGTACCGTACTACCGATACGGAATACCGATAAATACCGAAAAATACGGCCGTAGTACGGTACGGTCCGATCTCTAGTCATCAAGGCACTTCGATGCTATTGCATATACAGGAAATAGACAATTAAAGCACGTTGTGGCTCAATTTTGGAAAAAGATAACTGATTTAGAACAGCGGCTGTTGGAGTATCTTTTCCGTTCCGTTCCGCTGAAAGCAGCTCGCGACAGTTGAAAATAAAAAATTAAAATATTTTTTATAAAAATTTATTTAAAAATACATTCTTTCGATTTAATTTAAGAAATTTAAAATTAATTACCTAGCTATGTTATGAAAGAAAATGAAAGGGCATATATGGGAAAAATTATAAAAATGGATTATATAGACAATTATGAAATTAAGACACTAGCAGGGCTTTTTCATCTCTCTCTCCTCTATTTATTTCTCTTCAATCCTCTCTGCCCTCCGATTTTTTACATAGAGATGGGATGGACAGATTTAATCCCGTTTAACTCTTTCGTACTTTTTTTCGTATCCTTGATTCGGTACGAAACAGATAAAATTTAGGGCCGAAAATTAATATGGAAAAATAAGGCGAAAAACAAAAATATGGCAAATACAATGCAAATATGTTAAAAAATTTAGTACTGCCAGTTGATGAAGGTATTGGATATTTGATAAAAGATTTGGGGAAGCTATCGTGGATTTGTGAGATTCACCTTCAACTCCGTTTGTAACTCCTTAATCCACTGATATTCCGCTGTGCTGAAAATGATGAAATATGAATTACTGGCCTACCAAATATCTAAAAATTATTGGCTCTATATGAAAGGAGTGCCGGGAAAATTATTATTATTATTTACTCTCTTATTTGTCTTTATTTAAAAATTATTTACTCTCTTATTTACTACCATTACAAAATTATTTACTACCAATTATTATCTAAAGATTAACCTCCATCAAATGGCAATACTAAACTTTTTAACATGTTTGCCCTATTTTTTAATTTTTGCCTTATTTTTCCATATTTATTTTTGTCCCTAAATTTTATCTGTTTTGTACCCAAACAAGGATACGAAAATAAAGTACGAAATAGTTAAACGGGATTAAATTTGTCCATCTCAACTCTATTTAAAAAATCGGAGTGAGAAAGGGGAAATAAAGGGAGAGAGGGGAAATAAAGGGAGAGAGGGGAAATAAAGGGAGAGAGGGGAAAATGCGCTGCACTTTAATTATGCCTTGCCAAGAATTGATTCGTGTGATTTTGCGTGAATGCGGTAAAGAGGGGGGGGGGGAGAGAGAAAGCAGTCTTATTCACTGCCCTTATTCAGCTTTTAAAACTTACCTTTATAAACAGTCCAAAAATGGCCGATTGAATCACTCTCTCTTACTCCTTAACACAAATTATAAAATGAAGCGAAGTGCAGTGCCTAGATTCTCATTCGAAAATTCAAACATGTAAAAGCTAACTAATGTTGGACGATGTTTATTGAAATAACTGAGATAGAGGATTACTATAGCATTATCGGCCCCATTTTTATTTTCTTTATTCTTACTTACATTAGGAAAATATTTTTATAAATTGGAAAAATGGCACTCTCTCAGATCGAACTTTCTCTAGAATTTTTTAATTAAGAAAATATTTAAAACAATTCCAGTAAGCAATGAAGCTTTCAATATTTTTGCTTTTTTGCTTATTTTCTATACTGGATCTTATTAATTCAACTAAAAGAAATTATGGAAAGGATGGACAAAATAATTTCAATCCTTCACGATACCGTGATGTCGAAACAAGCGAAACAGAAACTAATGGTCAAGGAGGAACTGGAACAGGAAGCATACCCTCAAATACTGAAGGATACACTCAAGAAGTGAATCCTTCTGGCCTAGAAACTCTTCTACCCTTGTCAAATTTGAATCAAGATTTAGGCAAGCATCCGTTTTTGTTTTCACCTCACCATCAACAAATGAATGTAGGACAAGGGTTAATGGAAAACCAAGGGTTAATAGAAATAATTTATTTTAATTTAAAAAAATTAAGGAGTGATAGTTATTCTGCCAAATGTGAATGGAACGGATGTGGAAGAGTTTTTTATAATCAAAATGAATTTGTGGAACATGTTAAAGACCATACAAAAGATCAAAAGGTCACTAATTATTTGATAAAGAAGTCATTTTCATGCTTAATAAAGTCAGTGAAAATGCGCTCTCTTCAGTCAACTTAGAATTTTTAGTTTACATTCCTGTTTTAATATTTTAATTTAAAGGGTCCTTGTCGCAACTGTTTTTGGTCAGGATGTGATGGAAAGTTTATTTTCTCATCAAATTTCGCAGAACATATTAGAACACATACAGGAGTAAAGCCTTATGTTTGCAAGGTAATAACTTCAGAAATCTTTTTAGCAAAGTTATAAAATATTCCTTTCCAGTATGTTGATCAAAATGGTGTTATTTGTAATAAGGAATTTACTCGTCAAGAAAATTTTAAAATACATCAAAGTAAGCATACAGGAGAAAAAATTAAGTATAAATGTGCTCATTGTCATAAGGTAATTAATTATATATTTTTAAATAAAGTTTTGTTTTATTGGAAATGAGGAGTAATTTATGAAGCATTTAACAAAGGCCAATCGAATTAGGAAAATTTTCAGAAACTTTTTCAACTAACGAAACCGAAAAAGAAATTAATTTTTATATTTTCTAGACTTTTACGTCTCAACGGGGCAAATATTATCATGAAAAACGCAAACATGCTGCTTGCAGTAATGCAGACAATGAAGCTGTTGTAAGAACTTTTTTCTTATTATAAATTTTCGATCGATGTTTTCCCAGAAATGATTGATGGGAAAATAAAGCCTCTACACATTCAGAATTTGTATTCAGCCTAAATATTTAGCGATAAATACTCAGATTTCTTTCAACTTTCCGAGACATATGACGTAATTTTAGCAACAAAATTAAAAGAAAGGAGAGAAGGGATTTTAAAAAACGTTACAGTCGTATAAAATAAGTACCAAAAATCTTCTACCAAAATCTCTCTCTACCTTTTCCTGTTCTAATTATTTTTTTATTCCTTTATTTAATTTTCAGTTTACGATTTCAGTCATTCGTATCTAAAATCAGTTTATTAAAATCATTGGTATTAATTAGAGCCCGGCTAGAGGGCTCGGTCGATATTTAAAAAACCCGATATTTTTCGATTTTTCAAAAATTTTTTATAACCAATGAATAACAAAATAGACCAAATAGTTTAATGAAATTAAGATTGATTAAATGTGATATTAGTAGATTTGGACGGATTAAATGGAATATCAAGGGACTTGTAGTTGATATCGAAGTATTAAGTGGGATACAAGTGGATTTTAACTTGGAATAATGGATTTTAAGGAATTAAGGGGGTATTGGAGGACTGAGTGAGTATCGAGAGATTTAAAGGGAGTAAGAGGGATATTGTGGATTTGTGAGATCAGGATGGATTTCAAGGGATTTGTGGATTAAGAGCGATATCGGAGGATAAAGGGATATCAGCGGATAAAGCTCTCGGATTGTCAAGTTGCAAAATTTTTCCTTCAGCGCCGCAGTCGAAAATTTTGAGCAGTTTGTAAAACTGTAAGTCAGAATTCGTTTTTTTTTTGCACCTGGCTTTATGAGGATATTTATTCTCACTGCCATCTCACTTCGGCAATAAGGTTGTCGGATAGTTGGAAATCTTCGGATATCCGGTATCCGAACGTAAAATTTCCGATATCCGTTCTTATTTACGATCCGGATTTCGGATCCGACAACATTATTTGGGAAACTAAATCGTGAATATACAAAAAATCCTTCTTTTCTTGCGCCGCAAGAAAAGAAGGATTTGCGCTTCTTTTCTTGCGCAGTTTATTGAAAATACTTTTATTTTTTAAAGATTGGTCATGCAACAAATCTACACGAGGGAGATTATCCTCAATACATTCCAGAAGAAGGACAATTAAATTTTGTTCATCCCGCATACCAATCCGGAGGACATCAACCTTTTGACTATTCAGCTTACACACACCAAGGAGGATTTACAGCAAATCAAGAAAATAATGAAAATGAAGGTGAAATTTTAATCCATAATTCTGGGGTTCCCAGTCATATTTTTAAAATAAAAACTATAATTAACAATTTTAAGAAATTTTTTTGAAATCTTTTCTTTTAAATTTTTACATAAAAAATTAACAAAATTTCAGTACACAAGTCTTTATTTCAACATTACTTTATTACTACCCCAGTCCCCGCCTATACATATTTGGGTCGCAGATTAATTTTCCTTTGTTTTTTTCTCCTAGAAAAAATAATTGTTTTTGTATAAATGCTGATTTTTGCCCATTCGTTCAAACCTATGCAAAATTGACCCATAGTTTTCTAGCTATATACATAGAAAAATAACTGAATATACACATATATGTAAATATTTATAGAAGGTTTGCCGCCTCAACAATCTCATCTTAGATTATTTGGAAAGGACATATATGTCAAAAATCAAGATTCTGACAAAAATTTTGTAGAAGATCAAGGTGTTTATTTTTGCAACTTATATGGTTTGGGTACTCTTTTTTTAGCCACGCCCTTTTTTCCTTTTCCATCATCAGTCGAGCTTAATATGGACAGAATGGTCAGCCTTTCCTTCTTCCTCGATTTCACTCAATTTTCCCTGTAGCATGTTCAATGAGAGACATGAACAAAGAAAAGATTAGTTTTTCTTTAAAATGCCACCATAATAAAAGTTAACATTTGAATCAATATTCATATTTTTATCTATTTTAGTATTTAAATGGCAATAAGTACCCGGGTCTTCATTCTAGGACTAATTATCCGGTATTTTTGCGTGTTTCCGGACATTTTTTCTCAAAATAGTCCATTTTCACCACATTTTTAAACATTTTTTGACCTATGTAACTCAGTTCAGAGAAATCACTGACAGATTCTGGTGTCATTCACTCAGATCGATAAGATATATTGAAGCTCTAGAACTGATTTTTTTGTACATCTTAAACAATAAAATTGACCTCAGCTGAATTGACTGATGCCGACAAGGAGGAAGAGTAAAAAATAATGATGGAAAAGGAAAAAAGGGCGTGTCTAAAAAAAGAGTACCCAAACCATATAAGTTCCTTATTTTTAATTAAAATGAATAAATATAAAAATTAATTTAAAAGTGGAAGGGTACTACATAATAAACCGCCTACCCCGACCATATTTTGGTCCCCCGTCCCTAACCCCGCCCCAAAACAATTCAAAACCCCGTACCCCGACATACTCCCGAGCGTTTGGGGTGCAACCCTAGTATATATGAAATATATATTTTAAATTGTTAATAATTTTTAATATAAAGATGCGACATTTCCTGCATATTTATATCCTAGCACTGAAGAGGAAGAACAACGGAGTAATATTTATATTAAATTTTGTCATACATACTATGTGGAAGAGCCCCAAATGGGAGGGTCGTACGAGAATCGAGATCTCGAAAAACCTCGATCTCGATAACTGAGATTTTCTATCGTGATCTCGTCCCGGTCCGGGCTCTACTATGTGGCTATCCGCACACATTTTTTTATCTCCAATTTCTCTCTTCAAACATTTGACACATGGCGGATAAGCACACAATACTTTTTTGTTGACTAAAAATTTTTAATTTTTCAGTGCTTTTACGTGCACAAAATGAGTCAGCTCGAAATGCTCCTTTCAGATCGGGGAACCTGGCAATTGGTGGTAATAAATTATCTTTAATTTAAATTTTTTGATGCTGAAAAATTATGTAATAATCTTTAATGTTCATTAGTTAATAAAATATTTTTATCCCGTAATTATCATCTCCGAAGCTAATACTTATCAATCCTAAATAATTTTTTGTTATTTCGAGGGATATGTTCGACCATTTAGTTTTGACTGAACATATATAAAAATAGACTAAAAATGGGGTTATATGGGTATAAATTTATAATAATTAAGGACAACATAACCAAGGACAGGTATCAATGTCTAACCAAGGTAAAAATATTATGAGGACGGTTCAAGTCAAAGAGACTGCTTAGTTCAATGAAACATTTATCTCCACATATACATAACTATAAAGCCAACCAATACTTTATGTAAATGTTTACGTTTACTCAAGGATTTGGAAATTTTAACATTTAAATACACAAAGAGCACACGGTTAAGGAACACAAACGGTCTCTGTCACACGGTTTCTATTAGAACACAGTCTCTATTGGTTAATAAAATATTGAATTAAATTATAATTTAGAAGGACGTTCACGTCAACGAGGAGGAGCAAGCCGCCAAGGAAGTTCACGTCCTGAAGGTATTTTATTAACTAAAAGATAAAAATATCTACCTCACCCACGTTAGCTAGTGGATTTTCAGATTTATATTTTTCTAAATTGCATGTTTTTCGAATAAATGACAATAAAAGTTCCATACAGAACTATAACTTTTATTTACAAAAATTAAAATTATTAATGAAATGATTTTTAGAAAGGAAAATATGTAAAACATTTAAATTAAAAATTCTTTTTTCAGATAAAGGAAAGGATAAAATGCATGATTAAGGAGATGAAAATTGAGTATTTGAGGGGAACTAGTTTACTGATTATTTGAAGTTTAAACGAATTAACAATGAAAACATTGTTTTTTTTTGTTATTGTAGCAACAAATCTATTTTAGACTTTCCTTTAAATCTTTACTATTTTTATTAATATTCTTATGATTATCAATTGGCTTTTATTTTATTTTGGATTTGGGGTTATCTTATATTGAGATCCGACTGCTTCAACTTTAATGAACCTTGTTAACCCTAATACTTTCCTTTAAATTTTTACAATTTTTATATTATTTCCTTCAGATTACCAATCGGTCTTTATTTTATTTTGGCTCATATTTTTCAAAATCTTACAGGATCAGTCAAATGGGAAAATTAGATTTAAAACTAGATAGATAATACAGTCGGATTAGCCACTAAATGACCAACAAGTTTTAGGAATTAGTTAATTGAAGTATATTTAAGGTCTTTAGGCTTAATTTTAAATTCAAGATTTTCAAAATTTTGGGCATTTATATTTCCATCCTTTACTTTCAGTTTTTATTTATTAGTTAAAATTCAAGAGTGATTTGTTTCTGTTGGGAAGGTTAACAGTAGATCATACATACAATCAGATCTCTGCATTATTTACTAGTTTAATTAGCTACCCAACTCAACGTCCAAGTAGAATTTAAATTCTTAATTTGCTGTGTATTTATCCAGTATTTGTTAAATCTTATTGTGAGATCCGACTGTATCAGGGAACTTTTTGAAACATCAGCATTAAAATTCATTTATATGTAGGGTGTGTTAAGAAATTTTGTGAACACCCATATTTTTCTTATTTCTCCGAGTTTAAGGGATATCAGTGATTTGGAAGGAAACTGAAGAATTAAGTATTTTAAGGCAGTGAGGGGATATCAATGGATTTAGACAGATATATTATTTTTTTAAATTGAATTACACTCATATTTTTCTTATTTTTCTGAGTTCCTGAATTTCTTAACACACAATATTATCAAAATATTTTTAGTTCATTTATTCTATGATTATTTTCTTGAGTAAAATTTATTGAATGATTTTCATCTTTTGACTTTATATAAATTTACCCAGAATTAAATCAGAAGAGTCAATCGGATTAAAAGTCCTACCATACCCGAGATAATACGTTACATACATCATGGAAAACAAAATACACTTACAAATAGAAGATTTTTAGTGTAATTTAACTAAAAAATAAAACGAAGATAAACAATTGCAGCTAGAAAATAAATTTCACAAAATATCAAGACTATTTTTGTCAAAGATAGTGGGGGTGTGGTATACAACAGGGTTGCCGCCCGATACCCGAAACCCGGCCTTTTTTTGTACCCGAAACCCGATACCCGAAAAGCAAATTTTCCAACCCGAAACCCGAAACCCGTACCCGATATTTTTTTCAACCCGAAACCCGTGACCCGAAATTGGTTAAAACCCGAAATTTCTACCCGAAAATTTATCCTTACCCGATTTTTTAAAAATAAATTTAAAAAATTATAGAAAGAGAAAGAAACAAAAGGGAAAGAAATATTTATAATTTCTTCTATTTTTTTCACAATGTTGACGGTGGTTTAATTGTTAAGGCCACGGGCTCTATATTTTCATAGGGGTGGGTTCGAGTCCAGGGCTGAAAATGAGGCTAAAAAAATTTTCTTTTCAAAAATAAATATTCTTTAACTTTGATTTTTACTTTAAAAATATTTTTTTTTAATATTTTAAGCTTGAAAAAGCATTAAAAATTTTAATTTAGTCATGAATTTTGCAAACTTCAATAAAATTTTTTGCCTGCGGTTCTGACAATTGGATTTTTTCTCCTAAGGCCTTACAAAATTCTCAAAATATTCGCCTCCGGCGGAATTTTCGTTTTTTGACTTCATATAAATTTACCCAGAATTAAATCAAAAGAGTCAATCGGATTAAAAGTCCTACCATACCCGAGATTTACTAGAAATTACGTTGCATACACATTGGAAAACAAAATACACTTACAAATAGAAGGTTTCGTAGTGAAATTTAACTAAAAAATCAAACGTAAATAAACTCAATTGGAGCTAGAAAATAAATTTCACAAAATATAAAGACTAATTTTTGTCTAAGATAGTGGGGGTGTGAAATGCAATTAAAGAGTGAAATGAAAAATTAGATTGTGTTAAAAATAAAAGTTCCAAATCACGAAAACCCATCAGTCTTAAATAAAAGGTATTTTTTAGGATACCGTTCATGCTGAAATAATTTCTAAAAAATTTTCGACCTGGTGCTAGAGTAGGTAAATTAATCGACAGGAGTGATTATTTGAGAATGGGTAATTATTCGAGCATATACGGTTGGTAGATTATGTTGCTAACTATGTGAAAAAACGACAAATATTTTTTCAATTCTTCATGTTTAATTTTTCGATTTATAAAGAATAATTCTCCAGTCATCAAATACTGTGTTTCCATCTCTTTAATCTAGTGCTTTTCCCTTTCCTTTATCTGTAGAGATTGTCTAATAAAATTTGTTTTTATGATTTCAATAAAAACCTCCGGATCCACGTCCTTGTCGTGGTGTGCCTCGTTGACGAGAACTCCCTCCTAAATTAATTATTTAATATGAAAACATATTTCAATTTTTACCTTGATTAGACCCTGATCCTTGTCCATGATTCTGTTGTCCTTAATTATATACTTTAAATTTTTATTGTTTAGCTAAGTGGAGAGGTGGTATTGGTTCTTAGAGGCCATGGAAAAATGTTACTATTTACTCGAACACCCCTATTCCTATTTAATGTTAAAACTTGGTAGGTGGATTTTGTAATTGATCAATTTTTGATGAACTTATGTCCCAATTTCAACTGAATTAACACTTATGCCCGAGAGAAGCTCGGGGTTTCTTACAATAATCTTGCTGTCTCAATTGAAGTTATTTTGTTAATTTTTATCAGAACTTTGTCAAAACTTGTATAATCACAGGGATTTTGGTGTTTCTAGTAGATAGACTAACCCCAAAAAACATTTTGGGGTTATACCAAATTGATCCCTGTACTTCAGCTCTGAGATTTTTCCACAAAAAATATCAAACAAAAATTGACGGGGAAGGGGGGGGGGGGAATAGTAACTTAAAACATTTATTTTGATAATTAGGTTACTTGATTGTTGACGGGCCTCTTGTCTTGACTGTTGTTGAGCTTGTAAAATCACTTAGAGATAAAAACATTAATATATAGACAAAATTTAAAAAATACTCGCGTTTTCCTCTTCTTCATTGCGAGCAAAATCTTGTGGAAGTATTGCATCTTTCCATTAAATTTTGTTAATAATTTAAAATAATTAGATTTATATTTGTAAGATATTAATACGATATTTTATTGCATAGAGATAATTTACTTAATTTGAATACTAAACATTGTAATCTTCTCAAAGATCCTTTTAAGTACCATTTTTCTCTCATAAGTAATTAGGTATTATGGTGATAGGTTATTTTTGACCCTTTCTGCTGTTTACACCCTAATGTCAGTATTTAAAAAACATAATTCTAGTTTACAAAAAAATAAAAAAAATGACTATGTATTGGGTTTCTAAAAATTATATAAAGGAATTTAATTGTTTAATGATTTTAATTTTCCCGTTTTTAAATTATTTTATTTTTACTCATTTTATTTCAAGATAAACACCTTGATCTCCGACATAAATTTCCTTTCCAAATAATTTAAATTTGGATTGAGTATTACTGCCAGAACCAGCCCTATGAGGTATGTGTGTTGTATGACCAGAATGGTGTTCATTTTGTTCTATATGAGTTTGAAATTGTGGAAAATGTTGTTCTTCTCCTTGAGGTGGGTATGCTGAATAGTCGAAATGTTGAGGCCCTCCTTGATGTGTGTAAGCTGGATATTCGAAATGTCCTCCGGATTGGTATACTGGATGACCAAAATTTTGTTGCCATCCTTGGGGCGGGTATGCTTGATCACCAAAATGTTGTGGTTCGTCTTCGGGTGTTTGTGTATCAACCTTTAAATTCGAAAAGATAAAACCAAAGATAATTGTTGTGTATTTATTGTGTTAGAAGTTCTCAATAAATTTATAAAAATAATCTTAACAATATCCCCTATTAATCCCCCAACCCTTTCAATATTCAGCAAAATATCATTAGTTCAGTTGACTACCCCCTTTATTAAAGTACAGATATTTGTTTTATAGAATCGCAAGAAGAATTAATATAGGCTAATCTAGCTTCGAATAAGAGCTGCATATACAGAAGTGTTAATTTCCAAGTTCTATTTTTATTATTTTACTATAAGTTAATCCTTAGGAGTTGTCCCAAGTGTGTTCATTGTGGTGTTTTTTGCATTAATCTTGGGCTCTAACATGATTCTCTCATTATTCTTGTATTTCCTACTGATTATATCCTACTGATTATACTACTAATATGATACTACTGATTATACTTATATTTTTTGATAATTAATATATAAGAAATGTTTTCTTACAGAAACTCCTTGGTTCGCATTACTTATGCCAGCACCACCAGAATTTCTAAAATTTAATTTTAATTTTTTGTTAAATGAAAAATAAAATCAAAATTTTTATAAAAAAGCAAACTAACAAAGAAAGATTTCCATGTTCATCCATACGAATTAACCCATAATTTTCTACATTATTCTCATTTCTAAATGTTTGAATTTTATTCCAAACATTTTCTCCGTGTGCAGCATGAACGTGTTCACCCAGTGTTCTAGGATGTCCATAGTTTTTTAGACAATTAACTACTGGACATCTATAATAGTTTGGATCTTTATACAGGTTTTCATGTTCCAATTTGTCTCTTTTATTTTTAAAATCCTGGAAAATTAAAAAATTTATTTAAATTTATTTTTCGTCCATTAGAACAGGCTGTTAATGTTTATGGTCGAGCTCTATCCTACATAATTTAGGAAAAGAATTTATGTTTCTATAAATCCAGTAGCGATCTATTCATTCAATTTTTTGTAAATTTAAAACAAAAAATTTGCTTCTTAAAAATTGACAAAATTTAAAAGCAGAAAACCATTTAAGTTCTAGTAATAAACTGATATAAACTCTTTTAATAATAAGACATTATATTTTTATCCGGCCCATGTTTTTTGTATCGAAACGCGGTCCGAAGCATATTTTAGTAACAAGATTCGATTGTAGTTTTTCCCAATAAAACAGAATTTTATTTAAAAAGTTTATAATTACCTTATCACAATGAGCACATTTATACGTAATTATTTTTCCTGTATGCTCAAGTTTATGTATTTTAAGATTTTGCGGACGAGTAAATTCCTTATTACAACTAACACCATTTTGATCAACATACTGGAAAGGAATATTTTATAACTTTGCTAAAAAGTTTTCTGAAGTTAATACCTTGCAAACATAAAGCTTTACTCCTGTATGTGTTCTAATATGTCTTGAAAGATTTTTGAATGAAATAGACTTTCCATCACATCCTGACCAAAAACAGTTACGACGGGGACCCTTTAAATTAAAATAATCAAACCGGAATGTAAACATAAAATTTTAAGTTGACTGAAGAGAGCGCATTTTCACGGACTTTATTAAGCAGGAAAATGAATTCTTTATTAAATAATTAGTGACCTTTTGATCTTTTGTATGGTCTTTAACATGTTCCACAAAATCATTTTGATTAGAAAAAACACTTCCACATCCGTTCCATTCACATTCGGCAGAATAACTATCACTCCTTAATTTTTTAAATTAAAATAAATTATTTCTATTAACCCTTGGTTTTCCATTAACCCTTGTTCTGCATTCATTTGTCGATGTTGAGGTGAAAATAAAAACGGATGATTGCCTAAATCTTGATTCAAATTTGACACGGTTTGAAAAGTTTCTAGGCCAGAAGGGATCCCTTCCTGAGTGTATCCTTCAGCATTTGAGGGTATGCTTCCTGTTCCAGTTCCTACATGACCAGTAGTTTCTGTCCCGCTTGTTTCGAAATCACGGTATTGTGAAGGATTGAAATTATTTTGTCCACTCTTTCCATAATTTTTTTTAGTTGAATTAGCAAGATCAAGTATAAAAAATAAGCAAAAAAGCAAAAATATTGAAAGCTTCATTGCTTACTGGAATTGTTTTAAATATTTTGTGAATAAAAAATATTTTGTTTATATTTTTTAGATGAGCAATATAAGCAATGAAAATTATACAGCGGCGGATAAGGAATATGGTGATTTGAGGGATTATAGGTAGTTTCAAGTTAATTTAAGGACAGTTCCTGAGTTCGAATTCTAGAGAAAGAGTCGATGTGAGAGATGTGTCATTTTATCAATCTAATAAAAAATATTTTCTAAGTAAGGATAAAGATAATAAAAATGGGGGCAGAAAAGCCGATAGTAATTCTCTATCTCAGTTATTTCAATAAACATCGCCCAACTTTAGTTAGCTTTACATGTAAGAATTTTCGAACGAGAATCTAGGCACTTCACTTCATTTTGTAATTTGTGTTACGGAGTAAGAGAGAGTGATTCAATCAACATTTTTGGACTGTTTATAAAGGGAAATTTTTAGAAGCTGAATAAGTGGCAGTGAATAAGACTGCCTTCTCTCTCTCCCCCTCCCCCCTACATTGACAAAAATTAAGATTAAGAGGACATTTTACCAAATATGTTATTTTTCAACAGCTATTTATAAATTCTCAGATATTCTGGCAAACCTTACATATAAAGTTGGTTATCATACTTCGCAATTATATTTAAAAGCGTTACATTTATAAGCTCATCAAAGTCTAGTCCCAAACAATTAAGCCATTGAACATCGACTTTTTTCGAACCGAAACTTGATCCGACGAAAAATTTAAAATTCTGAAATTACTATTTCATCAGCTCATAACATCGCGGTCTTTAAGAAATTAACACGTCTATTGTTTAAAGAAGATGCCTGAAGTACCTGTTTCGTTTCCATTAACCGAGTTTTTATTTAGATTCATTAAAAATCATACAGATTTACAGCTAGAACAACATTTACCGAATAATTTCAAAATCTATTCTGTAAAATATCCGACGATTTTCCGTCAAATGTATCTTTACCGTATTCACGCAAAATCACATGAATTAAGTCTTGGCAGGGCATTAATATAAGTGCAGCGCTTTTTATCTTTCACTCCTCTCTAAATTTGAGAGCAGAAAGGGTTGTAGTGAAGAAAGAAAGGAGTGAAAGATAAAAAGCGCTGCACTTATATTAATGCCCTGCCAAGATCAATTCACGTGATTTTACTTGGATAAGTGCCCCATCCCTGCTCCACGTAAACAAATTTGAGAGCAGAAAGGGTTGTACATAGTGAATGAAAGAGAGGAGTGAAAGATAAAATGCGCTGCACTTATATTAATGCCCTGCCAAGATCAATTCATGTGATTTTACTTGGATAAGTGCCCCATCCCTGCTCCACGTAAACAAATTTGAGAGCAGAAAGGGTTGTACATAGTGAATGAAAGAGAGGAGTGAAAGATAAAAAGCGCTGCACTTATATTAATGCCCTGCCAAGATCAATTCACGTGATTTTACTTGGATAAGTGCCCCATCCCTGCTCCACGTAAACAAATTTGAGAGCAGAAAGGGTTGTACATAGTGAATGAAAGAGAGGAGTGAAAGATAAAAAGCGCTGCACTTATATTAATGCCCTGCCAAGATCAATTCATGTGATTTTACTTGGATAAGTGCCCCATCCCTGCTCCACGTAAACAAATTTGAGAGCAGAAAGGGTTGTACATAGTGAATGAAAGAGAGGAGTGAAAGATAAAAAGCGCTGCACTTATATTAATGCCCTGCCAAGATCAATTCATGTGATTTTACTTGGATAAGTGCCCCATCCCTGCTCCACGTAAACAAATTTGAGAGCAGAAAGGGTTGTACATAGTGAATGAAAGAGAGGAGTGAAAGATAAAAAGCGCTGCACTTATATTAATGCCCTGCCAAGATCAATTCATGTGATTTTACTTGGATAAGTGCCCCATCCCTGCTCCACGTAAACAAATTTGAGAGCAGAAAGGGTTGTACATAGTGAATGAAAGAGAGGAGTGAAAGATAAAATGCGCTGCACTTATATTAATGCCCTGCCAAGATCAATTCATGTGATTTTACTTGGATAAGTGCCCCATCCCTGCTCCACGTAAACAAATTTGAGAGCAGAAAGGGTTGTACATAGTGAATGAAAGAGAGGAGTGAAAGATAAAATGCGCTGCACTTATATTAATGCCCTGCCAAGATCAATTCATGTGATTTTACTTGGATAAGTGCCCCATCCCTGCTCCACGTAAACAAATTTGAGAGCAGAAAGGGTTGTACATAGTGAATGAAAGAGAGGAGTGAAAGATAAAAAGCGCTGCACTTATATTAATGCCCTGCCAAGATCAATTCATGTGATTTTACTTGGATAAGTGCCCCATCCCTGCTCCACGTAAACAAATTTGAGAGCAGAAAGGGTTGTACATAGTGAATGAAAGAGAGGAGTGAAAGATAAAAAGCGCTGCACTTATATTAATGCCCTGCCAAGATCAATTCATGTGATTTTACTTGGATAAGTGCCCCATCCCTGCTCCACGTAAACAAATTTGAGAGCAGAAAGGGTTGTACATAGTGAATGAAAGAGAGGAGTGAAAGATAAAATGCGCTGCACTTATATTAATGCCCTGCCAAGATCAATTCATGTGATTTTACTTGGATAAGTGCCCCATCCCTGCTCCACGTAAACAAATTTGAGAGCAGAAAGGGTTGTACATAGTGAATGAAAGAGAGGAGTGAAAGATAAAAAGCGCTGCACTTATATTAATGCCCTGCCAAGATCAATTCATGTGATTTTACTTGGATAAGTGCCCCATCCCTGCTCCACGTAAACAAATTTGAGAGCAGAGACCCTTTATAAACAGTCCAAAAATGGTTGATTGAATCATTCTCTTACTCCTTAACACAAATTAGAAAATGAAGTGAAGTCCAGTGCCTATATTCTTATTCGAAAATTCTTACATGTAAAAGCTAACTAAAGTTGGGCGATGTTTATTGAATAACTGAGATAGAGAATTACTATCGCCTTTTCTGCCCCCATTTTTATTATCTTTATCCTTACTTAGAAAATATTTTTTATTAGATTGATAAAATGACACATCTCTCACATCGACTCTTTCTCTAGAATCCGAACTCCAGTAAGCAAACTACCTATAATCCCTCAAATCACCTTATTCCTTATCCGCCGCTGTATAATTTTCATTGCTTATATTGCTCATCTAAAAAATATAAACAAAATATTTTTTAGTTCAGAAAATATTTAAAACAATTCCAGTAAGCAATGAAGCTTTCAATATTTTTATTTCTTTGCTTATTTTTAACGCCTTATCTTGTTCATTCAAATAATAGCGATGATGAAACGGATGATTTCAATCCTTTTCAACCTCGAAATGTCGAAACAAGCTTTACAGAAACTAGTTGTCATGTAGGAACTGGAACAGGAAGCATACCCTCAAATACTGAAGGATACACTCAAGAAGGGAATCCTTCTGGCCTAGGAACTTCTCAAACTTTGTCAAATTTGGATCAAGCTTTAGGCAATCATCCGTTTTTATTTTCACCTCAACATCAACAAATGAATGTAGGACAAGAGGAAAACCAAGGGTTAATAGAAATAATTTATTTTAATTTAAAAAATTAAGGAGTGATAGTTATTCTGCCAAATGTGAATGGGACGGATGTGGAAGAGTTTTTGCTATTAAAGATGCTTTTGTGGAACATGTTAAAGAACATACAAAAAATCAAAAGGTCACTAATTATTTGATAAAGAAGTCATTTTCATGCTTAATAAAGTCAGTGAAAATGCGCTCTCTTCAGTTAACTTAAAATTTTTAGTTTACATTCCGGTTTTAGTATTTTAATTTAAAGGGTCCCCGTCCCAGCTGTTTTTGGTCAGGATGTGATGGAAAGTTTATTTTCTCATCAAATTTCGCAGAACATATTAGAACACATACAGGAGTAAAGCCTTATGTTTGCAAGGTAATAACTTCAGAAATCTTTTTAGCAAAGTTATAAAATATTCCTTTCCAGTATGTTGATCAAAATGGTGTTATTTGTAATAAGGAATTTACTCGTCAAGAAAATTTTAAAATACATCAAAGTAAGCATACAGGAGAAAAAATTAAGTATAAATGTGCTCATTGTCATAAGGTAATTAATTATATATTTTTAAATAAAGTTTTGTTTTATTGGAAATGAGGAGTAATTTATGAAGCATTTAACAAAGGCCAATCGAATTAGGAAAATTTTCAGAAACTTTTTCAACTAACGAAACCGAAAAAGAAATTAATTTTTATATTTCTAGACTTATACGACTCGCTGGGGCAAATATTATCATGAAAAACGCAAACATGCTGCTGGCAGCAGTGCAGACAATGAAGCTGTTGTAAGAACTTTTTTCTTATTATAAATTTTCGATCGATGTTTTCCCAGAAATGATTGATGGGAAAATAAAGCCTCTACACATTCAAAATCTGTATTCAGCCTAAATATTTAGCGATAAATACTAGGCTAAAATTTAAAAAACAAAATTATTATTCAGAATTTTTTGTTTCCTTTTGGTTTTGGTTTTTCGCACAGTCATCCCGCATACCATTCCGGAGGACATCAACCTTTTGACTATTCAGCTTACACACACCAAGGAGGATTTACAGCAAATCAAGAAAATAATGAAAATGAAGGTGAAATTTTAATCCATAATTCTGGGGTTCCCAGTCATATTTTTAAAATAAAAACTATAATTAACAATTTTAAGAAATTTTTTTGAAATCTTTTCTTTTAAATTTTTACATAAAAAATTAACAAAATTTCAGTACACAAGTCTTTATTTCAACATTACTTTATTACTACCCCAGTCCCCGCCTATACATACATATTTGGGTCGCAGATTAATTTACCTTTGTTCTTTTCTCCTCGAAAAAATAATTGTTTTTGTATATGTAAATGCTGATTTTTTGCCCATTCGTTCAAACCTATGCAAAATTGACCCATAGTTTTCTAGCTATATACATGGAAAAATAACTGAATATACATATATGTAAATATTTATAGGAGGTTTGCCGGATCATCAATCTCGTCTTAGATTATTTGGAAAGGACATTTATGTCAAAAATCAATATTCTGACAAAAATTTTGTAGAAGATCAAGGTGTTTATTTTTAATTAAAATAAATAAATATAAAAAATTAATTTAAAAGTGGAAGGGTACTACTAAAACCTCGTACTAAACCCCCGTACCCCGACCATGTTTTGGTCCCCCGGCCCTAACCCCGCCCCGAAACAATTCAAAACCCCGTACTATTATGTCCCCGGATTTAATAAATCTTAATCTATACTCTCAAACAATATTCTAACAGACAACAATCTTTATTATTCAGTTTAGTTCAAAATAACGCGAATTAAATGAAATTACAAATGGCTATTTATAGAGGTTTGGAATAGGCGGGAAATAAGTTTAGTTTACAATTTAGATAAGAAAATTATATAGTTGAAGGTGAAGGTGTAAAAGTTAAAGGGCAATGTTTTGAATAAGATCAAAAGGAAGTTATATTTAAAATATAGTTTGGGGGAACAATTTGAAAGAGATAGACAGAAACATTCATAAACATAGATAGCAAATAAAAACATCAAATACCGGACATATCACTCCTCCCTCCTTTAACGAAATTTGTCCTCAAATTGATTCTCTTTTCTAATAGCATTTCTTCTCTGAATTTTCGGCCATGTCATACTAATTTCATATAAGACAAATCAAAGCAACCAAAGCCAACAAGTATGGGTTAACAGCTCCAATTCTGGGATTCGAATTCTCAAATCTGTGACGATTTGGCGAACGATTATCATAATTATTTCGTTTTCGTTCTCTCCAGTCTTCTCGTTCTCTACCTCTAGAACCGCTTGAATCACTATCAGGACTTCTATTCCTATATCTCCTATATGAATCCCTGGCTTTTTGATGATCACTATTTCCATAATGTTGTTCGTATTCTCTATAATTTTGTTGACTTGTTTCGCAATTATTAAATCTCCCATTATATTGAGGACCATTATTAAATCTCCCATTATCCCCACAAAATCTAGAGATGTGACCTTGAACCCCACAATTATAACAAGTTCTAGTTTCACGATAATTATCTTGAATTGTACAGGCTTCAACTTTTTCAGCCAAACTTGCTACAGAAACATTACTATACGCATTTCTTCGCGAAGCGAGAAGTAACTCATAATTTAAAGCGATTTCATATGCATTTGCGTAATCTTGGGGTCTCTGAGCTTTTACTTCAAATTGAAGCTCAGGTGTCAATCTATCAACAAATTCATCTAATAATCTCTTTTTAATCGTTTCCTCGTCATCCCCTGATAGCGCTGTACGTACAGTATCGGAAAGACGGTTGGCAAATTCAAATACCGATTCTCCTGGCGCATGTCTACAGTTGGACAATAATTGGCGCGCAATAACTTTACCATTTCCGTTTTCATATTTGCCTTTTAAGAACGCTATTGCCTCCGTTAATGTAATTGGTTGCGGGTTTATGCTATCAAAGAAGATTCGTGCCTGACCGGATAAGCAGAAACGTAAACGCGCAAGTTTCTGTGCTTCATTTGGCTCGGTCATTAATGATAGTACATCTTTAAACTTCTCTACCCATTTTGTGAAAGACACGGTAGGATTGCCATCAAAAGAACCTACAAACACTCCATTCCCTAGGAACGGGTCCATAGTCATAATTTCCTGATAATTTTCTTCGTTATTTACCGAAAAATTGGCTTCACTTAAATCATCCACTGAACTATTTTCGAACACTTCTCCATTCTTTTGCTCTTTATCTTCAGGATTTCTACGAAAATTTTCAAACTTCCCAAATTTTGTTTGAACATCCTTATGTAAATCATTTAAGAAATTGCGCACTTTAGTTACCGAACCTTTAGTTGCTGCTAAACTATCCTTATTACTTTTAATATTTTTTTCAATAATTTCTAATCTTCCTTCAACTTTCCGGAAGCTCTTAGCAACCGAGCGTTCAAAGGAGCGCAGTTGAACTAGAATAGTGCTTAAATATTTCTTCTCCTCTGAACTAAAAAGCTCAGGCGCAAAATCAGATCCAGACATTTTTCAATTTATTTCTCACTCTTTTTTTTAAATTCTCCGTCTAGTTCTAAAAACTAGTCGGGTCGATGGCACCAATATTATGTCCCCGGATTTAATAAATCTTAATCTATACTCTCAAACAATATTCTAACAGACAACAATCTTTATTATTCAGTTTAGTTCAAAATAACGCGAATTAAATGAAATTACAAATGGCTATTTATAGAGGTTTGGAATAGGCGGGAAATAAGTTTAGTTTACAATTTAGATAAGAAAATTATATAGTTGAAGGTGAAGGTGTAAAAGTTAAAGGGCAATGTTTTGAATAAGATCAAAAGGAAGTTATATTTAAAATATAGTTTGGGGGAACAATTTGAAAGAGATAGACAGAAACATTCATAAACATAGATAGCAAATAAAAACATCAAATACCGGACATATCACGTACCCCAAAATACCCACTCCCGAGCGTTCGGGGTGCAACCCTAGTATATGAAATATATATTTTAAATTGTTAATAATTTTTAATATAAAGATGCGACATTTCCTGCATATTTATATCCTAGCACTGAAGAGGAAGAACAACAGTGTAATATTTATATAAAATTTTGTTACACATATTATGTGTAAGAGCCCCGACTGGGACGGCCGTACGAGAATTGAGATCTCGAAAAACCTCGATCTCGTTAACCGAGATTTTTTTATCGAGATCTCGTCCCGGTCCGGGCTCTATTTGTTTAACCGCCTACATCTTTCTATTGTCATTTTCCACTTCAAGGATTCGACAAATGGCGGATAAGCACACAATACTTTTTTGTTGACTAAAAATTTTTAATTTTTCAGTGCTATTACGTGCACAAGAGGAGTCAGCTCGAAATGCTCCTTTCAGATCGGGGAACCTGGCAATTGGTGGTAATGAATTATTTTTAATTTAAATTCTTTGATGCTGAAATCGTCTAATAATCTTTAATGTTCATTTGTTAAACAAATATTTTTATTCCGTAATTATCATCTCCGAAGATAATACTTATCAATCCTACATAATCTTATGTTATTTCCATGGATATGTTCGACCATTTAGTTTTGACTGAACATATATAAAAATAGACTAAAAATGGGGTTATATGGGTATAAATTTATAATAATTAAGGACAACATAACCAAGGACAGGTATCAATGTCTAACCAAGGTAAAAATATTATGAGGACGGTTCAGTCAAAGAGACTGCTTAGTTCAAGGAAACATTTATCTCCACATATACATAACTATAAAGCCAACCAATACTTTATGTAAATGTTTACGTTTAATCATGGATTTGGAAATTTTAACATTTATATATAATACAAAAAAGAACACACACGGTTAGTGGGCACAAACGGTCCCTGTCACACGGTTTCTATTAGAACACAGTCTCTATTGGTTAATAAAATATTGAATTAAATTATAATTTAGAAGGACGTCCACGTCAAAGAGGAAGAACAAGCCGTCGAGGAAGTTCACGTCCTGAAGGTATTTTATTGACTTAAAGATCAAAAATATCTACCACACCCACGTTAGCTAGTGGATTTTATATTTATATTTTTCTAACTTGCACGTTTTTTCGAATAAAGGACAATATAAGTTCAATACAGAACTATAACTTTTATTCACAAAAATTAAAATTATCAATGAAATGATTTTTAGAAAAGAATATTTGTAAAACATTTAAATTAAAAATAATTTTTACAGATAAAGGAAAGGGTAAAATGCATCATTAACGAGATGAAGATTGAGTATTTGAGGGGAACTAGTTTACTGATTATTTGAATTTAAACAATGAAAACATTGTTTTTTTGTTATTGTAGCAACAAATCTATCCTAGACTTTCCTTTAAATCTTTTATAAAAACTGAAAGGATTAACAATCGGTCTTTATTTTATTTTGGATTTGGGGTTATCTTATATAGAGATCCGACTGCTTCAACTTATATGAAACTTGTTAACCCAAATACTTTCCTCTAAATCTTTACTATTTTTATATTTTTTCCTTCAGATTACCAATCGGTCTTTATTTTATTTTCGGTCATATTTTCAGTTAAGATCTTACGGGATCAGTCAAAGGGAAAATTAAATGTAAAACTAGATAGATAATACAGTCGGATCTCAACATTGATTAGTCACTAAATGACCAACAAGTTTTAGGAATTAGTAGCCTTCGTTATTATAACTTAATGACCAACAAGTTTTAGGAATTAGTAGCCTTCGTTATTATAACTTAATGACCAACAAGTTTTAGGAATTAGTAGCCTTCGTTATTATAACTTTATAAAATCACTGATATTTCTGCAAACTTTACAAATAAAGTTGGTTCCTCTTCCTCGCAATTATATTTAAAGCCGCTACATTTATAAGCTCATCAAAGTCTAGTCCCAAACAAATAAATAATTGAACCTCAACTTTTTCGATCTGAAACTCGATCCGATTAAAATTTCCTCAGCCTATAACACCTGGACCATAAGACATTAACACGTCAGTTACTTAAAGAATTCGCATGAGGGCCCTGTTCCGTTTTTAGTTTACCGAGGTTTGTGTTTAGATTCATTATAAATCATAAAGATTTACAGCTAGAACACCATTTACCGAATAATTTTAAAATTTAGTCTGTAAAATATCCGACGATTTTCCGTCAAATGTATCTTTACCGTATTCACGCAAAATCACATGAATTGAGTCTTGGCAAGGCATAATTAAAGTGTAGCGCATTTTCCCCTCTCTCCCTTTATTTCCCCTCTCTCCCTTTATTTCCCCTCTCTCCCTTTATTTCCCCTCTCCCTTTATTTCCCCTCTCTCCCTTTATTTCCCCTCTCTCCCTTTATTTCCCCTCTCTCCCTTTATTTCCCCTCTCTCCCTTTATTTCCCCTCTCTCCCTTTATTTCCCCTCTCTCACTCCGATTTTTTAAATAGAGTTGAGATGGACAAATTTAATCCCGTTTAACTATTTCGTACTTTATTTTCGTATCCTTGTTTGGGTACGAAACACATAAAATTTAGGGCCGAAAATAAATATGGAAAAATAAGGCGAAAATTAAAAAATAGTGCAAACATGCTAAAAAGTTTAGTATTGCCATTTGATGGAGATTAATCTTTAGATAATTGGTAGTAAATAATTTTGTAATGGTAGTAAATAAGAGAGTAAATAATTTTTAAATAAAGAGAAATAAGGGAGTAAATAATAATAATAATTTTCCCGGGACTCCTTTCATATAGAGCAAATAATTTTTAGATATTTGGTAGGCCAGTAATTCATATTTCATCCTTTTAGCACAGCGGAATATCAATGGATTAAGGAGTTACAAACGGAGTTGAAGGTGAATCTCACAAATCCACGATAGCTTCCCCAAATCTTTTATCAAATATCAATACCTTCATCAACTGGCAGGACTAACCTTTTTAACATATTTGCATTGTGTTTGCCCTATTTTTGTTTTTCGCCATGCTTTTCCATATTAATTTTCGGCCCTAAATTTTTTCTGTTTCGTACCGAAACAAGGATACGGAAAAAAGTACGAAATAGTTAAACGGGATTAAATCTGTCCATCCCATCTCTATGTAAAAAATCGGAGGGCAGAGAAGATTGAAGAGAAATAAATATAGGTGAGAGAGATGAAAAAGCCCTGCTAGTGTCTTAATTTCATAATTGTCTATATAATCCATTTTTATAATTTATCCCATATATGTCCTTTCATTTTCTTTCATAACATAGCTAGGTAATTAATTTTAAATTTATTAAATTAAATCGAAAGAATGTATTTTTAAATAAATTTTTATAAAAAATATTTTACTTTTTATGTTCAACTGCCGCGAGCTGCTTTCAGCGGAATGGAACGGAAAAGATTCTCCAACAGCCGCTGTTCTATATCAGTTATTTTTTTCTAAAATTGAGCCACAACGTGCTTTAATTGTCTATTTCCTGTATATGCAATAGCATCGAAGTGCCTTGATGACTGGGTGCCGGAAAATTGGGCTCTGGAAAATTGGGCTCCAAGATTTTTCGGAAATTTGGGCTCCAACTTTTCGGAAAATTGGGCTCCAGCGGTAATTTGGGCTCTGCGTGAAAAAATCGGAATATTGGGCTCTAAAATTTTGGGCTCCGGAGGAATTCTGGGCTCTGAGGAAAAAAGTCAAATTATGCAAACCTACGGAGCGAAGTCGAGTTCTGGGTTCGGAACCTACGGCCAGTTGGTCTGGGTGAGTACTTGGCCCTATTCCTTTAAAGTATACTCAAATTGGTTCAAATTGGTCGGTCCGATTCAGTGGAATTTGATAAAGAAATCCTATTCCTTCCAAGAACAGTTGGGCGTACACGCAAAATCTCCCGATTTCGAAGACTCATCTCTAATTTTTGCATAATTTGACTTTTTTCCTCAGAGCCCAAAATTCCTCCGGAGCCCAAAATTTTAGAGCCCAATATTCCGATTTTTTCACGCAGAGCCCAAATTACCGCTGGAGCCCAATTTTCCGAAAAGTTGGAGCCCAATTTTCCGAAAAATCTTGGAGCCCAATTTTCCAGAGCCCAATTTTCCGGACACCTGATGACTAGAGATCGGCCCGTACCGTACAACGGCCGTATTTTTCGGTATTTATCGGTATTCCGTATCGGTAGTACGGTACGGAATACGGTACGGTAAAATTTTAAAGTTGATCGGTATTTTTCGGTATAGGTATTTTTCGGTATTCCGTACCGTTCTACGGTACGGAAAAATCTAAATACCGATAATACCGACCGATAAAAATTGTTGAGGTTTTATTTTATTTTAAGGGAAAAAAGTCTCTTTGGACTTTGATAATTTTAAAAATTTTCGCCTGCGGCGCTAAAAAGGAAGAAATTTTGTTTCCTGGACTAACATCTTTTCAAAATTTTCGTCTGAGGATTTGAAATTTTGAACTACAATTGAGGGTTATAGAGGGTTTTGGAGTAATTAAATAGATTTAGACTTACCAGGTACCCTTCCTCATTCTCTGAATACGGTCCCAGATTATGAAGAGTATTTATCTGATGATTTGAGAATGAAAATAATGAATAAATTATTTTTACACGTATTTTTGACATAAAATAAAAATTTCTGATAGTCTCGGTCAGTATCGTTTCTCGGTATCGGTCTCGGCTCAAAATGATGGTATCGGTCTCGGTATCGGGTTTTTGAGTATCGGTCAATCTCGGTCTCGGGTTGACCGATAACAGTATCGTTTTTTCCAACTCTAGAATTGAGGACAATAGCCCTCAAAGAGTTAAGAAATGTCCTAAACTCAACTCAGAACGGTCTGGAATTTGGCTAGGGTACGCCCTAAATTATTTGTTTCAGACAATAAGAATAAATAACAATATTTAATAGCTTTAGTGTTCTAAAAACATGAACAAAATATTTTTTCAATTCTGAAAATATTTAAAACAATTCCAGTAAGCAATGAAGCTTTCAATATTTTTGCTTTTTTGCTTATTTTTTATACTTGATCGTGTTAATTCAACTAAAAAAAATTATGGAAAGAGTGGACAAAATAATTTCAATCCTTCACAATACCGTGATGTCGAAACAAGCGAAACAGAAACTACTGGTCAAGGAGGAACTGGAACAGGAAGCATACCCTCAAATACTGAAGGATACACTCAAGAAGTGAATCCTTCTGGCCTAGAAACTTTTCAAATTTTGTCAAATTTGAATCAAGATTTAGACAATCATCCGTTTTTATTTTCACCTCAACATCAACAAATGAATGCAGGACAAGGGTTAATGGAAAACCAAGGGTTAATAGAAATAATTTATTTTAATTTAAAAAATTAAGGAGTGATAGTTATTCTGCCAAATGTGAATGGGACGGATGTGGAAGTGTTTTTTCTGATCAAAATGATTTTGTGGAGCATGTTAAAGAACATACAAAAAATCAAAAGGTCACTAATTATTTGATAATAAAATCATTTTCCTGCTTAATAAAGTCCGTGAAAATGGGCTTTCTTCAGTCATCTTATTTACATTCCTGTTTTAATATTCTAATTTAAAGGGTCCTTGTCGCAACTGTTTTTGGTCAGGATGTGATGGAAAGTCTATTTCATTCAAAAATCTTTCAAGACATATTAGAACACATACAGGAGAAAAGCTTTATGTTTGCAAGGTAATAACTTCAGAAAACTTTTTAGCAGAGTTCTAAAATATTTCTTTCCAGTATGTTTATCAAAATGGTGTTACTTGTAATAAGCAATATAAAAGTCAGGAAAATCTTAAAAAACATAAACGTAAGCATACAGGTGAAATAATTAGGTATAACTGTGCTCATTGTGATAAGGTAATTAATTATACATATATTTTTAAATAAAATTTTGTTTTATTGGAAATGGGGAGTAATTGAATTCAACAAGGACCAATCGGATTCAGAAAATTTTCAGAAACTTCTTCATTTAACTAAACCGTAAAAGAAATCAATTTTTATATTTTCTAGACTTTTATGTCTAAGCAGGGCAAATATTATCATGAAAATCGCGATCACAGTAATGCAAACACTGAACCTGTTGTAAGAACATTTTTCTTATTATGAATTTTAGATCTATGTTTTCCCATAAATAACGGGGTCGCTTTAGTATAGCTATACCGAGATCGGAAATCAAAATATATACCATTCGATTCGTCTCGCCGAGCTGAGTTCAAATATGCAAAAATTTTCTGCGGGAGACGAAAACTCGCAGAGATATAGGCCCCCGAAAATTGAAAAACCATAGGGGGACCAAGCATTTTTTGGGGGTGAAAAATTCGAATATGCAAATTATACCTCATTCGAAGGAGCTCCTTGAGTTCGTTCCTTTATTTAATTTTCGATATAGGATTTCAGGCATCGTATTTAAAATCAGTTTATTAAAATACTTGGTATTAATTTAGGAATTCTGATTAACAAGCATTTTTGTAATTTAAAAGAGGAATTCTATGTAATTAAATGAAAACATTGAACAGTTTATTAAAAATACTTTTATTTTTTAAAGATTGGTCATTCAACAAATCTACACGAGGGAGATTATCCTCAATACATTCCAGATGGAGGACAACAAAATTTTGATCATCACGCATACAAATCCGGAGGACATCAACCTTTTGACTATTCAGCTTACACACACCAAGGGGGATTTACATCAGGCAATTTTATAATGAAAATTTAAATTTAGATTTGTTCTTTAACCTTTTAAACACACAAATATAAGTCTATAATATAGGGTTTCCCAGGCATATTTTTAAAATAAAAATAATATTCAACATTTTCTAGAGATTTTCCTTTGAAATTTTTTCATAGGGAATTAGTCCATTAGTTCAAACCTACCTATTCAAAATTGACTCATAGTTTTATAGCTTTACACGGAGAAAAATAACTGAATAAATATTTATAGAAGGTTTGCCTCCTCAACAACCTGATCTTAGATTATTTGGAAAGAACATTTATGTCAACGATCAAGATTCTGACAAAAATTTAGACGAATATCAAGGTGTTTATCTTCATTATAAAAATGAATAATAATAAAGAAATTTATTTAAAAGTGCCCGCAAATTAAAACAATTAAATTTTGTTATGAAGTCATGAAAAATATAAATTACCAATCCCACTGTGTCTGGGACCATTCCTAGCCCTATCCATCGAAATTTCGCAAAGTTATAGCCGGCCCGTACCCCGACCATATTTTGGTCCCCAACCCCGCCCGAAACAATTCAAAAGCCCTTGAAACAATTCAAAAGCAACAATTCAAAAGCCCTTGAAACAATTCAAAAGAAACAATTCAAAAGCCCTTGAAACAATTCAAAAGAAACAATTCAAAAGCCCTTGAAACAATTCAAAAGCCCAACCCCGCCCGAAACAATTCAAAAAGCCCTTGTTGACTAAAAATTTTTAATTTTTCAGTGCTTTTACGTGCACAAAAGGAGTCAGCTCGAAATGCTCCTTTCAGATCGGGGAACCTGGCAATTGGTGGTAATGAATTATTTTTAATTTAAAATTTTTGATGCTGAAAAATCGTGTAATATTCTTTAATGTTCATTAGTTAATAAAATATTTTTATTCCGTAATTATCATCTCCGAAGCTAATACTTATCAATCCTAAATAATTTTTTGTTATTTCGAGGGATATGTTCTACCATTATATTTGATCGAACATAATATAAAAATAGACTAAAAATGGGGTTATATGGGTATAAATTTTTTATAATTAAGGACAACATAACCGAGGACAGGTATCAATGTCTAACCAAGGTAAAAATTTTATGAGATGGTTCAGGTCGAAGAGACCGTTTAGGTCAAGGAAACATTTACCTCCACATGTACCTAGCTATAAAGCCAACCAATAATTTAAATGTTTACGTTCAATCATGGATTTAGAAATTTAACATTAAATATAATACACAAAGAGCACACACGGTTAAGGGACACAAACGGTCTCAGTGACACGGTACCTATGAGAACACAGTTTCTATTGTTTGTTAAAATATTGAATTAAATTATAATTTAGAAGGACGTTCACGTCAAAGAGGAGGAGCAAGCCGTCGAGGAAGTTCACGTCCTGGAGGTATTTTATTAACAAAAAATAAAAATATCTACCACACCCACGTTATATAGTGGATTTTCAGATTTATATTTTTATATCTTGCATGTTTTTCGAATAAATGACAATAAAAGTTCCATACAGAACTATAACTTTTATTCACAAAAATTAAAATTATCAATGAAATAATTTTTAGAAAAGAATGTAAAACATTTAAATAAAAAATAATTTTTACAGATAAAGGAAAGGGTAAAATTGATGATTAACGAGATGAAAATTGGGTATTTGTGGGGAACTAGTTTACTGATTATTTGAAGTTTAAACGAATTAACAATGAAAACATTGTTTTTTTTGTTATTGTAGCAACAAATCTATTTTAGACTTTCCTTTAAATCTTTACTATTTTTATTAATTTTCCTATGATTATCAATTGGCTTTTATTTTATTTCGGATTTGGGGTTATCTTATATTGAGATCCGACTGCTTTAACTTTTATAGACATTGTTAACACAAATATTTTCCTATACTTTACTATTTTTATATTTTTTCCTTCAGATTACCAATCGATCTTTATTTTATTTTCGGTCATATTTTCAGTAAAATCTTACTGGATCAGTCAAAGGGAAAATTAGATGTAAAACTAGATAGATAATTCAGTCGGATCTCAACATTGATTAGCCACTAAATGACCAACAAATTTTATGAATTATTTAATTGAAGTATATTTAAGTCTTTTAAGGCCTTATTTTAAATTCAAGATTTTCAAAATTTTGGGCATTTATTTATATTTCCATCCTTTCCTTTCAGTTTTTATTTCTTAGTTAAAATTCAAGAGTTATTTGTTTCTGTTGGGAAGGTTAACAGTAGATCATACATACAGTCAGATCTCTGCACTTATTTACTAGTTTAATTAGCTACCCAACTCAACGTCCAAGTAGAATTTAAATTCTTAATTTGCTGTGTATTTATCTAGTATTTGTTAAATCTTATTGTGAGATCCGACTGTATCAGGAACTTTTTGAAACGTTAGCGAATGAGCTATTACTCTTTCGAATGACTAATATATGCAAATTCGAATTTTTTGACCCGAAATTAGCGTGCTCACCCTTCTCTTTTTGAATTTTCTGAAGTCTGTAACTCGGTACCTAGTTATCAGACAAACTTCTCCCACACCTAGTTCGACTCAGCTCGTCGAGCTGAATCGAATGACACCTCATACTTCCATGTCCATCCAGGCATTAAAAAGCTGCTATAAATGAAGTGTACACACTAAATATTATGGCCATTAGGATTTCCCTTTAAAAATGGGCAAAATAGTTGATGGAATTTCACTTCCATATTAGTACCTTAACTTCTTGGCCATATTTTAACTTCAAACTTATTAGAAATTATAAAGCTTTTATGAAAAATTATATAATTTGGGAAAAATTTGACAAAATTTTATCCAATTTTTAATAAAATTTAAGAAAAGTTACCCAAATATAACCGATATGCAAATTTGTCGGAAATATTTAAATATTAGTTTACCGGAAGTTCCGGTTCCGGAAAGTTCGGGTTTTTTAGTTCCGGTTCCGGGAACCAAAACTGTTTAGATCCGGTACCGGTTCCGGTCAAAATTTCGGTTCCGGTGAAACACGACTAAATATGCCAACAATTGCGTAAAAACCAGGTCTTGAATTCAAATAAATAAATGTCATCCTTTTAGTAAAAATAAAATAATAAAAGCTTCAAATTATGAAAAACCCTCAGTTTAAAAAAGTTCTAATTGAAAGCAATTGTTTAGGATAAATTATGTTGTTAACAATATCAAAACACTGTTCCCATTATGCTAATCCATAGCTTTTCCCTTCCCTTTATCTTTAAAAGTTATTGAGATTTTTTTATATATCCACAAAAAAACCATCAGCAGCAGGTCGTCCTCTTTGTCGTGGTCTGACTCCTTGACGAGAACTTCCCCCTAAACTTATTATTTTGTCAAGCACAGATATTCTTTTTACCTTGATTAACCCCTGATCCTTGTCCTGGGTTGTATTGTCCTTAATTAAAACAATATGTATGTATATTAATGGTCCCTTAGGAAATCCTTTAAAGGAGTTTATAGTTAGTACTTATAGTTATGTAATGTTTATTAACTTGATCGTCGTCGACGAGCATCTTGCATTGAACGCTGTTGCGCTTGTAAAATCACTGAAATATTAAAATATTTAGATAATGTAACAGACCCGTCCCCAACGACTCGATACACACTACTTCTCGACATTTCCAAATTTACCCCCGGACTCAAATAGACGTTTATCCTATTTCCAAGCTCTAATTTCATTCTTTCTCTCCTCCCCGACACTTAACCATTTGTATTTTATTTTTATTAAAACCCCACCCCTTTTATTCACAAACGACCAACAACTAATTCCTCTGATCAGTTAGTTGTTGGATGAGAGTAGTTTTGGATAATTTTTTTATTTGGATAATTTAATTTTAATTTAATAAACATTTTCTCTTTATCAGTGTCCACTTTTTATAGATTAGGAAAAATAGGAGAATGAGTTTATTCCTCTGCGCCTTCCCCACTCAATCCCCAAAATCCCCCCAACCAGCGCTCTGAAGGTGCGCTAAACCGAAAGGTCTGAGCCGCATAATTATAATAAAATTTCTTTTCCTTTGTTTCCCCACATTTTCATTTTTTTCGAAATTTTTGTGCTTGATTCAATTAAAATGAATCCTATTTTATTCGAAGTCATGATAATGCTATCTCATTCCAAACTGATATCGTGTATGAGCGCCTATTAAAATGATACAAGTCGTTAAGTGAAAAATTGTTGTTATACACATTTATTTACTCGTAACTTTTTATAGGTGATCAGACTTGAAGCATCCAGTTGAGAAAAAGATAGCAATAATCGAGAGCTTTCGAATGATATAAGATTCATTCGAATTGAATCAATTCATATAAAAGTACCAAAAAATTGGATATACCGTAGTCAAAATTTGATATACAGATAAAAAGGAACTTCAACGTAAATTGCCCCCTTTATATTTACCCCCGTTATGGTTTTTGATTTTCGGGGACCTATATCTCGATTCACAGACATTGCAGCCAAAATATTTAATAAAATTATATTACTATCATTTTCCTGTTCTTCATTGTAAGCAAAATCTTTTAATTAAATTTTGTTAATAATTTAAAATATAATTAGATTACTATTATTTGTGATATTTCTAAATATAAATTCCAGATTTTGTTTAAAATTAACTTTGTAATTTTTTATAATAAACATTTTATTTTTTTTCGAATAATATTCCCTTTTAGGTACTATATGTAATTGGCCTTTCCCCACCTGAGTATATTTCTCTAACGACAAGTTCCCAGCTTAAAGCTGTTTCTAAACTGAAAATTCGAAAACTCGAAATTTCGAAACAGATTTTGATAGACCCAATTGTCCGGTTCATTTTATAATGAAAATAAACACCTTGATCTTCGTCTAAATTTATGTCAGAATCTTGACCTTTAACATAAATGTTCTTTCCAAATAATCGAAGATCAGGTTGTTGAGAAGGCAAACCATCTATAAATATTTATTTAAATATTAGTATATTCTGTTATTTTTCTCTGTGTATAGCAGGGTTGCCGCGGGTACAAAAAATCTTCGGGTACGGGTTTCGGGTATCGGGTTGGAGCGTTTTCATTTCGGGTATCGGGTTTCGGGTTGGCAAAAATCTCGGGTACGGGTTTCGGGTTTGGCGAAAAATTCGGGTTATCTTCAGGTGTTGGGGTATTGGTTAGCTAAATTGTAAGGAGACATGCTATGTTGCATAATAGAATTTTGGGTGATATAGAGAGAGGCAAATTTGAAGAGATTAAAGAGATATTGTGGGATTTGGGGATTAGTAGGGATATCTTGGTAAAATCCCACCTTGATAAAATCCCACTATATACTAATATACCTCCGCTTTATCTCCATTAAAGCCTCCAATTTTCTCCTATTTTCAGCGCCGCAGGCGAAAATTTTGAGATTTTTGAAGCCCCAATTAATTTCGTAAATTTAGGGGGTTATTTTAGAGGAAATACCGTAATACAAAAACAAATAAATAGTTTATTTGATAAAAATCAGGAATTTAACATACTAAAAACTAATAGAGTTTTGAGGAACTTAAATTAAAAATTAAGATAAATTTTACTAAAATGTTGTCGAAAAACTTTAATAAAACCCCTTAAAATTTAAATTTATTTAACAAAAATGTCACGGAGAACAACCAAATTGTTGACTCATATTTGCGAATTATATACTAAAGTTTTAACTCCAAGTCTGTACCTTCATACAGACTTGCGAATCATTACCTTCATTACCGCTGCCAGTACCATCTCCATGGATTGGGTGTGTCGTATGAATAAAATGTTGTCCTTGATGTCCTAAATTTGTTGGTAATTGAGTAAAATTTTGTTGTCCTCCTTGAGATAGGTATGCTGAATAGTCATAATGTTTCTGTCCTCCGGATTGGTATGCTGGATGCCCAAAATGTTGTTGCCATTCGTGGAGGGTGTATGCTGGATAACCGAAATTTTGTTGTCCTCCTTGGTGTGTGTAAGCGGAATAGTCAAATGGCTGATGTCCTCCGGCTTGGTATGCGTGATGATCAAAATTTTGTTGTCCTCCTTCTGGAATGTATTGAGGATAATCTCCCTCGTGTAGATTTGTTGAATGACCAATCTTTAAAAAATAAAAGTATTTTCTATAGTTCAATGTTTTAATGTTTTCATTTAATTAGAATTCCTCTTTTAAATTATAAAAATTTTTGTTAATCAGAATTAGTGTTATTCACGGTACCGTATTACCGCGGTATTTTTCGGTAATACCGCGGTATTTTTACAGAAATACCGATACCGAATACGGTACCGCCTCAATCAAGAATACCGCGGTATTTTGCGGTATCGGTATTTTACCGAAAATACCGATACCGCAAAATCGCATTTGAATAACACTAATCAGAATTCCTAAATTAATACAAAGAATTTTAATAAACTAATATTAAATACGAATGACTGAAATCGTAAATCGAAAATTAAATAAAGGAATAAAAAAATAATTCGAACAGGAAAAGAACTGTGCAAAAACCAAAATCAAAAAGAAACAAAAAATTCTGAATAATTATTTGTTTTAAAATTTTCAACTCTGGACAGGATTTTTGGTACTTAAGTTATACGATCAATCCCTTCTTTCATTAAAATCTTTTGTCTCCTTTCGTATAAATTTTGATAAATTGATGTGTCGGAAAGTCGAAGGAAATCTGAGTACTTATCGCTAAATATTTAGGCTGAATACAAATTCTGAATGTGTAGATCTCTATTTTCCCATCAATCATTTATGGGAAAACATCGATCGAAAATTTATAATAAGAATAATGTTCTTACAACAGATTCATTGTCTGCATTACTGCTGCCAGCACCATGTTTGCGTTTTTCATGTTTATTTTTGCCCCGTAGAGACGTAAAAGTCTATAAAATATAAAAATTAATTTCTTTTTCGGTTTCGTTAGTTGAAAAAGTTTCTGAAAATTTTCCTAATTCGATTGGCCTTTGTTAATCCAATAAAACAAGATTTTATTTAAAAATATATAATTAATTACCCTATCACAATGAGCACATGTATGTATGATTATTTCCCCTTTATGCTTATTTTGATGTGTTTTAAAATTTTCCTGACGAGTAAATTCCTTATTACAAATAACACCATTTTGATCAACATACTGGAAAGGAATATTTTATAATTTAATTTTTCTGAAGTTAATACCTTGCAAACATAAGGCCTTTCTCCTGTATGTTTTCTAATATGTTTTGCGAAATTTTGATAAAGCATTAACCTTCCATTACATCCAGTCCAGTTACAGTACCGATATTTATGCTTTAAATTAAAATATTAAAACAGGAATGTAAACTAAAAATTTTAAGTTGACTGAAGATTTTCACGTATCTTATTAAACAGGAAAATGATTTTATTATCAAATAATTAGTGACCTTTTGATCTTTTGTATGGTCTTTAACATGTTCTACAAATTCATTTTGATTATAAAAAACACTTCCACATCCGTTCCATTCACATTTGGCAAAATAACTATTACTCCTTAATTTTTTAAATTAAAATAAATTATTTCTATTAACCCTTGGTTTTCCTCTTGTCCTACATTAATTTGTCGATGTTGAGGTGAAAACAAAAACGGATGACTGCCTAAAGCTTGATTTAAATTTGACAAAGGTTGAAAAGCTTCTAGGCCAGAAGAATTCACTTCTTGAGTGTATCCTTCAGTATTTGAGGGTATGCTTCCTGTTCCAGTTCCTCCTTGACCAGTAGTTCCTGTTTCGCTTGTTCCGACATTTCGAGGTTGAAAAGGATTGAAATAATTATGTTCATCCGTTTCATCATCGCTATTATTTGAATGAACAAGATGAGGCGTTAAAAATAAGCAAAGAAATAAAAATATTGAAAGCTTCATTACTTACTGGAATTGTTTCAAATATTTTCTGAATTAAAAAATTTTTTTGTGTATATTTTTTAGGTGAGCAATATAAGCAATGAAAATTATACAGCGGCGGAAATTTAGTTTTGATGGATTTTATAGAATTAAAGTGTATATCCGGGATATACATAAGGTGATTTGAGGGAATAAGGGTAGTTTCAATGTCAATTTAAAGACAGTTCCTGAGTTCAAATTCTAGAGAAAGAGTTGATGTGAGAGATGTGTTGTTTTTCCAATGTAATAAAAAATATTTTCTATGTAAGGATGAAGATAAATAATAAAAATGGGGGCCGAAAATGCGATAGTAATCCTCTATCGTAGTTATTTCAGTAAACATCGCCAAACTTTAGTTAGTGCTACATGCAAGAATTTTGGTAAGAGAATCTAGGCACCTCACTTCATTTTTAATTTTTGGTAAGGAGTAAGAGAGTGATTCAATCAACCATTTTTGGACTGTTTATAAAGGCTTTCTCTCCCCCCTCGCCTCTCCCTCCATTGGCAAAAATAAGATTAAGAGGACATTTCACCAAATATGTTATTTGCCGAATTTTGAAATTTTGTTTTTAAATGTTTATTCTACAGCTATTTGATAGATTACTTATGCTAATAAGAAACCTTTGTTATTATGTATAATTTTATAAATTCTCTAATATTATGGCAAACCTTAACAAATAAAGTTGGTTATCATACCTCGCGATTAATTTATGGCCGTTACATTCATAAGCTCATCAATGTCTAGTCCAAAAAATTATGTCGTTGTATCTCGACTTTTTTTGAACCAAACCTTGATCCGACGAAAAATTTTAAAATTCCGAAATGTATTTTTCCTCAGCTCATAACATCGCGGTCTTTAAGAAATTAACAACTCTATTGCTTAAGAATTCACCTGAGAGTCATGTTTAGTTTTCGTTTAGCGAGTTTTGTGTTTAAATTCATTATAAATTATAAAAATTTACAGCTAGAACAACATTTACCGAATAATTTCATAATCGATTCTGTAAAATATCCGATGATTTTCCGTGAAATGCACCTTCATCGTAGACACTCACCCAAGTAAAATCACATGAATTAAGTCTTGTTAAGGCATTAATTAAGTGCAGCGCTTTACTTCTCTTCACCCTTTCTGCCCCTCCGATTTATTTACATGAAGAAGGGATGGGGGATTTCATCCATTTTAACTCTTTCGTACTCTGATTTCGTATCTCTGTTTAGGTACGAAACAAAAAATTTAAGGCCGAAATTCCCAAACTCAACTTTAGAAAATATGGAAAAAATAGACGAAAAATTGAAAATAGGGAAAACACGCTGAAAATAGTGTAAAAAGTTTAGTATGCCGGTTGATGAATTAATTGAGTTATATATAATATTATACATTATACCCCCAATCCCCTAACATTTCTTTTGAATTTCCGGCGGCCAAGAATCCAGAATTCTCTCCCATAGCCAATAAGCCAAAATTCAAATTTATTAAAAATTAAACCAAAAAGTCTAAATCGAAAGAAAAAATCATGAAAATCGAAATTTCGAAACAGCCCTACTAGTGTCTTAATTTCATAATTGTCTATATAATCCATTTTTAATATTTATCCAAAATATGCCCTTTCATTTTCTTTCATAACATAGCTAGGTAATCAATTTTAAATTTATTAAACTTAATCAAAAGAATGTATTTTTAAATAAATTGCTTAAAAAATATTTTACTTTTTTATTTTCAATTGTCGCGAGCAGCATTCAGCGGAACGGAAAGGAAAAGGCTACTCCGACAGACACTGTTCTATAATAATTTTCAAATTTTTAAATTTTGTTTCGTACTACGAAACAAAAAATTTAAGGCCGAAATTCCCAAACTCAACTTTAGATATCCTTGTTATTTTCGTAACAAACTTTACAAATAAAGTTGGTTCCTCTACCTCGCGATTGTATTTAAAGCCGTTAACATTTATAAGTCTAACAAAGTTTAGTCTCAAACAATTAAATACAATTGACCTGTTACGTTTTTCGTTTACTGAGTTTTGTTTTTAGATTCATTATAAATCATACAGATTTACAAGAACTTTTACCGAATAATTTCAAAATCTAATCTGTAAATTGCCCAACGGTTTTCCGTCAAATGTATCTTTACCGCCTTCACGCAAAATTAAAAAAAAAGTGCAGCGCATTTCATCTCTCTCACCTATATTTATGTATTTCTCTTTAATCCTCTCTGCCCTCCGATTTTTTACATAGAGATGGGATGGACAGATTTAATCCCGTTTAACTCTTTCGTACTTTATTTTCGTATCCTTGTTCGGGTACGAAACTGAAAAAATTTAGGGCCGAAAATTAATATGGAAAAATAAGGCGAAAATTAAAAATATGGCAAACACAATGCAAATATGTTAAAAAGTTTAGTACTGCCAGTTGGAAAAATTTCGGAATACTAAACAGAAAGCAAATGGGTCAAGTTATATGTCATTCGAAAGAGCTCGTCGAGTTGAGTCGAATGGTGAAAAAATTTTCGTGCGGACTCATACAGGGGCTGAGATATAGGCCCCGAAAATCGAAAAACCATAGGGGGGACCAAGCACTTTTTTGGGGTGAAAAATTCGAAAATGCAAATTATACCTCATTCGAAAGAGCTCATCGAGCTGAGTCGAATGACACCAAAATCAACGAAATCCGACTTCATATGGCCGAGTTACAGACCCCCGAAATTTTAAAATTTTTGGGGTCAAAAAATTCGAATATGCAAATAATAGCTCATTCGAAAGAGCTCGACGAGCTGAGTCGAATGACACCAAAATCACCGTGATTGAACAAGATTAGACAAAGTTATGACACAAAAAACCTAAATCTATGGAGCGTCGGCGAGGCGCTTGTGCAAAACCCCGCGCTTCGCGCGGGGTTTTGCACAAGCGCCTCGCGGGGAGTCTACGGGCGATGGGTCTGGGCTCGTAACATAAACCTATTCCTATCTCCCTTGCTCTGGACGTATTTGGGGCCTCCGTAGCAGCAAAAATCTCCACTTTGTCCAATCAAGTTGGATTTCGTTGATTTTGATGTCATTCGACTCAGCTCGATGAGCTCTTTCGAATGAGGTATAATTTGCATTTTCGAATTTTTCACCCCAAAAAAGTGCTTGGTCCCCCCTATGGTTTTTCGATTTTCGGGGACCTATATCTCAGCCCCTGTGTGAGTCCGCACGAAAATTTTTTCACCATTCGACTCAACTCGACGAGCTCTTTCGAATGACATATAACTTGACCCATTTGCTTTCTGTTTAGTATTCCGAAATTATACCCTGCCAGTTGATGGAGGTATTGGGATATATGATAAAAGATTTGGGGAAGCTATCGTGGATTTGTGAGATTCACCTTCAACTCCGTTTGTAACTCCTTAATCCACTGATATTCCGCTGTGCTGAAAAGGATGAATTGTGAATTACTGGCCTACCAAATATCTAAAAATTATTGGCTCTATATGAAAGGAGTGCCGGGAAAATTATTATTATTATTATTTACTCTCTTATTTGTCTTTATTTAAAAATTATTTACTCTCTTATTTACTACCATTACAAAATTATTTACTACCAATTATTATCTAAAGATTAACCTCCATCAAATGGCAATACTAAACTTTTTAACATGTTTGCCCTATTTTTTAATTTTTGCCTTATTTTTCCATATTTATTTTTGTCCCTAAATTTTATCTGTTTTGTACCCAAACAAGGATACGAAAATAAAGTACGAAATAGTTAAACGGGATTAAATTTGTCCATCTCAACTCTATGTAAAAAATCGGAGTGAGAGAGGGGAAATAAAGGGAGAGAGGGGAAATAAAGGGAGAGAGGGGAAATAAAGGGAGAGAGGGGAAATAAAGGGAGAGAGGGGAAATAAAGGGAGAGAGGGGAAATAAAGGGAGAGAGGGGAAATAAAGGGAGAGAGGGGAAATAAAGGGAGAGAGGGGAAATAAAGGGAGAGAGGGGAAATAAAGGGAGAGAGGGGAAATAAAGGGAGAGAGGGGAAATAAAGGGAGAGAGGGGAAATAAAGGGAGAGAGGGGAAATAAAGGGAGAGAGGGGAAATGAAGGGAGAGAGGGGAAAATGCGCTACACTTTAATTATGCCTTGCCAAGACTCAATTCATGTGATTTTGCGTGAATACGGTAAAGATACATTTGACGGAAAATCGTCGGATACTTTAGCAGAGTTCTAAAATATTTCTTTACAGTATGTTGATCAAAATGGTGTTAGTTGTAATAAGGAATATAAACGCCAGGAAAATCTTAAAGTACATCAACGTAAGCATACAGGAGAAAAAATTAAGTATAAATGTGCTCATTGTCCTCAGGTAATTAATTATATAAATTTAAATAAAATTTTGTTTTATTGGAAATGTGGAGTAATTTATGAAGCATTTAACAAAGGCCAATCGAATTAGGAAAATTTTCAGAAACTTTTTCAACTAACGAAACCGAAAAAGAAATTAATTTTTATATTTTCTAGACTTTTACGTCTCAACGGGGCAAATATTATCATGAAAAACGCAAACATGCTGCTTGCAGTAATGCAGACAATGAAGCTGTTGTAAGAACTTTTTTCTTATTATAAATTTTCGATCGATGTTTTCCCAGAAATGATTGATGGGAAAATAAAGCCTCTACACATTCAGAATTTGTATTCAGCCTAAATATTTAGCGATAAGTACTCAGATTTCTTTCAACTTTCCGAGACATATGACGTAATTTTAGCAACAAAATTAAAAGAAAGGAGAGAAGGGATTTTAAAAAACGTTACAGTCGTATAATATAAGTACCAAAAATCTTCTACCAAAATCTCTCTCTACCTTTTCCTGTTCTAATTATTTTTTTATTCCTTTATTTAATTTTCAGTTTACGATTTCAGTCATTCGTATCTAAAATCAGTTTATTAAAATCATTGGTATTAATTAGAGCCCGGCTAGAGGGCTCGGTCGATATTTAAAAAACCCGATATTTTTCGATTTTTCAAAAATTTTTTATAACCAATGAATAACAAAATAGACCAAATAGTTTAATGAAATTAAGATTGATTAAATGTGATATTAGTAGATTTGGACGGATTAAATGGAATATCAAGGGACTTGTAGTTGATATCGAAGTATTAAGTGGGATACAAGTGGATTTTAACTTGGAATAATGGATTTTAAGGAATTAAGGGGGTATTGGAGGACTGAGTGAGTATCGAGAGATTTAAAGGGAGTAAGAGGGATATTGTGGATTTGTGAGATCAGGATGGATTTCAAGGGATTTGTGGATTAAGAGCGATATCGGAGGATAAAGGGATATCAGCGGATAAAGCTCTCGGATTGTCAAGTTGCAAAATTTTTCCTTCAGCGCCGCAGTCGAAAATTTTGAGCAGTTTGTAAAACTGTAAGTCAGAATTCGTTTTTTTTTTGCACCTGGCTTTATGAGGATATTTATTCTCACTGCCATCTCACTTCGGCAATAAGGTTGTTTTCCGATATCCGTTCTTATTTACGATCCGGATTTCGGATCCGACAACATTATTTGGGAAACTAAATCGTGAATATACAAAAAATCCTTCTTTTCTTGCGCCGCAAGAAAAGAAGGATTTGCGCTTCTTTTCTTGCGCAGTTTATTGAAAATACTTTTATTTTTTAAAGATTGGTCATGCAACAAATCTACACGAGGGAGATTATCCTCAATACATTCCAGAAGAAGGACAATTAAATTTTGTTCATCCCGCATACCAATCCGGAGGACATCAACCTTTTGACTATTCAGCTTACACTCACCAAGGAGGATTTACAGAAAATCAAGACAATAATGAAAATGAAGGTGAAATTTTAATCCATAATACTGGGGTTCCCAGTCATATTTTTAAAATAAAAACTATAATTAACAATTTTAAGAAATTTTTTTGAAATCTTTTCTTTTAAATTTTTACATAAAAAATTAACAAAATTTCAGTACACAAGTCTTTATTTCAACATTACTTTATTACTACCCCAGTCCCCGCCTATACATATTTGGGTCGCAGATTAATTTACCTTTGTTCTTTTCTCCTCGAAAAAATAATTGTTTTTGTATATGCAAATGCTGATTTTTTGCCCATTCGTTCAAACCTATGCAAAATTGACCCATAGTTTTCTAGCTATATACATGGAAAAATAACTGAATATACATATATGTAAATATTTATAGGAGGTTTGCCGGATCATCAATCTCATCTTAGATTATTTGGAAAGGACATTTATGTCAAAGATCAAGATTCTGACAAAAATTTTGTAGAAGATCAAGGTGTTTATTTTTAATTAAAATAAATAAATATAAAAAATTAATTTAAAAGTGGAAGGGTACTACATAATAAACCCCCGTACCCCGACCATATTTTGGTCCCCCGGCCCTAACCCCGCCCCGAAACAATTCAAAACCCCGTACTATTATGTCCCCGGATTTAATAAATCTTAATCTATACTCTCAAACAATATTCTAACATACAACAATCTTTATTATTCAGTTTAGTTCAAAATAACGCGAATTAAATGAAATTACAAATGGCTATTTATAGAGGTTTGGAATAGGCGGGAAATAAGTTTAGTTTACAATTTAGATAAGAAAATTATATAGTTGAAGGTGAAGGTGTAAAAGTTAAAGGGCAATGTTTTGAATAAGATCAAAAGGAAGTTATATTTAAAATATAGTTTGGGGGAACAATTTGAAAGAGATAGACAGAAACATTCATAAACATAGATAGCAAATAAAAACATCAAATACCGGACATATCACTCCTCCCTCCTTTAACGAAATTTGTCCTCAAATTGATTCTCTTTTCTAATAGCATTTCTTCTCTGAATTTTCGGCCATGTCATACTAATTTCATATAAGACAAATCAAAGCAACCAAAGCCAACAAGTATGGGTTAACAGCTCCAATTCTGGGATTCGAATTCTCAAATCTGTGACGATTTGGCGAACGATTATCATAATTATTTCGTTTTCGTTCTCTCCAGTCTTCTCGTTCTCTACCTCTAGAACCGCTTGAATCACTATCAGGACTTCTATTCCTATATCTCCTATATGAATCCCTGGCTTTTTGATGATCACTATTTCCATAATGTTGTTCGTATTCTCTATAATTTTGTTGACTTGTTTCGCAATTATTAAATCTCCCATTATATTGAGGACCATTATTAAATCTCCCATTATCCCCACAAAATCTAGAGATGTGACCTTGAACCCCACAATTATAACAAGTTCTAGTTTCACGATAATTATCTTGAATTGTACAGGCTTCAACTTTTTCAGCCAAACTTGCTACAGAAACATTACTATACGCATTTCTTCGCGAAGCGAGAAGTAACTCATAATTTAAAGCGATTTCATATGCATTTGCGTAATCTTGGGGTCTCTGAGCTTTTACTTCAAATTGAAGCTCAGGTGTCAATCTATCAACAAATTCATCTAATAATCTCTTTTTAATCGTTTCCTCGTCATCCCCTGATAGCGCTGTACGTACAGTATCGGAAAGACGGTTGGCAAATTCAAATACCGATTCTCCTGGCGCATGTCTACAGTTGGACAATAATTGGCGCGCAATAACTTTACCATTTCCGTTTTCATATTTGCCTTTTAAGAACGCTATTGCCTCCGTTAATGTAATTGGTTGCGGGTTTATGCTATCAAAGAAGATTCGTGCCTGACCGGATAAGCAGAAACGTAAACGCGCAAGTTTCTGTGCTTCATTTGGCTCGGTCATTAATGATAGTACATCTTTAAACTTCTCTACCCATTTTGTGAAAGACACGGTAGGATTGCCATCAAAAGAACCTACAAACACTCCATTCCCTAGGAACGGGTCCATAGTCATAATTTCCTGATAATTTTCTTCGTTATTTACCGAAAAATTGGCTTCACTTAAATCATCCACTGAACTATTTTCGAACACTTCTCCATTCTTTTGCTCTTTATCTTCAGGATTTCTACGAAAATTTTCAAACTTCCCAAATTTTGTTTGAACATCCTTATGTAAATCATTTAAGAAATTGCGCACTTTAGTTACCGAACCTTTAGTTGCTGCTAAACTATCCTTATTACTTTTAATATTTTTTTCAATAATTTCTAATCTTCCTTCAACTTTCCGGAAGCTCTTAGCAACCGAGCGTTCAAAGGAGCGCAGTTGAACTAGAATAGTGCTTAAATATTTCTTCTCCTCTGAACTAAAAAGCTCAGGCGCAAAATCAGATCCAGACATTTTTCAATTTATTTCTCACTCTTTTTTTTAAATTCTCCGTCTAGTTCTAAAAACTAGTCGGGTCGATGGCACCAATATTATGTCCCCGGATTTAATAAATCTTAATCTATACTCTCAAACAATATTCTAACAGACAACAATCTTTATTATTCAGTTTAGTTCAAAATAACGCGAATTAAATGAAATTACAAATGGCTATTTATAGAGGTTTGGAATAGGCGGGAAATAAGTTTAGTTTACAATTTAGATAAGAAAATTATATAGTTGAAGGTGAAGGTGTAAAAGTTAAAGGGCAATGTTTTGAATAAGATCAAAAGGAAGTTATATTTAAAATATAGTTTGGGGGAACAATTTGAAAGAGATAGACAGAAACATTCATAAACATAGATAGCAAATAAAAACATCAAATACCGGACATATCACGTACCCCAAAATACCCACTCCCGAGCGTTCGGGTTGCAACCCTAGTATATATGAAATAGGTATATATTTTAAATTGTTAATAATTTTTAATATAAAGATGCGACATTTCCTGCATATTTATATCCTAGCACTGAAGAGGAAGAACAACAGTGTAATATTTATATAAAATTTTGTTACACATATTATGTGTAAGAGCCCCGACTGGGACGGCCGTACGAGAATTGAGATCTCGAAAAACCTCGATCTCGTTAACCGAGATTTTTTTATCGAGATCTCGTCCCGGTCCGGGCTCTATTTGTTTAACCGCCTACATCTTTCTATTGTCATTTTCCACTTCAAAGATTCGACAAATGGCGGATAAGCACACAATACTTTTTTGTTGACTAAAAATTTTTAATTTTTCAGTGCTATTACGTGCACAAGAGGAGTCAGCTCGAAATGCTCCTTTCAGATCGGGGAACCTGGCAATTGGTGGTAATGAATTACCTTTAATTTAAATTCTTTGATGCTGAAATCGTGTAATATTCTTTAATGTTCATTTGTTAAACAAATATTTTTATTCCGTAATAATCATCTCCGAAGATAATACTTATCAATCCTACATAATCTTTTGTTATTTCCAGGGATATGTTCGACCATTTAGTTTTAATTGAACATATAAAAATAGACTATAAATGGGGTTATATGGGTATAAATTTTCAATAATTAAGGACAACATAACCAAGGACAGGTATCAATGTCTAACCAAGGTAAAAATATTATGAGGACGGTTCAGTCAAAGAGACTGCTTAGTTCAAGGAAACATTTATCTCCACATATACATAACTATAAAGCCAACCAATACTTTATGTAAATGTTTACGTTTAATCATGGATTTGGAAATTTTAACATTTATATATAATACAAAAAAGAACACACACGGTTAGTGGGCACAAACGGTCCCTGTCACACGGTTTCTATTAGAACACAGTCTCTATTGGTTAATAAAATATTGAATTAAATTATAATTTAGAAGGACGTTCACGTCAACGAGGAGGAGCAAGCCGCCAAGGAAGTTCACGTCCTGAAGGTATTTTATTAACTAAAAGATAAAAATATCTACCTCACCCACGTTAGCTAGTGGATTTTCAGATTTATATTTTTCTAAATTGCATGTTTTTCGAATAAATGACAATAAAAGTTCAATACAGAACTATAACTTTTATTTACAAAAATTAAAATCATCAATTAAATGATTTTTAGAAAGAATATTTGTAAAACATTTAAATTAAAAATTCTTTTTTCAGATAAAGGAAAGGATAAAATGCATGATTAAGGAGATGAAAATTGAGTATTTGAGGGGAACTAGTTTACTGATTATTTGAAGTTTAAACGAATTAACAATGAAAACATTGTTTTTTTTTGTTATTGTAGCAACAAATCTATTTTAGACTTTCCTTTAAATCTTTACTATTTTTATTAATATTCTTATGATTATCAATTGGCTTTTATTTTATTTTGGATTTGGGGTTATCTTATATTGAGATCCGACTGCTTCAACTTTAATGAACCTTGTTAACCCTAATACTTTCCTTTAAATTTTTACAATTTTTATATTATTTCCTTCAGATTACCAATCGGTCTTTATTTTATTTTGGCTCATATTTTTCAAAATCTTACAGGATCAGTCAAATGGGAAAATTAGATTTAAAACTAGATAGATAATACAGTCGGATTAGCCACTAAATGACCAACAAGTTTTAGGAATTAGTTAATTGAAGTATATTTAAGGTCTTTAGGCTTAATTTTAAATTCAAGATTTTCAAAATTTTGGGCATTTATATTTCCATCCTTTACTTTCAGTTTTTATTTATTAGTTAAAATTCAAGAGTGATTTGTTTCTGTTGGGAAGGTTAACAGTAGATCATACATACAATCAGATCTCTGCACTTATTTACTAGTTTAATTAGCTACCCAACTCAACGTCCAAGTAGAATTTAAATTCTTAATTTGCTGTGTATTTATCCAGTATTTGTTAAATCTTATTGTGAGATCCGACTGTATCAGGGAACTTTTTGAAACATCAGCATTAAAATTCATTTATATGTAGGGTGTGTTAAGAAATTTTGTGAACACCCATATTTTTCTTATTTCTCCGAGTTTAAGGGATATCAGTGATTTGGAAGGAAACTGAAGAATTAAGTATTTTAAGGCAGTGAGGGGATATCAATGGATTTAGACAGATATATTATTTTTTTAAATTGAATTACACTCATATTTTTCTTATTTTTCTGAGTTCCTGAATTTCTTAACACACAATATTATCAAAATATTTTTAGTTCATTTATTCTATGATTATTTTCTTGAGTAAAATTTATTGAATGATTTTCATCTTTTGACTTTATATAAATTTACCCAGAATTAAATCAGAAGAGTCAATCGGATTAAAAGTCCTACCATACCCGAGATAATACGTTACATACATCATGGAAAACAAAATACACTTACAAATAGAAGATTTTTAGTGTAATTTAACTAAAAAATAAAACGAAGATAAACAATTGCAGCTAGAAAATAAATTTCACAAAATATCAAGACTATTTTTGTCAAAGATAGTGGGGGTGTGGTATACAACAGGGTTGCCGCCCGATACCCGAAACCCGGCCTTTTTTTGTACCCGAAACCCGATACCCGAAAAGCAAATTTTCCAACCCGAAACCCGAAACCCGTACCCGATATTTTTTTCAACCCGAAACCCGTGACCCGAAATTGGTTAAAACCCGAAATTTCTACCCGAAAATTTATCCTTACCCGATTTTTTAAAAATAAATTTAAAAAATTATAGAAAGAGAAAGAAACAAAAGGGAAAGAAATATTTATAATTTCTTCTATTTTTTTCACAATGTTGACGGTGGTTTAATTGTTAAGGCCACGGGCTCTATATTTTCATAGGGGTGGGTTCGAGTCCAGGGCTGAAAATGAGGCTAAAAAAATTTTCTTTTCAAAAATAAATATTCTTTAACTTTGATTTTTACTTTAAAAATATTTTTTTTTAATATTTTAAGCTTGAAAAAGCATTAAAAATTTTAATTTAGTCATGAATTTTGCAAACTTCAATAAAATTTTTTGCCTGCGGTTCTGACAATTGGATTTTTTCTCCTAAGGCCTTACAAAATTCTCAAAATATTCGCCTCCGGCGGAATTTTCGTTTTTTGACTTCATATAAATTTACCCAGAATTAAATCAAAAGAGTCAATCGGATTAAAAGTCCTACCATACCCGAGATTTACTAGAAATTACGTTGCATACACATTGGAAAACAAAATACACTTACAAATAGAAGGTTTCGTAGTGAAATTTAACTAAAAAATCAAACGTAAATAAACTCAATTGGAGCTAGAAAATAAATTTCACAAAATATAAAGACTAATTTTTGTCTAAGATAGTGGGGGTGTGAAATGCAATTAAAGAGTGAAATGAAAAATTAGATTGTGTTAAAAATAAAAGTTCCAAATCACGAAAACCCATCAGTCTTAAATAAAAGGTATTTTTTAGGATACCGTTCATGCTGAAATAATTTCTAAAAAATTTTCGACCTGGTGCTAGAGTAGGTAAATTAATCGACAGGAGTGATTATTTGAGAATGGGTAATTATTCGAGCATATACGGTTGGTAGATTATGTTGCTAACTAAGTGGAAAAACGACAAATATTTTTTCAATTCTTCATGTTTAATTTTTCGATTTATAAAGAATAATTCTCCAGTCATCAAATACTGTGTTTCCATCTCTTTAATCTAGTGCTTTTCCCTTTCCTTTATCTGTAGAGATTGTCTAATAAAATTTGTTTTTATGATTTCAATAAAAACCTCCGGATCCACGTCCTTGTCGTGGTGTGCCTCGTTGACGAGAACTCCCTCCTAAATTAATTATTTAATCTAAAAACAGATTTAAATTTTTACCTTGATTAGACCCTGATCCTTGTCCATGATTCTGTTGTCCTTAATTATATACTTTAAATTTTTATTGTTTAGCTAAGTGGAGAGGTGGTATTGGTTCTTAGAGGCCATGGAAAAATGTTACTATTTACTCGAACACCCCTATTCCTATTTAATGTTAAAACTTGGTAGGTGGATTTTGTAATTGATCAATTTTTGATGAACTTATGTCCCAATTTCAACTGAATTAACACTTATGCCCGAGAGAAGCTCGGGGTTTCTTACAATAATCTTGCTGTCTCAATTGAAGTTATTTTGTTAATTTTTATCAGAACTTTGTCAAAACTTGTATAATCACAGGGATTTTGGTGTTTCTAGTAGATAGACTAACCCCAAAAAACATTTTGGGGTTATACCAAATTGATCCCTGTACTTCAGCTCTGAGATTTTTCCACAAAAAATATCAAACAAAAATTGACGGGGAAGGGGGGGGGGAATAGTAACTTAAAACATTTATTTTGATAATTAGGTTACTTGATTGTTGACGGGCCTCTTGTCTTGACTGTTGTTGAGCTTGTAAAATCACTTAGAGATAAAAACATTAATATATAGACAAAATTTAAAAAATACTCGCGTTTTCCTCTTCTTCATTGCGAGCAAAATCTTGTGGAAGTATTTCATCTTTCCATTAAATTTTGTTAATAATTTAAAATAATTAGATTTATATTTGTAAGATATTAATACGATATTTTATTGCATAGAGATAATTTACTTAATTTGAATACTAAACATTGTAATCTTCTCAAAGATCCTTTTAAGTACCATTTTTCTCTCATAAGTAATTAGGTATTATGGTGATAGGTTATTTTTGACCCTTTCTGCTGTTTACACCCTAATGTCAGTATTTAAAAAACATAATTCTAGTTTACAAAAAAATAAAAAAAATGACTATGTATTGGGTTTCTAAAAATTATATAAAGGAATTTAATTGTTTAATGATTTTAATTTTCCCGTTTTTAAATTATTTTATTTTTACTCATTTTATTTCAAGATAAACACCTTGATCTCCGACATAAATTTCCTTTCCAAATAATCTAAATTTGGATTGAGTATTACTGCCAGAACCAGCCCTATGAGGTATGTGTGTTGTATGACCAGAATGGTGTTCATTTTGTTCTATATGAGTTTGAAATTGTGGAAAATGTTGTTCTTCTCCTTGAGGTGGGTATGCTGAATAGTCGAAATGTTGAGGCCCTCCTTGATGTGTGTAAGCTGGATATTCGAAATGTCCTCCGGATTGGTATACTGGATGACCAAAATTTTGTTGCCATCCTTGGGGCGGGTATGCTTGATCACCAAAATGTTGTGGTTCGTCTTCGGGTGTTTGTGTATCAACCTTTAAATTCGAAAAGATAAAACCAAAGATAATTGTTGTGTATTTATTGTGTTAGAAGTTCTCAATAAATTTATAAAAATAATCTTAACAATATCCCCTATTAATCCCCCAACCCTTTCAATATTCAGCAAAATATCATTAGTTCAGTTGACTACCCCCTTTATTAAAGTACAGATATTTGTTTTATAGAATCGCAAGAAGAATTAATATAGGCTAATCTAGCTTCGAATAAGAGCTGCATATACAGAAGTGTTAATTTCCAAGTTCTATTTTTATTATTTTACTATAAGTTAATCCTTAGGAGTTGTCCCAAGTGTGTTCATTGTGGTGTTTTTTGCATTAATCTTGGGCTCTAACATGATTCTCTCATTATTCTTGTATTTCCTACTGATTATATCCTACTGATTATACTACTAATATGATACTACTGATTATACTTATATTTTTTGATAATTAATATATAAGAAATGTTTTCTTACAGAAACTCCTTGGTTCGCATTACTTATGCCAGCACCACCAGAATTTCTAAAATTTAATTTTAATTTTTTGTTAAATGAAAAATAAAATCAAAATTTTTATAAAAAAGCAAACTAACAAAGAAAGATTTCCATGTTCATCCATACGAATTAACCCATAATTTTCTACATTATTCTCATTTCTAAATGTTTGAATTTTATTCCAAACATTTTCTCCGTGTGCAGCATGAACGTGTTCACCCAGTGTTCTAGGATGTCCATAGTTTTTTAGACAATTAACTACTGGACATCTATAATAGTTTGGATCTTTATACAGGTTTTCATGTTCCAATTTGTCTCTTTTATTTTTAAAATCCTGGAAAATTAAAAAATTTATTTAAATTTATTTTTCGTCCATTAGAACAGGCTGTTAATGTTTATGGTCGAGCTCTATCCTACATAATTTAGGAAAAGAATTTATGTTTCTATAAATCCAGTAGCGATCTATTCATTCAATTTTTTGTAAATTTAAAACAAAAAATTTGCTTCTTAAAAATTGACAAAATTTAAAAGCAGAAAACCATTTAAGTTCTAGTAATAAACTGATATAAACTCTTTTAATAATAAGACATTATATTTTTATCCGGCCCATGTTTTTTGTATCGAAACGCGGTCCGAAGCATATTTTAGTAACAAGATTCGATTGTAGTTTTTCCCAATAAAACAGAATTTTATTTAAAAAGTTTATAATTACCTTATCACAATGAGCACATTTATACGTAATTATTTTTCCTGTATGCTCAAGTTTATGTATTTTAAGATTTTGCGGACGAGTAAATTCCTTATTACAACTAACACCATTTTGATCAACATACTGGAAAGGAATATTTTATAACTTTGCTAAAAAGTTTTCTGAAGTTAATACCTTGCAAACATAAAGCTTTACTCCTGTATGTGTTCTAATATGTCTTGAAAGATTTTTGAATGAAATAGACTTTCCATCACATCCTGACCAAAAACAGTTACGACGGGGACCCTTTAAATTAAAATAATCAAACCGGAATGTAAACATAAAATTTTAAGTTGACTGAAGAGAGCGCATTTTCACGGACTTTATTAAGCAGGAAAATGAATTCTTTATTAAATAATTAGTGACCTTTTGATCTTTTGTATGGTCTTTAACATGTTCCACAAAATCATTTTGATTAGAAAAAACACTTCCACATCCGTTCCATTCACATTCGGCAGAATAACTATCACTCCTTAATTTTTTAAATTAAAATAAATTATTTCTATTAACCCTTGGTTTTCCATTAACCCTTGTTCTGCATTCATTTGTCGATGTTGAGGTGAAAATAAAAACGGATGATTGCCTAAATCTTGATTCAAATTTGACACGGTTTGAAAAGTTTCTAGGCCAGAAGGGATCCCTTCCTGAGTGTATCCTTCAGCATTTGAGGGTATGCTTCCTGTTCCAGTTCCTACATGACCAGTAGTTTCTGTCCCGCTTGTTTCGAAATCACGGTATTGTGAAGGATTGAAATTATTTTGTCCACTCTTTCCATAATTTTTTTTAGTTGAATTAGCAAGATCAAGTATAAAAAATAAGCAAAAAAGCAAAAATATTGAAAGCTTCATTGCTTACTGGAATTGTTTTAAATATTTTGTGAATAAAAAATATTTTGTTTATATTTTTTAGATGAGCAATATAAGCAATGAAAATTATACAGCGGCGGATAAGGAATATGGTGATTTGAGGGATTATAGGTAGTTTCAAGTTAATTTAAGGACAGTTCCTGAGTTCGAATTCTAGAGAAAGAGTCGATGTGAGAGATGTGTCATTTTATCAATCTAATAAAAAATATTTTCTAAGTAAGGATAAAGATAATAAAAATGGGGGCAGAAAAGCCGATAGTAATTCTCTATCTCAGTTATTTCAATAAACATCGCCCAACTTTAGTTAGCTTTACATGTAAGAATTTTCGAACGAGAATCTAGGCACTTCACTTCATTTTGTAATTTGTGTTACGGAGTAAGAGAGAGTGATTCAATCAACATTTTTGGACTGTTTATAAAGGGAAATTTTTAGAAGCTGAATAAGTGGCAGTGAATAAGACTGCCTTCTCTCTCTCCCCCTCCCCCCTACATTGACAAAAATTAAGATTAAGAGGACATTTTACCAAATATGTTATTTTTCAACAGCTATTTATAAATTCTCAGATATTCTGGCAAACCTTACATATAAAGTTGGTTATCATACTTCGCAATTATATTTAAAAGCGTTACATTTATAAGCTCATCAAAGTCTAGTCCCAAACAATTAAGCCATTGAACATCGACTTTTTTCGAACCGAAACTTGATCCGACGAAAAATTTAAAATTCTGAAATTACTATTTCATCAGCTCATAACATCGCGGTCTTTAAGAAATTAACACGTCTATTGTTTAAAGAAGATGCCTGAAGTACCTGTTTCGTTTCCATTAACCGAGTTTTTATTTAGATTCATTAAAAATCATACAGATTTACAGCTAGAACAACATTTACCGAATAATTTCAAAATCTATTCTGTAAAATATCCGACGATTTTCCGTCAAATGTATCTTTACCGTATTCACGCAAAATCACATGAATTAAGTCTTGGCAGGGCATTAATATAAGTGCAGCGCTTTTTATCTTTCACTCCTCTCTAAATTTGAGAGCAGAAAGGGTTGTAGTGAAGAAAGAAAGGAGTGAAAGATAAAAAGCGCTGCACTTATATTAATGCCCTGCCAAGATCAATTCACGTGATTTTACTTGGATAAGTGCCCCATCCCTGCTCCACGTAAACAAATTTGAGAGCAGAAAGGGTTGTACATAGTGAATGAAAGAGAGGAGTGAAAGATAAAATGCGCTGCACTTATATTAATGCCCTGCCAAGATCAATTCATGTGATTTTACTTGGATAAGTGCCCCATCCCTGCTCCACGTAAACAAATTTGAGAGCAGAAAGGGTTGTACATAGTGAATGAAAGAGAGGAGTGAAAGATAAAAAGCGCTGCACTTATATTAATGCCCTGCCAAGATCAATTCACGTGATTTTACTTGGATAAGTGCCCCATCCCTGCTCCACGTAAACAAATTTGAGAGCAGAAAGGGTTGTACATAGTGAATGAAAGAGAGGAGTGAAAGATAAAAAGCGCTGCACTTATATTAATGCCCTGCCAAGATCAATTCATGTGATTTTACTTGGATAAGTGCCCCATCCCTGCTCCACGTAAACAAATTTGAGAGCAGAAAGGGTTGTACATAGTGAATGAAAGAGAGGAGTGAAAGATAAAAAGCGCTGCACTTATATTAATGCCCTGCCAAGATCAATTCATGTGATTTTACTTGGATAAGTGCCCCATCCCTGCTCCACGTAAACAAATTTGAGAGCAGAAAGGGTTGTACATAGTGAATGAAAGAGAGGAGTGAAAGATAAAAAGCGCTGCACTTATATTAATGCCCTGCCAAGATCAATTCATGTGATTTTACTTGGATAAGTGCCCCATCCCTGCTCCACGTAAACAAATTTGAGAGCAGAAAGGGTTGTACATAGTGAATGAAAGAGAGGAGTGAAAGATAAAATGCGCTGCACTTATATTAATGCCCTGCCAAGATCAATTCATGTGATTTTACTTGGATAAGTGCCCCATCCCTGCTCCACGTAAACAAATTTGAGAGCAGAAAGGGTTGTACATAGTGAATGAAAGAGAGGAGTGAAAGATAAAATGCGCTGCACTTATATTAATGCCCTGCCAAGATCAATTCATGTGATTTTACTTGGATAAGTGCCCCATCCCTGCTCCACGTAAACAAATTTGAGAGCAGAAAGGGTTGTACATAGTGAATGAAAGAGAGGAGTGAAAGATAAAATGCGCTGCACTTATATTAATGCCCTGCCAAGATCAATTCATGTGATTTTACTTGGATAAGTGCCCCATCCCTGCTCCACGTAAACAAATTTGAGAGCAGAAAGGGTTGTACATAGTGAATGAAAGAGAGGAGTGAAAGATAAAAAGCGCTGCACTTATATTAATGCCCTGCCAAGATCAATTCATGTGATTTTACTTGGATAAGTGCCCCATCCCTGCTCCACGTAAACAAATTTGAGAGCAGAAAGGGTTGTACATAGTGAATGAAAGAGAGGAGTGAAAGATAAAAAGCGCTGCACTTATATTAATGCCCTGCCAAGATCAATTCATGTGATTTTACTTGGATAAGTGCCCCATCCCTGCTCCACGTAAACAAATTTGAGAGCAGAAAGGGTTGTACATAGTGAATGAAAGAGAGGAGTGAAAGATAAAATGCGCTGCACTTATATTAATGCCCTGCCAAGATCAATTCATGTGATTTTACTTGGATAAGTGCCCCATCCCTGCTCCACGTAAACAAATTTGAGAGCAGAAAGGGTTGTACATAGTGAATGAAAGAGAGGAGTGAAAGATAAAAAGCGCTGCACTTATATTAATGCCCTGCCAAGATCAATTCATGTGATTTTACTTGGATAAGTGCCCCATCCCTGCTCCACTTAAACAAATTTGAGAGCAGAGACCCTTTATAAACAGTCCAAAAATGGTTGATTGAATCATTCTCTTATTCAGCTTCTTTAAATTTCCCTTTATAAACAGTCCAAAAATGGTTGATTGAATCATTCTCTTACTCCTTAACACAAATTAGAAAATGAAGTGAAGTCCAGTGCCTATATTCTTATTCGAAAATTCTTACATGTAAAAGCTAACTAAAGTTGGGCGATGTTTATTGAATAACTGAGATAGAGAATTACTATCGCCTTTTCTGCCCCCATTTTTATTATCTTTATCCTTACTTAGAAAATATTTTTTATTAGATTGATAAAATGACACATCTCTCACATCGACTCTTTCTCTAGAATCCGAACTCCAGTAAGCAAACTACCTATAATCCCTCAAATCACCTTATTCCTTATCCGCCGCTGTATAATTTTCATTGCTTATATTGCTCATCTAAAAAATATAAACAAAATATTTTTTAGTTCAGAAAATATTTAAAACAATTCCAGTAAGCAATGAAGCTTTCAATATTTTTATTTCTTTGCTTATTTTTACCGCCTCATCTTGTTCATTCAAATAATAGCGATGATGAAACGGATGATTTCAATCCTTTTCAACCTCGAAATGTCGAAACAAGCTTTACAGAAACTACTGGCCATGTAGGAACTGGAACAGGAAGCATACCCACAAATACTGAAGGATACACTCAAGAAGTGAATCCTTATGGCCTAGAAACTTTTCAACCCTTGTCAAATTTGAATCAAGCTTTGGGCAGTCATCCGTTTTTATTTTCACCTCAACATCAACAAATGAATGTAGGACAAGAGGAAAACCAAGGGTTAATAGAAATAATTTATTTTTATTTAAAAAATTAAGGAGTGATAGTTATTCTGCCAAATGTGAATGGAACGGATGTGGAAGAGTTTTTTCTAATAAAGATGATTTTGTGGAACATGTTAAAGAACATGCAAAAACGCAAAAGGTCACTAATTATTTGATAATAAATTCATTTCCCTTCTTAAAAAATTCCGTGAAATGCGCTCTCTTCAGTTAAAATTTTTAGTTTACATTCCTGTTTTAATATTTTAATTTAAAGGGTAAATATCGCTGTTTATGGTTTGGGTGTGATGGAAAGTCTTTTTTAAAACAAAATTTCGCACAACATATTAGAACACATACAGGAGTAAAGCCTTATGTTTGCAAGGTATTAACTTCAGAAAAATTAAATTATAAAATATTTCTTTCCAGTATGTTGATAAAAATGGTGTTAGTTGTAATGAGGAATTTACTCGTCAGCAAAATCTTAAAACACATCAAAGTAACCATACAGGAGAAAAAAATACGTATAAATGTGCTCATTGTCCTAAGGTAATTAATTATAAATTTTTTTAAATTTTGTTTTATTGGAAATGAGTGGGAATTGATAAAGCATTTGAAATAGACCAATCAAATTTTGTTACTAAAATATACTTCTGTCCGCGTTTCGAGACAAAAAAAACTTGGAACGCCATTGAACGGAATTGTTTATTCGCCTGAGGCACTTAGTAGCGAGATTTCTTCCAGATTCAAGTAGCCAAATTAATTCCTTTTTGATTCTGGAAGCCAAGAACTTCCAATACATAGATTAATTAGATGTTTTTTTAACCATTTAAATCATGGAATTTTATAAAATCTAGCTTGCTTACTACTGCTACTTTCCCTCAATTTGTTTTAAATGTACTAAAAGATCAGGTACTTATTTAGTTTCCCCCCCCCCCCCCAGTCAGTTTTTTCGAAAATTATGTAAAAATGGTCAGTCTGAACAACAATTGTAGAACCCATCGAGCTGTGTCGATTGACACCAAAATCAACAAAATCCGACTTGATTTGACCGAAATACAGACCCCTGAAAATTGAATAACCATAGGGGTGATTTTTTTTAATAAAAAAAATTTAAGCAAATGATAGCTCATTCGAAAGAGCTCGTCGAGCTGAGTCGAATGACATCAAAATCAACTTAAACGGACACGGTTTGACAAAGTTATGACATTGTTTAGACCTACCGGAGTCGACGAATTATGTCATATCTTTGTCAAATCAAGTCCGATTTCGTTGATTTTGGTGTCATTCGACTCAGCTTGACGTCCTCTTTCGAATAAGCTATCAATTGTATGAATTCTCGTCCATAAGATTTTACGCCCCAGTGGTTCTGGGGTCTGTATTTCGGTCAAATCAAGTCGGATTTTGTTGATTTTGGTGTCATTCGACACAGCTCGATGGGTTCTACAATTGTTGTTCAGACTGACCATTTTTACATGGTCAGTCTGAAAAAAAAAACTGACTGGGGGGGGGGGGGGGGGAAACTAAATAAGTACCAAAGATCATTGAATAAATAAATCGATCGAGCTCATCGAGCTGAGTAAATTAACTCAAAAACGAGTCACGAGGAAACGGGACCTCCCGCTTTAATTTAATAAATAAAAATTAACTTTTAATGTTTTCAGACTTATAATACTCTCAGGCAAAAACAAGATCATGAAAAAATACATATAGATCCAGACTATTTTAGATGTCCAGTGTGTCTGAAACGCTATGAACTTTCTGACTCACTGAGTAAACATGTTAGTGGTAGACACGGGAAAGATGTTTGGAAAAAAATTTTAAAATATAGAGAAAATAAAAATGTTAAAAATTTTGGGTTAATTCGAATAGATGAATATGGAAATCCTTTTTTGTTAGTTTGTTTTATTAAAAATTTTCGGTTTTACTTGACTTTATGAGTCCAATCACATTTTATTAGATTTTATTAAATAATACATAATAATTAGGGCCCGGATATTTAGGTTGTAAAAACCTTAAGATAGGTACCTAAATAGGCCTAATAATAATACATCAAAAAGGAATAGGATTATGTTGCTAAACCTTTGGAGCATAGCGAGACGCTTGTGCAAAACCCTCGCGGGAGTCAACGGTCGCTGTTTTCCAAGCTCGTAGCATGACCTAACCCTTTTTCCATTTATTGTCTTGATCTTCCGACCTACCCTAGTAGGTCACAGAAATCTAATTGGACTCATAAACTGAGTTTGGAATCAAAAACAGCAGTAGATCCAAAATTTTTACTTAGAATAATAAAACATGTTCGGACTTAAAAATTTGATTGGACTCATAAAGTTCAATTAGATACATAAATTTCGATTGGACTCATACATAAAGTCAAGTAAAACCAAAATTTCTGATATTTAAATAAAAAATTAAATTTCAGAATATCTGATGGTGCTGGCAGAAGTAATGCGAACCAAGTTATTGATGTAAGAAGATATCCTGATTATTTCGTTTTTGCTTGTGAAAACGATTTTAAATATAGTATTATTTTTTCCCTCCAAAATTCTGACGGGGGAAGTTGTACCAATGAGGGGAAGTTAAACCAATGACGGGGAAAAATTTATCGATCAATAATTTCGGTATCGTTTATCGATAATGTCGACATCGATATTTTTTCGATATATCGTATCGGTCCGGTCTCTAATCTGCACTATAATAACGGGGGAAGTCACCCGAACTAATCATACATATGTTGCTGAATATTGAGAAGCTTGGGGGGATTAATAGGGGATTTTGATAATATTATTTCAATAAAAACTTCTAACGCAATAATACATAACACATCAACTTTGGTTTTATCTTTCCAAATTTAAAGGATGGTACGGAAACACCCGAAGACGAACCACAACATTTTTGTGATCAAGCATACCCACCCCAAGGATGGCAACAAAATTTTAGTTATCCAGCATACCAATCCGGAGGACATTTAGAATATCCAGCTTACACACACCAAGGAGGACCACAACATTTCGACTATTCAGCATACCCACCTCAAGGAGGAGAACAACATTTTCCACAATTACCAACTCATATAGAACATCATGAACAACATTTTGGTCATACAACACACATACCTCATAGGGCTGGTTCTGGCAGTAATACTCAATCCAGTTTTAGATTATTTGGAAAGGAAATTGATGTCAGAGATCAAGGTGTTTATTTTGAAAATAAAATGTGTAAAAATAAAATAATTTAAAAAAAGGAAAAATTAAAATCATTGAACAATTAAATTCTGTTATGTGGTTTCAGGAAGGCAAAGTAGTGGCCCCTCGAAAAATGTATACTTTGTTGGGGTCTACTTTAGTATGGGAGATATGGGAAAAAGTCTGAGTTCAACGAAATTCCCACTGTCCGTATCTACTACATATCTACCTAAACCACAGCCAAGCAAACTGGCTTGACAAATTTAACGGAGAAAGAAGACCCTGTTGAGCTTGACTCTAGTCTGACTTTGTGAAGAATTTAGAGGTGTAGCATAATTGGGAGTCATAAGACTAAATTGAAACTTCTAAAAAGACAGCCAAGAAACGTGATTAGAAATCTGTCGGAAGAGGACCCTATTAAGGTTGTATATCACATACAGGTGTAGATGGGAGTAAAGATGACAAAAATTCGTACATCTGTTTTTTGACTAGTAAAAAGGTTATGGATATATAATATCATAAAATTCAGTACATTAAATTGTACTTTCAGCAAAATCAGTTTAGTATCGGGAATTAGACACATTGGGAATTAACAAAGATCAAGGTCAAATCCAATTTAATTTAAGGGAATTGGCTTATTCTAATTTACTTTTTTCTCATTGTAATTTTTCTATTGTATACATAGGTAATCAAACAGACGAAATTTCATCCTCATTACCTCAACCAACAAAACCGGTTTCTGCTACACCACAATGTGAGTGTAAATATATAATTATTTAATTTAAATGTTTAAATTCAGATTGGGATTTAATACAACAAACAACGTCCTTCATGGAGTACAACCCACAAGTTGGAATGCATGGTAATAAACTCAAATGTAGTAATTTTGGGTGGGGGCTAACTCAAGGAATACCAACTCAAGGAATATATTTTAAAAATCAATATATTTTTAAAACCCAGAATTTTCAGAATTTTTTTAATTCTGTTTTTCAAAGTGTTCTAATTTGTTTTTAATTCTTATTTTCTAAAAATATTCAGATTTTTCAAAAAATTTCGGTTTTAAAATATTCCTTGAGTTGGTATGATCCTTGAGTTGGGCGTTCCTTGATTTGTCGTTCCTTGAGTTAGCCCGCCACGGTACTTTTAGTTTTTACACTTTTAACTAAACATTTAGAGAATATAAATTTGGCATTGGTGAATTATTCTACACTCCGCACATAATTATATGAACACCCCCCCCCCCACTTTTTACCGTATTTATATGCCGAAATATATGAGCTCTAGTAAAACCCTTGAGATTCCATTAGAAAAAATTTTATTATATTAAATTATTAAAAAATTTAACCAAAAGATTATCCTCGCGATCAAGAAGAGGCAAACGACAGTAATATACTTTTTTAATTATTTTATCTATAAATGTTTTTATCTCTCAGTGTTTGAACAAGCACGACTTCAGTCAATACAAGTGGCTCATCAACGACGCTCAGGTAACCTAACGATTTGTCGAAAAAATTATTATCCTAACAACTATACTCTGTCTAATTTTTGTTTAATAACTTCATAAATCCAACAGTCAATACATCGAAATAGCTCTACAACTAAGTCGTCACCGGAATTGGTCCTTGGAAATTCTGGGCTGAGTAAAGCGATAGGTGTTCAAATAGTCAAAAACCAACCTTCAAAAAGGCCGACAAGCTACCGTATTTACTCGATTAATTCCCCCGAGGAATTATTTTTTCAACTCATCCCTGGCATGGGGAATTAATAGAGGATGGGGAATTATTCGAGGGTGGGGAATTAATCGCGTAATTACGGTATGTCTACTGACACCGGAATCACTGTGATTGAATAAATTTTGACAAAGTTTTGATAAAAATAAACAAAATAACCCTATTGGTGTCTGCAAAAGCTTGTGTTTAGTCCCCGAGCTTCTCTAGGGACATAAATTTGGAGGTGGGATGTTCGAGTTAATTTCCCCAAATGGGAGCCATTTTTTAGGGGCCAATACCAACCTCGCCCGCTTAGCTATGCTAAAATATATAAATATATGGTTTATAATTAAGGACAACACAACCAAGGACAAGGATCAGGGTCTAATCAAGGTAAAAATTATCTTTATTTCTGCCAAAATATTTAAATAAATAACATTAGATTGAATTAAATAATAAATTTAGGTGGTCAACGAGGCACACAACGCCAAGGAAGCATACCACGACCAGCCGCAGAAGGTTTATATTTTAAGACAGCTATAGCTATTTCTCTCCTTCAGCTAGTGCAAAAGGTTAATCGCCGGCTGAGAGCGAACCAGAATCTTCAGTAAATCGGACTGATGTGTTATCCATTACACCACTCCGCCTACTGCAAAGCCTTAGGAAATAAATAGCTATATGCTTTATATTATTGATGATTATAAAATTAAATTTTAATAAAATTTTCAGGTAAAGGAAAGGGAAAAGCTCGAGAATAGCAAGATGGGAACAATGACATTTAAAGTTTTTCGTACATTGGGATTTTATTTTAATTTCGGGTTTCGATAACACGACCCATCACTGATATGTTATTTTATCAAAATGTTTTTTAATTTAGTATTTTCCAGACCTGTTCATGGTAGTGTTGGTCAAACGCGATTTTTCGGTATCGGTATTTTCGGCCATTTGCATTTAAATTTTAATACCGATTTTTTAAAAATTGTTCGGTACCGTATTCGGTATCGGTATTTCGGTAAAAATACGGCGGTATTACCGAAAAATACCGCCGTAATACGGTACCGTGACCAACACTAGTTCATGGACACGGATTTTGAAATACGTATCCGGAAATATCCGAGAATTTAATATCCGTATCCGTTTGTATCCGTCCAACTATTCAGCATATCCATCCGCATGTATCCGCGGATATATCAGTTTTTTCTCAAAATGGTCAACTTGACTATAAATTTTCAAAATGGCCATTTGCATTTAAATTTTTATTTCCGACGTTTTTCCTTCTGATAACTAGGGTTGGACAAAATATGCACGGAAAATCGCCAAATATGCGCATATATATGCACCGAAAAAGCCACCAAAATATGCAAAATTTCGTCCTTCATGGAGTACAACCCACAAGTTGGAATGCATGGTAATAAACTCAAATGTAGTAATTTTGGGTGGGGGATAACTCAAGGAATACAAACTCAAGGAAAAGATATTCAGAGTATATAAATTTGGCATTGGTGAATTGTTCTACACTCCGCACATAATTATATGAACACCCCCCCCCCCACTTTTTACCGTATTTATATGCCGAAATATATGAGCTCTACTCCCCCCTCCTATATTCAAAAAATTTTTACAAAAAAATTTTTTGCCAGAAAAAATCCAAAATTTTTAAAAATTTGCCTAATTTTTACTAGAATTTACCAAAAAATGCCGAAATATGGACCAAAATATGCAAAATTTACCAAAAATATGCACCGATATGCAAATATGCACGAGAGGGCCGAAATATGCAAATATATGCAATAAGAACCGGGTCTAAAGTGCTCGGACCAGTGTAAAAACACCATTTTTGGGCTTCCCACGTCAAGGCATATCCGCACACAAAACATGCATTTGCATGTTTTGTCCAACCCTACTGATAACTTTTTCAAAATTGGAAGAAAAATGGAAAAAATCTGACTTCTCGGCCTTCCGAAATTCTCAAAATTTTCGTCTGCGGCGCTGAAAAAGTGAATTCTGCGGGTGTTTGACATTTTTTCACCTAAACCCCAAACTCCGACAAACCTCCCCAGCAAAACATAATTTAAATAACCGATTTGGTGTCAAAATAAAAATTTCGGTTAACTGAAACGTTGATTTCGAATTTTTTGAGAATTTTGGAATGCCAACAATCAAGATTTCTTCCTTTTACTACGCCGCGAACAAAATTAAAGTAAAAATGAAACATTAAGGCCCCTTTGTCAGATCAGGGATCGAACCCAAATCTATGATCTTACGCGTTTCGAATATAACTATTTTTTATTGGTGAAATGTATTTTAGTGATGTTTAGTCGCAAAAATTAGGGGCGTATATCCGCGGATTTGGAGCATCATACCGTATCCGTCCGATTTTCAAAAAACAATGTTCATATCCGTCCGTATCCGGTTATATCCGCGGATATCCGGGTATTATCCGTTTCTATGCACAGGTCTGTTATTTTCGATGATTAGTTTTATGAGTAAACATTACACAGTAGTCTATAAAATTAGTTTTTAATTTTTGATTTTAAATTTCCACAAAAATCAGTAACTTTTTGAGTTGGATGAATTCGACTCAGCTCGACAAGTTTTTCCACAGATATCCAAACTATAATTCAAACAAGTCGGTGTCTGTTGATTAAGGTTGGCGGATAGTTGGAAAAATTCCGACATCCGAATCCGATATCCGAACCGAAAATTTCCGGATATCCGGCCTTTTTCAAATCCGGATCCGCCAACCTTACTGTTGATGGTCACACAACTTTAACTTAACTAATTTTAACTCTACTCCCCCCCCCCCCGACCATTTCTTATATTAAAAGTTAAAAAGTAAAAAAAATAAATTGATTTGCGCGAGTAATATAAGGGGGTATCGGCGATGTTGAACAACAAAAAGGAAAAGTTGTTTTGTGTGTGCTCTTTCTCGATTTTCTTATTTTATTTATAAGACTAAAAAAATTTTATTTTTTTTTACTTTATTTTCTTAAAATGACTTGATAAATTTTTTCAAATACATATTTATTTTAAGAATTAAAAAAATTTTATAAACCTTAAGAAAGCTAGGCTAATTTATTTTAATTTTTACGCCCATCTTTTGATGATCACTCTGATTTTTTTACCAAATTTTCAACCCTTCAGAAATATAACCGAAATTTTTTAAAATTATTTTCTATTTTTCGAGACAATTTAACAATCAAAATCTAACTACCGTAAATGTTCCAATAGAAGCCCTGAGCGTCTATTTTACAATGGGTCCGATTGGGTGGGCTTCTAATGGGGCATGGGCTTCTATAAGGGCATGGGCGTTTATTCGTCAATACTGTTGTGACTCCAAGTACACAACAGAAAGTTTTATCACGAAGAAAATACAATGAAGATGTTGATTGGGGTTGTTGGGATAAGAGTGAAGGGAAGAACTAACTCTTGGCTAGCTTTTATACTATTCTACTTAAGGGCTTACACCCATACACAACACCTCCCCCCTTTGAAAAAAAGGTTCGGGTTTTACTTAAAGCCGAAGCTTTACAATATAGTTACACTTTAGCTAGCCAACAACAAAATAAAATATACATACAAATATTTAGGGAAGTGGGGGCAATAGGAAACAAACAAAATATTACAAACAAAATACAAACAATAATTATATTTATATATTTATCTATATTTGTGGCTCATCTATATATTTTTGGCTCATCTATGTTTCCATATCTTTGTCGTCGTCGTTTGCTTCTTTCATCTTGGCTTTGATCCCATTGGTTCCCTCCTTGTTGTTGCTGCTGCTACTGATCCTTTCATTGATAGCTTCATTGAGTTCTAAGTTTTTCAGATCCTCATTAAGCTTCTTCTTATTATCACTGTACATATCCTTCCTAATTTCTTTATATGTACGCGTCACTATACTTTTGAGAATAGGCACTTTCACTTTCCAGGCTTTAAATGTCTTTCGCACTACTTCTCCTTTCAGCCATTCAATTTTGCCGGTACGGTTGTTGGTGTTTTTAATAATCACTTTGGTTCCGCTTGGCAATATGTTCACTTTTTGTACTGTTCCTTTACGGAATTTACCCTTCTTTTTCTTGGCACTTTTGACTTCTTCGTTTTCACTGATTTTATGCAACACTGGCAATCCAATAATATTTTTACTTCCTTTCACTACGTGCATTTCGACGATTATGTCTTTATCTTCGATCTCCATAATGCATTTCCACTTTCCTTCAATTTTGAAGTCTTTCTCGCCGAATCCTTTGCCTTTGTAGTTCACTTGCTCTAACTTTGGCGATCCGATTTCTTCCCAAACTTCTGGGGTCACTGCATTGATCTGTGATCCACTATCAATTATCATCACAAGTTGATGTCCGTGGATCTTGACTTTCTTTTTTATCCACTCTTGACTTTGAAGTTATCATTTGGATCACAAATTTCTCCAACTCCACAATATGGACCTGTTGGATAATTATCTTTTTTAGGATAATTCACTTTAGAAATTTTATACTTACTTTTGTAATGCCAACAATCTTGTTTGACATGTCCCTTTTTACCACAGAACTCGCACTGCACTTGTTTATGCAACCACTGTTGTTCTGGTTTCCATTTTTCTTCTTTGTTTCACTTCTTTCGGTGGCTGTTCATTGTCAGCTTTCACCCAATTCACTTTTACAGAATGTTCTTTCGCCATTGCTGGCTTTTCAGCAATCAACACTGCTTCCGCTTTATTGGCCAAATGCAATCGACACTCTTCAATTACGTCCTTGAGAATCACTGGCACTGCTTGCTTCTTTTTGGTTTCGACAAAACGCATAGCCAATTGACGCAAGGAATGTTCTTCACTCGGCAAACCTGAAATATATATCAGGATTTTAATTTCCTCAATACTCAATGCCATTTGGGCTTTTTCACATTGGGCATTAACCCTACTCCCAAACTCAATCACATCTTCTCGACCCTGGCATTTCAGATTTAATGCCTCATATCTCTTAACTAGCTGAGATTTAGGGTCCCCAAACTCCTTTTTCAATTCACTAAGTCCCAAAATTTCATTTCACTAAGCTTAGTTGGGAGCATTTTCCTTTCGATACGGGCATACTCCTCACTACCAAAATTACTTAATAGCAATCGAACTTTTGAGGATTCAGTCAGGGCTTTCCCCTCCTCCTCAAAGTAAGATTTATTCTTACTGAACCAACTATCGAAAGTAATATCCCGTGGGATGTCTACACTAAATTCACTCATCAGGCTACTCAACTTACAATAGATTGAAGTTTCGATTTCTTCTGGTCCATTTCCGGCCTGTTTTTTGAGCACTCGGGCAAGCATCTCTTCGAATTTTTCCTGTTGTGCGTCGAGAATACGTTGCAAATCCAATTTGTTCATTTTATCTGAATGAACAAAAACTTTTTTTACACTGACACTAGACTTTTTGGAACTTTATTCACTTATACTTTTACTAACACTCACTTTTTTTTTATAGTCGATCTTTTGTCGACTGCTCCTTCCTGTTGCTGTTGTCGATCGTTTGTCGGCGTACAGACTTTTATTGTTGCTGTTGTCGATCGTTTGTCGGCGTACAGACTTTCTTTGTTGCTGTTGTCGATCGTTTGTCGGCGTACAGACTTTTATTGTTGCTGTTGTCGATCGTTTGTCGGCGTACAGACTTTCTTTGTTGCTGTTGTCGATCGTTTGTCGGCGTACAGACTTTTCGTTGTTGTTGTCGACGACAGTTGACTTCCGCAGCTGTTGTCGAGACTGGTTCGTTGATAGACCGCGCCAATTCTGTTGTGACTCCAAGTACACAACAGAAAGTTTTATCACGAAGAAAATACAATGAAGATGTTGATTGGGGTTGTTGGGATAAGAGTGAAGGGAAGAACTAACTCTTGGCTAGCTTTTATACTATTCTACTTAAGGGCTTACACCCATACACAACAAATACCCCTCATTGAGTGGGCTTCTAATAGGGCATGGGCTTCTATTGGAGCCGGGCTTCTATTAGAGCATTTACGGTAAATTCAATTAATTTTTCTCCAAAAAATAATTTTTTCCAAAATTTTTTTCATTTTATAATAATCATTCTCTCAACTCTTTTTTTCATTTCCGCATCTTTTTCTATAGCATTTTTAATTTATTGCTTTTACATTGTAAAGCTTTTTATGTTACTAAATGCGCTAATATTACGCCCATAAATTTGTTATTAATACATACAAGTTTTTTTTCTTCTCCAAAAGAAAATAGTTTGTAAAAAGAAGAGAATTTTTCCGGATCAGAATTTAATTTTTCCGGATTTTTATTTTTCTTTCGGAATTAATTTAATGGAGAATATTTAAATATAATAATTAAACTTTCCGGAAAAAGAATTTACCTATTTATTTCTCTTGATAGTATGTATACTATGTAAATTAAATAAAACTTTCCGGAATACTTTTCCGGATCTCATTAAATAATCATTATAATTTTTATGTATTTTTCTGTGTTTTCCGGAAAGCTTTTATACCTGAAATTATTCTTCCGGAAAGAATACTGACCGGATTCATATTAATAGTATTTAATAATAAAATCTGATAAGTTTTTCCGGTTGTTTTTCTGATATAAAAGCTTTCCGGAAGAAACAGAAAAATACTATGTACATACATACATATATTAAAAAAATAAGAAATAATCAGAATTCCATACCGGAAATTCAGAAAACAATGAGAAACTCTCTTTTATATGACAGAATAAAAATTTGTTTTTTTATTTTATTTTAAACGAAAAATATAAAGAAATTTTAAATATTTAAGGATGCAATTATCAACATTATTTTTCAATTTTGGCAACAAAAATCGTTGGTTTTGTTGCAAATTGTGTGTATTTATTTTATTTTTTTATATTGTTACACTCCACATTTTGCTTTTAATTTATCGTAGGGATTTAGAATGGATGCCTCCCAGACCAGATGATTTAAGGTTGAAATTTTATTTAATCCTTAAGGAGATTATTTTATTTTGCTGTCTTCCTAACAGTCCTAAAACATTTTTTAAAATGATCTAATGACCTATATGAATGACCCATTTATTTTAAAGTCAAATTAAAGTTATGCAACTGACTCTCCCAGTAAAAAACATCCAGACGGACCTTTGCTAATGAGTGATGGATTACTTTATATTGGAGCAACAAAAGAAAAGTTTAAAAAATTAAATAAAGAAAATCATAATGTTGAATATAAAATTAGAGAAATGCCGACAAACAATTTAAAAAAGCCGATTAAGCCTTTGCCGATAAGTCAGTCTTTTTTGAATGTAAGTACCTCTACTATAAATTAAATGTTTAAAAATAACTGAAAATATTTCGTAGAGAGAATGGTGAGGAAAATATTTTACTGTTTTTAAGTACATAGAGTAGGGATCGAAATTTTGGATAAAAGCTGGGACCTAGAGACGGGAACTGTAGCTGGAAGAAAATCAAGAGGAACCAGGGATCAAATTCCGATTCTTTCAATAATATAAACTTAGAAATAATTTAGGTAATTTTAGTTTCATGTTCTTATATCCATCCGCACTTTTTACCATATCCGTCATCGGATCTCAGGTTACCGTGGAAATTTTCCACATCTATAAGCATGCCTAGTCCGTTCCCTATTCTTATGTTGATTTTGAGGGGAAATTAAACTAGAAAATCGTGACTGTTCTCTATGCCTCTAAAATTTACTTTAAGTATTTTTTATTCCAGAAATTCAAAAAATCAGCGAAAATGTTGAAACAAAAAAGTACATTGCCTGGCAATTTTATACTGTTTGGGGGAGTTTTAAACCAGGCCTATTTAGAATTAACAATGAATTGGCTTTGTAATATTTATGGACTTCCAAAAATTAAAAAAATTGGGAAGAATAATAAAAAGAGGCAAATTAATTTGAATGAGGGAAATATTGAGTTATTAAATGTTACTTTATTTGTTGGGTTGGATTCAGGCAAAATATGTTCACAAATCAACAAAAGTTGGCCCCAAGTACTTTTTAACCTTATTTTTGAGATATGTATATTCTAATTGAACCTCACAAGAAACTTGGTTGGCTATTAGGTGGGAAGCTGCCGAAGCGTTAACCCCTATTTATGATCCCCCTTAGCATCCCCCTTAGCGAGGGCCGGGTAAAGGGGCCGGGACAGTAACCTAGACCAAAACTTTTTTGACCTGAAACATGTCGTGAAGAAAATTTTAAACGCCGATTTTAATTTTTTTCTTAACCTGGCTACAGTATAAGGTAGAATTTTTGGTGCTTAAGGTGATTTCTTATAGTAATGTTGAACAAAATTTTTTATTTAATTAATTTCCGGTTACTTGTTTGACATTATTTGACTCACAAAATGTGAAGCATGCACAAATTGATGTGGAAGAACAAAAAGCTTTGGATGAACCTTTGAGTTGGGGTAGACTACGTTATGTGCAAATACTTAATGCACGTGCACAATTACTTGCAAATTTGGGAGAGGTGATTTTAACAAAAAAATCTTAATTAGAAAAAAATAAAATGGGTATGGGACATTAAATATTTAAAGTTCCGAGGGAAATTTATGGTACCCTTTTTAGACTTTTTAGGCGATACCCATCAACAGGGGTGATAGATATCCCAGCCCACGTGTAGGATGTCAAAGAAATTCAAGGAGAGTTATTGGAAGCGACCCTGCTTGTGAGAGATCTGATGTACTTCATTGCACTTTTGTAGCAAGGATGGAAATCTTTCGATACCGTCTCACAATAATTCAGTCTTTTTTGACCCTTCCACTTCTTTTTTTAAAATTTGAAAGGCCAATCCCAGTTTTATTGGCAGTAATCTGTAGATAATCTTTAGCTTTTATTGTTCAGTAGTACCCCTTTAATTTAAAAATTATTTTGTAAGGAATCAATTCCTTTTGTTTTGGCCGAAAGCGATGCTATTTGGTTAAGGAATCCATTTGAAGAATTGTTTCCAAATTTAAATTCATTGGATGATGTGGATTTAGTGTTGCCTTTAAATTCTCAAAATGGACAAATTAAAGGGCAACGATTTGCTTTTAATCCAATGTTTGCTTTTGCAACAAATGCTACTAGATTAGCCTTACAAAGGATGAATAAATTATTAAATGGAGAGAATTCTTCGAATTATTTGATGGATCAAGTATATTTTTTAAATTTTCAATCGTATTGTTAGACGAATGGTCTAATAAACTGGCCGTTTGGAAGCTGATTTGGAAAATATCATGCCCGGGAATCCAATCACTATCTTGATTTTAAAGGCCAATAAACCAGTATTCTTCCAACAATCCAGAAATTTTTTCTGGGATGCCGGAACCGGTTCCTTAGCTATAACTGTTCCGCAGTTCAAGTTCATAGATGTTTCCAAAAGCACCCAGGTTTTGAAATGAGTTCGTAAAAATTTGGAAAGAACTGAACACATCCCCTTTAGATATCCCTCAATTAATTATCATTTTATCAATAGGACGTCCTCAACCAATTATGTTCTAGTCAATATTCTGGACTTGTCTGTCGTGATTTTGATAGGTCAGATATAGCCGATGGTGCCTGGTTGAAATTAAGTGAAACAGAACGGCTTAGGGCAGCTAAAAAAGTTGGGCATTGGCCTTATATTGTAAATAATAATTTTTATGTTGGAGTGCATAATAAAATGGCTAGGTAATTAAAATTTAATTTTTTAATTTTTTAAAATTCCTTAATACTTAGACCTCACTATACATTACTCCTTTAAGCTTTGCTTGGAAGCTTAATAATCCTGCAATCGCAATCGTATTTTCATACAAGACTTCCTTTTTCAACTGTACGATTATGAATTTTAGTATGAGTCTGTGTCTATAAGTTTTTTATTCTATAATGAGAATAACTATCAAGTATCCCGCCGCAATGAAAAATAAATTCACCTTTTTGGGAATCCCTGAGAAAAATTTACATAATAACCGATATTAGGAATTCGGACGGAAGGTGAGACCTATCTTAAATAGTGGGCCAATGGCTAACTATTGGCCCCCCCTCGCCCAATGGCTAACTAGATTAAAACCGTATCTTAAATCATTTAATTTAGACAGGCTATAAACGGTCTTTGGTTTTTAACAGCGAAACAGAAATTGTGTAGCCTTTCAAAAGCTAGACGGGTTCTTAAAAAATACGAAAAAGTGTGATGATAATTAGTGAAAATTAAATTTATATCGGGTAAAAATTAATAATTTTAATTTATTAATAATTGATAATTAATCATAATTAATATTTATTTTTTTTTGACTTACTTATACTTATCTGTGTACTTATATTTATTTGATTTTGATAAAAAAAATACTTTTTTACATAAATGAGTGTTCGCATATTTTTTATTTTTATTACAGTCGAGAGTTATAATTAGACTAAAGAGTAGATCCGGCCAAACCAAAATATATGTATAATAATTTTAAGCAAATAATTATCCGCCGCTTTTCAAAATGCGGTAGGGTTCATCCTTAGATAGGCTTTTTTCCTGTTACTATCATAGAACGTGACGGGAAATCAAGAGAATTTTTTTAAATTATTAGAGATGTGGGATTCTCAGATTTATTTTCACAGGCTTTTCCACAAGAACATACATATCAACGAATCTTTTTGACTCCATTCTCTTTACTAGAGCCCGGACTGGGAGTGTCATACGAGAATCGAGATCTCGAAAAATCTCGAACCGAGAGCTTTCGAGCGAGATCTCGTCTCGATCCGGGCTCTACTATTTAGTGTATTATCCAGAACTCTCTTAGCTATAAATGAAATTTTTAAATGTTTCTTTTTATAATTTCATCGCCTATTTTTCAATTTATGAGTGAAATATCAAAAAAATTTTAAAATAAATTGTTGCTTATTATTTTATTTTACACACAAACTTTGGCCCAAAATATGGCCAATTATTGATTGTTTGGGAGATTTTATTTTTTAAAAAATGTATAGTATTATTGGAAAAAGATAAAGATTTTTTATTTTAGAAATTTATTCTAACCCAATTTATGCGTCACATTTTAATTCTATTTAAGTTTAGAGATGAAGGCTTACTCACCCTGTTTATTTAATAATGTTGGACCTTTGATTCTTTTCAGCCCCTTCGAAATCGTTATATCGACTGTATCTAGTAGAACCTCAATAACGTGTTTCTCGGCAGGGGTTTGCCGAAATTGATTTTAAAAACCAAGGGTGAAACGGCACTCCCTGCCTCTCAGCTGCCTCTCAAAAGAACCATTGGTTCAATTCTGTTCGGATTCACCACGAAGTACCGCGAGCCCAATGTACCGCCGAGCTATAACTTTCTTCAAAATTGTCGAATCCGTGGCGCTTTGGTATGATTCGATGCGTCTCGACCAGCTGAATCGAACCATACCAAGGCGCCACGGATTCGAAAATTTTGGACAAAGTTATACCTCGGCGGTACATTGGGCTCGCTCTGTACACTGGCCTGCTCCCATTCTGTTCACTGCTTTGACACCTGTTATTATAACTACGCATTCATGATTCACGAGCTTGGATAATAATTTATAACAATTGTTTATTAGTTAAGACCTTTAATTAGTTAAGACCGTTATACTCTTATAATTATTTTTCAGTTCCTCAGTAAAAAAGTCTGTCCGCAAATGCTTCCTAAACTTTCTTCTCTTGCGGACACTTGGCAATCTGCTGTGCATTATTATTATTTTTGTTTTAAACCCCATTTAATTCATCATAACAAATACAAAAACTTTTAAAAACAAAAAAATTATTAACTTCTTTGCATATAAGCACGCAAACATTTTACATAGTACACTTCTGTCTACCCCAACCCAGTCTACTTCAGAGCTCATAACTCGGTTCAAAAATGTTGAATCTAGACGATTTTGGTATTTTTAGACGCAGCTCTTCATGCTGCGTCGAATGGTACCAAAATTGACCCCCTACGACATTTTTACGTAAAGTTATGCGTTGCGGCAGTCCATGCAGCGGTAGACTGGCTTCTCCCCTATTTTACATAAATTCAATAATTTTCCTCTCTCATTCCTTTTTCTTTTCAATTTTTCCACTTTCTCCTCTCGACAGACTAGAGAGAAACGAGAACCGTCAACTTCCGCCTAATACCCCCACAAACAAAAAAAATTTTTTTTCATCATCAAAAGCATTGTTTTGTCTATGTTTGTTTTATTCATTTTCTCCCCTATATACAAGTCCATCTAAAAAAATAAAAAAAAAGAAAAATATATTCAATTCTACTCATAGCGCCGTAAAATAATTTTTTTCTTTTTTCTAAAAACTTTTTTACATTTGCCAAAAACTTTGTGGCGCTTTTATACACGCAAAAGTTGAAAAGCCAAAAAGGAGAGTGAATAGAAAAAAAACTTTTTTTTGCCTTCATTTGTGGAACTTTTTTTATTAGTTTTTTGTTTATTTATGACGAATTTTAAATTTAAAAAAATTTTTTCTATCCAATAAAATTACAAATTGATTCCCAATTTTTAGTTTAATCTATTTCTTGTAGCACTTATTTGTCCGCAATTAGGAAAAATTTATGCGGACGCAGTCCGTTGTCCGCAACAGCCTATTTGAGGGACCGCATAGAGAGACTAATTAATCCATGGTTCTTAATTGATTTAAAAATCTGCTTGTAGCCCTCAAAAACTTACCAGGGATGTCACGGGTTGAGAAAAATGTCGGGTCGGGTTTCCAAAATTTTTCTCGGATCGGGTTTCGGTTAACCCGTGACATCCCTGTTGTGGCCAGAAAATAATGTTGGGTATGGTGTGTGTAGGTTTTCACAAGGGAGTAAAGGTTAGTCTAATCCAGATATTTCTGGATCAAACTGCATATACAGCAGATTTTCAAGCATTTCGATACTTTTGCTCTGTCTCACATTCTGATTAAACATGAATGCTTGGATTCTAAGTAAAAAGTGGGGCCCCAAAACTTTAATTATCCCTCTTCCTTTCATTTTTTCTCACTTGATAATTCGAGGTAACGTAAAAAATAAATGATTATCCCCTCCACTATTTCCCGCCCTGTATCTTAAGCGAGAATAAATAAACATTAAAAAAAATTTAATTTAAATAAATAATGAGTTTTGTTGTTTCCCAAAACTTTCCCACGTTTTTATGTCTTTTTCAATCCTCTTAAATCCTTTGGGAATGGACTTGGATGTCAGGCATTTTATATATAATCCTTTATGTATTTCTAGAATGTGTTGAAAACTTTAATAGAAATTTTTATAAAAAACATTTTTGTTAGGTTTGTGTTGTGTTTAAATGCTGGGCGATCATCCGCAGCCGCAACCCTCAATCTTAATAATAAATCCGCAAACGAAATTCGCAATCTGCAAGTCAAGAAAATACTCCGGATCCGACAACTTAGTTAGGAACAGAAAATTTCGGAGATTACTGTTTTTAATATTTAATTCCTAAGCTTATGGCCGACGCGGCGTAATCTAGCGGATAGCACTGTTTGCATTATCGGAAGGAATAATAGTGGCTCGAGTTAATATAACTACAGCAACAATTCTCGAGTTTAGGGTTTAAACACCACCCAACAAATACCATAAAAACCGCCGGAAGTCACAAAAATTTTCTATCCTTCCCAAGGGTGTACTTAAAAATAGAAGGTTTTCAAGTCTCGACGTAAACCTCAGTTTTTCCCTATAATTTTCTCCAATAAAGTATCTTCCCTCTTTTTTCTCGAAGTTTCCATCGATTTTGTATTGGGCAAAACACCGCCGGAAGCTATATAGTGAGAGAGTCCTCGCAGTAAAAAGTGGCACGAAAAAAGAAGAAAAAAATTTGTGTATATATTACTGCAAGGCTTGCTAGGCTAGTCTCTCTACATATTTTTTTCCTTTCCAGAATGACGAATAAATTTAACTTTTTTTCTTAAATTTTAAATTTTAGCTGAACCTTTTTGACCATAAAATCTGATTAACTAAAAAACTTTAATTTGGTCGTTTCTTTTTTTTACTATGATGCTAGTTTAGTATGTATTTGGTTCTTAGCATAGATAATTTCGGGGCTAAGAATAAAATCGTATCGAGTTTCAAGTCGGGTTTAATATTTTCTTCGATCGGGTTTCAGATTGATTCTTGGTTAGTAGTTATCGAATCTATTTAAGAGTCCGTTTAAAATATCCCGCTTGTCGAGATAGACTTTTTTGGAAATACATATTGAATCTTGCTCAATCCTTAAACGCTGTCTCTATTTAGTACATTTGTTACCATGAGGTTATATGAATGAACATACAGGGTGGGGCAAAAGTTCGGCGACAAATGTTTTTAATAAATTGTAAAAAAATTTATTTAAAATAAAAAAATTATAAAATATAATTAATAGGGTATAATGATCATTTTATTAGAGCAATTGCTCAAAATGACCGCCCCTGCCTGAAATACAAGCATCCAAACAGTTACGGATGTTACTCACAATGGTCGCCCATTGTTCATCGGTTATTTCGCTCCTGGTCCGCTCCAAAACAATTTTCAGTTCCTCCGATGTTGCGTATCGGATTCGGCATACTTTTTGCTCCAGAATGGCCCAAATAGAATAATCCAGGGATTTAAATCCGATGAGTTTGAAGGCCAGAAACCTTTCCGACAAAAGCCATTTTCCGACAAAAGCCAAAGTCTATTTAGTACTTTTGTTCCCCTAAGGTTATATGAATTAACATATGACTAACAACATAGTTAGGACATAATTAAACGCGCGGAAAGTTTTTTCTAGTTAATTAATGCCCGAAGAATGTCCACAAACTTTTTTCTAGCCCACCTATTATTTCCCACCTTTATTTTTAATACATATTTTCTCACAAAAATTCTAAGTAAATATAAACTTTTATTTTAAAACTTGATTTATTTATTTTTCCTCTTCATTAATACTTTTTTACTTAATATTAATTAAATCAATAATTTATTTATTTAATCAAAAGTTCCCAATTTTTTTATTAATTTTTCTATTTTTGTCCTAAATTGTGGTCAAAAATAAAAATATTAATTAATTAATTAAAAGAATAATCTATTTTTAGATTAATAAAATAAAAATAATTTTTTCGTTTATTTATTAATGAAAAAATTTTTTTATAAACGTGACAAATAGAGTATATTTTTATTCTTATTTTTTGATAAAAGATATTATTTATGTAAAACAACTTTTTTTTAATAAAAATGCCAAATAAATGTTTTTAGTAACATTTATTTTTTTAATTATTATTTTTAAATATAGTAAATGCTTATAGAATTAATTAATTAATTATTTACTACCATTTTAAAAACAATTAAGGGGAGATTTTAATTAATACCTCTATTTCTTAAAATAAAAGTTTAAAAAATTTCTATTTTTAGGAAAACATCTCCTAAAATAAAAATTCTGCTTTTAACGGTTCTAATTAGAGAACTGATAGAAACGAGAATCTCGAACAAAAATATTGATAATCGAATAGAGATTTTTCGAGATATCTCGTATGATTCTTGAAGACCCTCCCTATTCTGTTTCTATTTCAATCGTTCCTATTACCTTGAGATTTTATTACCAAGTCAAAGCATTTATCAGTTTCGAAAGGCTCAAAAACGAAATTAAATTTAAAAAAGATTTTGCGAAGAGCGAAGACAGACATACAAGACCGAATTGTCTCTGATTTCGAAGCTTTGTCCTCCTCTCATTTTTTATTTTTATTTTGTTCGATCCTTCTATAATTTCCATTTCCAAGAATTTGGCTTTAGTATTAAGCTCATAATAAATTTAAAATATTTTTTTCACAAAATTTTTCCCCAAAAAAATTTTAGAAAAAAATATTTTTTCCTTCCCTTCCCTCAAAATTTATTTATTTATTAAAAGGATTTTACTCCTAAAACCTCTTCTTCTTCTTCCCTTTTTTTATTTTTTTTCCACAATTTATTGACATTTTTTTATATATTTTATTTAAAGCCTCCCCATTTTTCTTCAATTTAATACTTTAACGAAATCGATGCTTTTATTTAACATTACTACTTTACTTTAAATACTTTTCTCTTATTTTTATGTGAAAAAAAAATTTTTTTGAAGAATTATTTACTCAAAAAAATATTTTTTTGGAAGAACAAAAACCTCCTTTCTATCCATAATTTGTCTTTTAAAAATGCCTTTTTTTGAATTTTTTTTTCTTAGGCAAACTCCCAAGACACTCATTTTTAAATTGCAGGAATATATTTATTTATTGGGGAATTTTTTGGGTAAAAAATAAAATTTTTTATTTTTTGTTTTAGTTTAGTTGGAAAAATTGATTTTATTTAAGCCTCGACTTTAGAGCTGTCGGTTCGGAACCGACGGTCCTTTTTTGATCAATTTCAGGTATCCGGAAAAATATTTGTTAGAACCGTAATCCCTAATTGATTGTCATCTATTAGTAGAATAAATTTGGACGGGACCGAAACTTTACAACAAACTTTACAACCGGAACCAAAACCAAAAAATCCCGGAACTTCCAGCCTACCGGGACCGGAACTTTCGGTGAAGTTCTATCACCTATAGTTAGTAGGGTTGGTCCCCGACGGGGGGGGGAGGGCCACGGGGAAAATTTTCGGGGAGTCAGCGCCACGGGGGGGGGGGGGGACGGGGACGGGGAAAATTTTTTCATTTTTTACGGGGGGGGGGGGGGGGGGGACGGGGACGGGGGAAAAATTTTTACGGGGAAATTTCGGGGAATCAAAAATTTTTTTGGCGCCTTCGGCGCCAAAAATTTTCATTTTTTTTGCGCCGCAGGCGAAAATTTCGAGAATTTTAGATCTTCAGAAGCCGGATTTCGTCCATTTTTTGCGCCGCAGGCGAAAAATCTAGGTTTTTGAAGTTTAAAATATAATATTAAAGGTTTAAAATCGTTCTCATGAATCAAAAAAGTTAAAATACTCTGAAAATAAGTCTAGGCCGACGAGTAGTACTCGAACCTAACACTCCTTTAAATAAAGACAAGCGCCTTAACCACTCAACCAACCGCCTATTTAGTTATTGTTGAAAGAAAATGTGTTTCTCTTACTGTGAAAAAGAAATATCAAGTGAAAGAATATATTTTTAGTTCTTCATAAAAATTTCGGGGGGAGCTCGGGGAAAATTCTGGCACGGGAGGGGACGGGGACGGGGAAAATTTTTTCATTTTTCACGGGGGGGGGGGGGGGGGGGGGACGGGGACGGGGAATTTTCAAAAAATCTCTCAAATTCCCCGACTTTCGGGGACGGGGACGGGGACCAACCCTAATAGTTAGCCTTTCTTTAATTTACATCCTGCGGCATTTTGTAGACCTGTACGTTCGAGCTTTTCATCTAGAAATTACTAAAATTTAAGTGTTTAGTCTTGTTGATTCATATCTTCAATAATATAACAGTCATCTTTTTAATTGTTAATTTTTCCCTAGTTATCCCTAATTGAAAGAGTTTACAAGGGAACATCCCGAACTGTATGTGAAAATTTTGTATTTTTTCTGCACCATCGTGTAGAGCAGGGTCGAAAACCTATTATAGTAGGTTTCTTTTCCCCCCTGACCCCCATTTCGAAAAGTTATAGGGGTTCAAAGTTTTCGACTTTTGGATTTACCCCAATTTACCCCCAAAACAACAACAAAAACACAAGTTTTTTAAGACATTCGACTTGTTTATTTTTCAATAAATTAATTTTTCTTTGATTTTTGCACCGGAACAAGCAAAAAAATATTACTTATTTTACAAAACACGTTGTATTTTTTGCTCTTTTAATTAAATTCTTGTAATTCAAAGTATAATCCCCCTCCCCTCTTGTCATTAAACTTCTTATCATTTCTTTTTTTTATTTTTTTTATTCAATGAATGGCTTTTTTAAAGAATTTTATATGCATGTGCATTTTTGTTTGTTTGACATTTTTTTGTTTTTCATTCTCCTTGAGTTTTATACTAGAGACCCAAATGGACAACACCCAAAGGATCAACTAATCTGTTTAAGTCTTGAACTAAGGGGAACATAGAGGATTATTTATATTTTCCAATATTTACCCTCCAAATAAGAGATCTCGTTAGTGTACTCGAACCCCTATCTACCCGAATGATCAACACCCAAATGAGTCTTATATTGGAGTTTTGAACTAGGCGATTTTGAAGACTAGAACTAGGTGAACTTGAACTAGGTGATTAGTTTGGTGATGCGACTTTTGTGGCGGCCCAGACATTTACGGCCCCGACACTTTCGGCTCGACCCTATTTTGACGAGCCGTCAAAATTTTACCCTTTAGATAAGAGATTCTGTTAGTTATACATGAACAGAAACTTCGACTCTTTAGACTTGAAATTCGCCCCGTACTTTCTCTAATAGTCCCCATCCTTTCTTACTTTTTTATCTCCAAAGACCTCGATCTTTTGGGTTTAAAAACCTAGTGGGGTGAGAGAGGGCAAACATACCTAATATTTAAAAGAGACATATCAGCTTCCTCTCCGCTTCACTTATTATTGGCTTTTCCGACTTCCGGTTGCTGCTAATACCCCTCTTTGGCCTTTATGTATATACACTCTAAGAGAGAAATATACTAGAAAATATATACCTCCCCATCTGGCAATGTGGCAAAGACGAGAAATGCTCCTTCCCTTCCCCTTTAATATCCCTCCATTAAATATCTACTATATCTCTCTGACAGACCAGTAGGGGGTACATCTCTCTCAATATTTTTTTTTTGCTTTTTTTGCTATAAAATGGCCAAATTCATCGATAAATTGCTTTTAAAATAATATGTACTCTCTCTAGCTTTTTTACTCTTTTTCTCTTTTTTACTTAGCCCTTTTGTAAAAAATTTTGCTTTTATTTTTTGTTATCAGAAAAATGAGGGCTTTTTCACTCAATATTTTTTAAAATTTGTTTTCCCTCTCTCAGCATTGTTCTTTTAACCTCATTTTAACTTTACACATCATATTATGAGATGTGTCACTTTGAGGAAGCAATAAATGACAAATTTTGCTTAAATGGCAAAATGAAAGTTTGGCATTTTTAACAAATTGTTCAATTTAACCAAATTGACATATTAACATTTTAAAACGTTTGGCAAAAAGATTTTTGTCATTTTGTCGTTTTTATAGCTCTGTGACATTTTGTCGCATTGGTAAATTGTCCTATTTTACCTTGCCTGACATTTTGTCGTTCTTTGTTTTTTGTCAAATAAACTTAATTTTACTCATCATCTTCATTATTTCTATCCTTTTAACAACTTTTTTATATTTGTTTTTTATTTTCTTTCTATCCTCTCTCAATATTCTCTATTTATTCGCCAAAATCCTTCAGGCATTATTTCAAATATAGGCCAAAAAAATTTTTTTTTGTTTTTTTCTTATTCTTCCTCCCTCACTTTCCCTCATCTAAAATATATTTTTTCCTCATTTTAATGTGCTTCTCTTGTGTGGATAACCCTCCCTGCTGCTACATTATTTTTTCCCTTACTTCATCGATAGGTTTCTTCCCTTCCGCCGTGTGGCCAAATAATGTTTTGAGGTTATTAAGATGAGAGAACCTTTTTTGTGTGTTTCAACACTTTTTCGAGGAGTTTAGTTAAGGAAAAAAATTTTTTAATTAAAATAATACATCCAATACCAAACACAATTTATAGAATTTAGTTGTCCATAGATTGGCCAATAATCCCCAGATATCCGGGATCCAATATCTGTATTGAACTTTACGGATTGCCTGACCCTTTTCGACAGGATCTGTCAACACTAGCTGCCAAATAGACAATTGCAGATATTTAAATGGGCAACTAGATGGGAAAAGCAGATACCCGCTATTTAGATTTTGTCCCACGTGCGGACCAGAGGTGGATCGGAATTCTGATTTCCTTTCTGAAAATTTAGGCTGATTTCCGAGTTCCGATTTTTGAGCCATTTCCGATTCCGACAGTTCCGATTTCCGGCACCTTCGTCATTTCCGATTCACTTCTTATGCGCATTTTTACAATAATTAGGGGTACAATTAGGGGCCTATGTGCTTAATTTCACTATTTTTTTAAACAAAATTTTCAGTTTATTTATTTTACCAATAAACCAATCTATCCCAAATCCTTGTTTATTTATCAAAAAAATTTTTCTTCACAATTTCCCCCTTAAATTACATTTTTTCTCTTATTTTTTGACTCATTGCATGATACATGTCAACATAAGAAAATTTTTATTAGAAAGAGAAAAATGTTTTTATTTGGAAAGGAGTACAATAAAATAAATAAAAATATTAGCTTTTTTATTTAAAAAAATATTTTTTTATTTTTGTTTTTATTTTTATATGCATTTTTAAATAGAAAAAATTTTTTTTGACATTTTTAAAAAATTTTTTAAATACGTAATTTTTATTTTTTTTATCAAATATGGGTTATTTAAATATATTTGTTTTATTTTTTTATTTAAAAATGTTCGTGTGTTTGGTATTCTTTGTGTGTGTTTATTTTATTATTTTTATTTTTTGTGTTTTGGAATTTAATTAATTACGTGGTGTTAATTAATTAATTATTTAGTATAATTACGTTTTATATAATCATTTTTGTATTTTTTATGAGCCTGATTTATTTTTATGGCGGTGCCTATACAAAAATTATTGAGTTAACTCACAACACTTTATTACCTCAGATTTCTTTTTTGCCTTCCCTTTATCACTATAGATCCCTCGATATATTACCAAATCACCTTATCCCTGTAAATCACCGATATCCTTCTGTCACTCCAAATACGAAAATATATATCAAAAAAATTTTCCTTGACAAGTACGTATCGGTATACTCGGAAAAAATATCGCGGTTTACCGTACCATGCCTAACACTAGAGTTATTATCCCATAAAATGCCATTCTTAAAGGGAATTTAAGGAAAAAATTCAGAAAATTTCCTTAAAATTTACTAAAAATGACAGTTTCCTCCCAACCAAAGTTGGATGGGCTTGGAAAGAAGATTTAGACAAACAAAAATATTTATTTTTAATGAAACCTCCAAAATCGGGACACGCCCGAATAGTCGCACGGGTCGCCAAGTCATAACTTGCTTTAAGATTTCCGAATCTTTCCAAAATTAATATTAAACAATTCCTCTCATCGAGCTAAAGAGATTGTTACCTTAATAAGGGCCAGAACTTTTTTTCAAGTTATGGCTATGAGACCTTATGGCCGCGCGACTATTCGGGCTGTACCCTCCAAAATCGTTTAAGTTACCCCTCACCCCTCACTTTTTTACAAAAAAATCAGAAAACTTTTTAATCAAAAATAATAATTAAATTTTTACCCTCCTTCACTATACAATTTTTTAAAATTTTTTTGTTATTTTTTATAATAAAAATATAATTTTTATTTACAAAATTTTAAATATATAATTATTTAAAAAAATTATTTTTTTAGCTAATTACCCTATTCTTTCTCTCTTTTAATAAATTTATTTTATTATTTTGCTACAGACATTTTTGTCTAAAAAATTCTTTAAAAATTCATAAAAATATTCAAAAAAACAACAAAAAATCAATCTTTATTTGTCTTAAAAGATCAGAAAAAATTCCAGAATTAAACAAATTTCTGAGGGGCCGGAAGCCCCAATATTAGTTATAAATTAATTATTGTATAGCTAAAAATTTGTTTTTATAATTAATTGGAAAGTAGAGGAATTTAAATAGAAAAAGAAACAACAATTGCTGAAAATTGTGGTGATTTTTTAAATTTTTTAATTAAAAAAAACAAATTTTTCGGGTAAATTATAAGCAAGGTGAATCGGAAATGACAAAGGACCCGGAAATCGGAACTGTCGGAAATAAGAAATGACTCAAAAGTATGAGCTCGGAAGTTGGAAATCGGAGTTCCGATTCACCTCTGGTTATAAGGACTTGGATTATTAATATGTATTTTGTAACTTTTGTCATTATTCATCCCTCTGCCCACTCTGTGGCCCAAAATTGGTTGTATTTGGGTCAAAATATAAAAATGTTATGTAGCTCATCGACAGGCCTTGTCAGGCTGAGAAGAATGAGCTACAATTTGCTGTTATCCCATCATATATGTATATAGAAAAACAGGCCAAGGATTTATCTAAGAAATAATACTACAGATTCGACATCCAATAATCCTACGAAATTATATAAAAACTTAACTAAAGTTCTCTTATGTATATTGACAAATCTAAAATGAAATGTCCATGAAATTCTTTACCGATTTCCAATTCTATTACTGAATTTTTTACTTAGAAACCCTTCTATCATTCCCTCCCCTCATCCTTCTACCCATATTCCCCATATACCCAGATTCCCCATATACCACCCTTTAACTTTGTTGCCAAACTTAATAGTTAGTATATAACTATTTTTATTTAAAATTTAAACATTTTAGAAGCCCAGAATCACAACAACCAACTCGATCGAAAATCATCACATTTTACAGAAACAACAGTTAATATTGTCCGTGTCTGTTTACGTCGTGTAAGAGTAATTCGTTGTCGTTTACCTCTCGAAACGATAAAACAAAACAACAAAAAAAGTTTTCAAAACGACGCCTTCAATCCTGAAGTCGGAGAGATTAACAGCGTGTTTCAAAACAATGGGCTGCACAATGAGTCAAGAGGAGAGGGCGGCCTTGGAGAGATCAAAAATGATAGAGAAGAATCTGAAGGAGGAATTTGTTCACGTAATCTTTTTATTTTTTATAAATACTTGAAAAAAATTTCTAGAAATTTTTATAGATCCAAAAAAATATCTCTGAAGTTTTTAAACAATTAAATATTCTCAAAAAAATAATTTCCCGTGCCGGGAATCGAACCCGGGCCGCGTGGGTGAAAACCACGAATCCTAACCACTAGACCACACGGGAACACACTAGGTTTTCTTTAAAAACTCTTTTCTTTCAATAATACTAGGAGTAAATAGAAAGATGATCGTAATTAATTTCTCTCTTTGGATTTTAGAATGGAAGGAAAATGAAAAAAAATTTACCCAGAAATTCAATTCAAATTGCTAACTCCCTTATTGGATTCTTAATATTTACAATTTATTTATTCATTTTTATCCATTTCAGGCCTCCAGGGACATCAAATTACTTCTGCTCGGTGCTGGAGAATCTGGAAAATCGACTATTGTGAAACAGATGAAGTTAAAATTTTTTTAATTTTTAAAAACAAAAAAATTTTCAAGAATTATCCACGAGTCAGGCTTTACAGCAGAGGACTACAAACAGTATAAACCGGTAGTTTATAGCAACACAATCCAATCATTAGTAGCTATTTTACGAGCTATGGGCAATTTATCTATTCCTTTTGGATTGCCTGAAAGAGAGGTAAAATAGATATTTTTTTTATCAATTTATCTCGATAACTAAGTGAAAAAAATTATTAAAGAAACCTCGACTTATAATTTTTTGTTTGTCCATTATTAACTTGCTGGAAACCGTAAAGTGCCTTTATTTAAAAAATATTTTTTCTTGTTGATTAAGTTTATAAGTATTCACTCTAAAATTACCTAAGGCACCTCAGAATTACTCCATAAATTATCAAAAGCTAGTTATCAAAACCATTTTATCCCTAGTTTTATTTAGTGAGTGCTTGGATTTCGATCTGAATTTTGAAAATATTTATTTAATTAAATGGAAGGGATGTTTTTTAAGCGATGAATAACCTCTAAAATAATAAAAATAATTTAAAAACTTTCAGTTAGACTCCAAATTAGTAATGGACGTAGTTTCCCGCATGGAAGATACAGAACCTTTCAGTGAAGAATTACACGCAGCAATGAAGCGATTGTGGACTGATTCTGGTGTTGAGGAATGCTTTTCACGTTCTAATGAATATCAATTGAATGATTCTGCTAAATAGTTTAAACAACTAAAAATCTTTAAAAATTATTTCCTCTCTATTTTTTCAGCTTTCTCGACGATTTGGAACGTTTAGGACAGCCCAATTACGAACCTACAGAGCAAGATATACTTAGAACTAGGGTTAAAACTACTGGAATTGTTGAGGTGCCATAATTTTTGAATTTTAAAATTTTTAAAAAATTTCTAAAATTTTTTAAATTTTTTAAAATTTAGGTCTTTTTCACCTTTAAATGTCTAAATTTCAAATTATTTGACGTTGGAGGGCAACGTTCTGAACGGAAAAAATGGATTCACTGTTTTGAGGTTACTAGAGAGTGTACTTGATATATAAAAATAATTTTAAAAATTTTTAGGATGTTACAGCAATTATTTTTTGTGTGGCAATGTCAGAGTATGACCAAGTATTGCATGAGGACGAAACAACGGTAAATTGCATAAAAAGCATTTATTTTATTTAGTGATATTAGTTATTTAAGAAAACCTAGTGTGTTCCCGTGTGGTCTAGTGGTTAGGATTCGTGGTTTTCACCCACGCGGCCCGGGTTCGATTCCCGGCACGGGAAATAAATTTTTTTGAGATTATTTAAATGTTTAAAAATTGAAAATAAATGAGAGAAATTTTTTTAACTTCGAAAAAATTTTTACAAATTTCTAAAATTTATTTAAATTCATTTAGAACCGAATGCACGAGTCTCTTAAATTATTTGATTCAATTTGCAACAATAAGTGGTTTACTGATACGTGGGTTTTTTGATTAAAAATAATTTTTTTTGGATTTTAATTTATTTTAAAAATTAAAAAATTCTTTTTAAGGTCCATAATTCTATTTCTCAATAAAAAAGATTTATTTGAAGAAAAAATTAAAAAGTCTCAACTTACTGTTTGCCTCCCAGAATATAACGGTAAAAATTAAATTTTTTACTTAATATTAAATAATTTTTTATTTAAATTTTGATTTTTTGATTTTTTTTTCAATTTTTATAATTCGTTTTAATTTCCCAAAAATTAGAAAATAAAATCTTTTCTTAATCAAAAAAAAATTTTTTTCACAAAGGCCGTCCCGACTACCACGAAGCTTCCGCCTACATCCAAGCCCAATTCGAAGCCAAAAATCGTTCTACAAAAAAAGAAATTTATTGTCACATGACTTGTGCTACAGACACCACAAACATTCAATTTGTATTTGATGCCGTAACAGATGTTATAATCGCCAATAATTTGCGAGGATGCGGCCTATATTAAATTAAAAATAATTAATTATTTTGTTTTTTGATCTTTAAAAAATTTTGTTTTTTTTAAAAATAGTATTTACTTATATTTTAAATTTTAGAGAGGGTTACAAAAAAGAATTTGAAAAAATATTTTTTAGAATTTTGTTGTATTAAAATTAAAAAAATTTTTTTTCTTAAGTGGTGTAAATGCCCAGATCGTACTTAATATGTCCGCAAATGACTTTCTGCAAAAACACGCATTTTTGCAGAAAGTCAATTAAAATCATTTGCGGACATGTGGAGGACGAGCTGAACATTTACGCCTAGAGTGGTAACCCTTGTTAGTAAATAATTTACATATTGACTTTATTCAATGTTTATTTAAAAAGGAAAACAATTGCTTTGAAAAAAAAATAAAAATGTTTTGGGACTAAAGTCTGAATTTACCTTTCCCTGAATTTCCCGTAAAGAAATCTTGAAAAAATTCCCTAGCGATTGTTTTATTTCTGCCTCTTTTCACATTCTCTATATTGATAAATTTAATAGAAGGGCAAAAACATCTCTAGGTTTTTCGTAGGGTTGGTCAAATCTAGTTTGGAATAGGGCATTCGGTTTTTGGCCAAATACAAGTTTCATGGCGGGGAATTTTAAAAAAATCCGTGTAAGGGAGCAGGCCGATATACCGCGAGCCAAGTATACCACTGAGCTAAAACTTCGTTCAAAATTGTCAAATCCGGACGCTCTGGTATGGTTCGATGCTCTGAACGAAGTTTTGAAGATTTGACTGTTTTGCCCAAAGTTATAAACAGTCAATATAGCTCGGCGATATACTGAACTCGCGGCATATCGGGGGTGCCTGTTTTTAATTTTAGATCTTAATTTTTAAATAAAAATCTTTTTAATTCTGATTTTAACAAGTTTTTTTAAATCTTACTAAAATTCGTGAAAAATAAAAAACATAAATCCCAAAATTTCCCTTCTATTAAATTAATTTTTTTGATATACAAATTGAATTTTTCTTTTTATGCTTTATATGCTTGTACACTTAAATTTACATTTTTTATAAATCAAATTTTTTCTAAAAAATATTTTTTTAATTCACACTTTTCTTCCTATTTTCCAAAATTATTTTTTTAATTTCCTATTTTTTTGCTAATTAAAATTTATTTTTTTGCTGCTTTCCTCAAAAAGAATTTTTTGTTGTTTCCCAATTGTATTATATTATATATTTTTTTAATTTAAATTTCAAAATTTTTGATTTAAGAAAACCCCCTTTTTATAAAATTATTTTCTAGCAAGTTTAAAAAAGGAGTTGATTTCATAACGAATCTTGTTCTGAAGCTTTTTCAGAATGTGGTCGTCTAGAACAGCCGTATCTTCAGTGACTTTATTAATTCGAAATCCGACAACGATTTTTTTTTCTCAATCTGTCCCATTTCTGATATATTTATATAGACCCCGTTATGAGGAGAGCATTATAGAGCGGCAGCCATTCAATTAGAGAAAATATATACAGAAAATTTTTGAAAAGGAATCTCCAAGTCCCTTTCCCCAAATTTTAAATTTATTTTTCGAAATCCAAAAGATGACAAAAAATTATTGTCCGTTGGTAAATAAAATATAAATTTGTCTTTAGTTAAAACTAGGGTTGTCGGTTTCAAACCGAACCGAACCGAACCGAAAAACCGAAGATTTTCGGTTCGGTTTTTCGGTTCGGTTTCGGTTAACCGAAAATTTCGGTTCGGTTTTTCGGTTCGGTTTCGGTTAACCGAAAATTTCGGTTCGGTTTTTCGGTTCGGTTTCGGTTCGGTTCGGTTTGAAACCGACAACCCTAGTTAAAACAATAATCAAAACAAAAATCTTTGAAAATATTTATTTTATAAAAAATCATTTATTAATAAAAATATATATGAAGAATTAATTATTTAAACAAACAAAAGTCCATTTTTTGAAACAAATTTTTTTTATAAATTTAATGGACTTTTTGAAATTTTTAGAAAAAAAATTTAAAAAAAAATAAAAGCATGGCCCGTTAAAAATTTTAAATTTTTCGACGCGTGGTGAAGTGCGGCGCAAACCGGAAATTTAATGGTTTTGCACATTAAAAGGGCATAGAAACAATAATAACGTATTAAAACATTTAATAATATGTGGGCATTTTAAATATAATTCAAAAAAAATTTTCTTTGAATTTATTAAAAATTTCTCAGATTTTAAAAAATCAAATTTAAAATGCCCAAAATTCTTTTTAAATAAAATTAATTTTTATAATTTTCAATTAGAGTATTTTTTTAATAATTATTTATTTATTTACATTAAGAGGGAAAGGAAAATATCCACAAAATTAATTTTTTCTGCTTCTCATTATTCAAAAAAAAATTTTTTTGGGTGGGGAAATTAATTTTAGAAAAATTATTCTAAGGGAATCAAATTAAAAAAATTTTTTTTTTAAATTATTTAAAAATCCCTTCAATAAACAAAATAATTTATATTTTTCATATTTTTAAACAATCCTATCTCTGTTGTTTGCTAATTTGCAGATCGCTTATAAGACTACTAGCTTCTTCATCCAAATCTTCATCGTCAATAGAAGGTAAATTTTGTGGTGGTAATTGTTGTTGTTGTTGCTGACAAACCTTAAAAACATTTATTTATTTTTATGTTTTTATATAAAATGTTTGGGAATCAATGTTTAGAGAAAAAAAATAAATATTATTTTAACCATTGTTTGTTGTTGAGGCAACATTGTTTGTTGTTGAGTAGACTCATAATGTTGTTGTTGATGTTGTAATGGCAAGGTTTGTTGATGTTTTTGTTGTTGGTAATTCGAACATTGTTGCTGTTGGTAATTAAAAGATGTTTGTTCAAACATCCTTCTTCCTTCCAAATGTTGTTGTTGATGTTTTTGTTGAGAATAGTGTTGTTGAGTTGGATAATTGTTGTAATTGACTCCAACATTTTGTTGTCTAGAAATATTGTTTTTAGGAATGTTGTTTTTAGGAAAATTGTGTTGGGATTGTTGTGTTTGTGAATGTTGTCCCATTATTTGTTGGTTATAATGTTGATAATTTTGACCAAACATTAAATGATGCTGTTGTTGGTAAACATCATAATGTTGTTGAGTGTTTGCAATAACAGAAGAAGGGTGTGTTTGTTGATATTGTTGATGTTGGTGATATTCTTGTTGTCTTTGTTGTAACTTTTGATGTTGTTGAGGAATATAATTAGAAGGAACAACAGTATTGCTTGTTTGTAAGGGAGATGTTTCTGGTGACAAAAGAGAAGGAAGCATTTGATTATTATGATATAAATGTTGACTGTTTTGTTGCTTGTTTTGTTGCTGTTTTTGTTGAAAGTTTTGTTGTTGCTGTTGTTGTGAATGACATTGTTGGGGATAGCCTGAAAACGATGTTTCTGCTGTAGTCATAAAAGAGACAGTTGAGTCTGACTGAGTTGGTTGATTTTGATAATAAAATTTTGGGTGATAACCTAAAAATACGTTTAATATTTTTATTTAAAATGTTTTCTCAATCCCAAGGGTTCTTGACCCCATCCCCGATATATTTAACACTACCACCATGTTTTTGGTCCTACCCTATAGATAATGCTAAAAAAGAACCATAATGACGATATTGTTGAACAGGTGTATTTTCAACAGTATAATCAGCAGCAACAGGCATAATAGAATTATCTAGAGCAAATACGTCATTTTGTTGTTGTTCAGTTGTCCATTTTGATTTAACTCTATTATCAACAGGAATAACATTTTGAACATTTGTTGCTACTGTTGTCCCACAAGAGAGTTCATTTGAATGTTGGGGAGAGTAAAATGTTTGTTGTTGGTGGTGTAAATGTTTAGAAACATCTGGACTGGGTATAGAATTATATGTTGTCGACAACATTAAATCCTCGTTTGTTGTGTTTCTATTATAAAAATAGGAAGAAGGATGTTTTTGTTGTTGTTGAGGAAAGGCAGCAACAGAAGGGTTAAAAGGAACATTTCTTGTTGTTGACTGCCTTGTATCTGTAGGCCAAACATTTTGTTGTGTTTGTTGTTGTCTAAAGTCTTGTTGTTGCATTAAAACCTCGTTTCGTGGAGTATTTGAAATACTAAAACGTTGCATTTGGGTAATAGGGGAATTGGAGTCTGTAATTGATTCAATCCATTGGTTATTGTCTTCATATTGACGACGCAAACCGGGGGCAACTGTAGCTGTGGCTCTTTTCTGTGAAGCTGGTTGTGGATTGTTGGATACGTTACTATTTGGCTGAAGACCGGTCGAATCCTAAAATTATTCTGATTTTTTTAAAATTACAACTATTCTCCTTGACTAAAGGGAATCCTTATAAATCTAAAAAATCAAGTAAAGCAGCAGGTCATGGACTTGGGCTGAGTCTAAGAAATGCTTAGTTTAGAAACCTAGATAATCCAAAGGCAATAGAAATACAGGATTGGGTCTAGGTTATAAAGTCTCCAGAAAAACTCTCCTTATTCTCAAATATTTATTCTTTTTGGGAGGGAGAAGATTTCCCGATCCTAGGGATTTAACCAATATTTAGCTAGCAATCGGAACAAATAAAAATAAGTATTTTCTACCTGCCAATTAAACCCTTGTTGTGGAGAGTATTGTAACATTGGGGCAACAGACGCAAGGGATTTATTCAAAGCTTTAGACTGGTTAATTATTCCACCCTCAGAATTTCCACTTGGAGAACCATTATTAGATAGAAAATGTTGTTTCTGTTCTAAAGAAGATTGCCTTTGAAGCTGTGAAGTATTTGAAGGATTTTGGATGGAGGAAGACGGTGACTGATTTTTGCTTTGATTTTCTACAGAATTCCCAACATTTTGTTGTTGTGAAGTATTTGTTGCTGGGGAATTATTTAAAGAATTCCCCCCTCCTCCATTATTTTGTTTTTGTTGTCTTTCCACACTTTCATTTGAACAGGGAATTATTTCTTCAATTAAATCAACACAATTTTCATCATCTTCTTGGTGATGTTCTCTAAGTGTTGGCAATTTTGTAATGTTTTGATGTTGTTGTTGTTGATGTTCTCCTGTTGAGTCGGGTGGAGGGGTTGTATAGCAAACCTTTATTTTAAAAGAGAGAGGATTAAATTTTTTTTATTCCGGGAAGTGATTTAAAAAATCCAAAAATATTTTAAAAATAGGTACACGCGGACCGAACTTTTGTCTAGTCAAAATTCGGGTCAGACCAATTTTACCTTTTTAAAATCTCTCAAAATAATATTGACCCAAAATTTGACTATAATTCAATCAAATTTTAATCTTGATCTATTTCTGAAAACGGTAGGATATCAACATAATTATCATGTCATAATTTAGTTAGTAAAGGCAAAAAATGCTCACATCAACTTCGCGATCCTCATCACTACTGCTAGCACCATAAGGCATCCTGAAATTTAATTATTTTTCATTTTTAGATAAGAAAATCAAAAAAAAATTATCAAAATCTCATTTAAAAAATATTTCTCATAAAAAATCCACTAACGCGTAAGGAGTTCCATCTGGCCTTATTCCAATTAGCCCATAATCTTTTGCTTTTTTCCTTTCTTTATTTGCTTTGGCAAAAGTCCAAACAGTTTCCCCGTGTTCATGAAAAACGTGTTTTCTGAGTGAAGAGGGATCTGTATAGCGTTTAGAACATTGAAATACTGGACATCCATAATCTTTTTCGTCTTTATGTGTTCGGTTTTGATGCTTGGCTTTGTCTGAAGCATTTGTAAAGGTCTGTAATGATTGAAGATTTAAAAACTGAAATAGGCCGAAAAGTCAAGGCTCTCTTGATAGAGATCCCGTTAATATAGACAACAACGATATTTTTAATATATCACCATTTCATGGTGGCTCTCATTCAGAGGGGCTTTATTCCAAGGTGGGGCTCTTCAAGGTGGTGTTTTATTAAAGAAAATATGACAATCTACAATCCAATAGGATTAATGGAGAATCTCGCTATAGGCTAGCGTTATGATCAGCATTCCCTCCAGCCACGATATATCACTAATAAAGAGTTGTAGAGGGAAGTAAATAGATCTCATTGGGTTTCGCTGTTCCAATCAGTCCTAGGAAAAGGACAACCGAAACTCCAAGGACAACTGTTTATTTTCTCTCAATGGCAATATTTACTGTCCCTATCACTCTTTAGAGCAATTCATCACTTCCTCTCATTCCAAAAAATGAATTCTAATATAAAAAATAGGCTCTTGTCCAGTTTATGCGTCCAATCGACTTTTATGCGTCCAATGAAAGTTTATGCGTCCAATAAACAAAAAATTGGATTTTTCTTGGTGTTGCAAAGATGGGGTATGGCTCCAAAGCATTTCTTCATGTTCGGGACCTACGGCCACATGGTCTGGGAACGTTCCTTGCCCTATCCCTCGAAATTTCGGAAAGTTATAATTGTTTTTCCGAAATTTTAAAAAATTGGCTATAACTTTCCGAAATTTCGAGGGATAGGGCAAAGAACGGTCCCAGACCATGTGGCAGTAGGTCCTAAACATAAAGAAATGTTTTGGAGCAATACCCTAACTTTGCAATACTAAGAAAAATCCAATTTTTTGTTTATTGGACGCATAAACTTTGATTGGACGCATAAAATGGACAAGAGCCAAAAAATATAGTAAAGTACTTTATTGCAATGAGCACACTGATAAGGTCTATCTCCTGTATGAGAACGTTGATGTGTTTTAAGATTTTCCAACCGACTATATCTTTTAACACAACGAACACCATCTGGATCAACATGCTGAAAAACAATTTAATGGAAAATTTGTAAAGCTTGTAGTACCTCGCAAGTATAAGGCTTTTCTCCACTGTGTTTTCTAACATGTTGTGCCAACATATATTGAGCATTGAAAGGCTGTTCCCTTTTACAACTTGACCATCGACAGAAGAAATGTGGTGCCTTTAAATTTCATAAAGTCAAAAAGTTGGCTAATCGTATTAATTATATATCCTTGGAAGCTTCTTCGATTTAAGCCTGATCCCAAAATTTTTCTTGGGGTGTTTAGGGCTTGGTCTGTCTTGGTTTACAGGCTATCTCGATCCAGGAAGATGTTCTGGCTTGGACAGCTCTAAAGCCTAAAACCTCCAGTTCTTTCTAATGACATTATAACGTGGGTTGATATACCCAAATCTCCAGTTATTAACTTATTTCTATCATCCCACTTTTAATCTACTATTACCTGTTCCATTCTCACGTGTACATTATTTACATGTTCCACAAAAGTATCCTCATTATTAAAAACTTCTTTACACCTGTCCCATTCACAAGATATATTTGTGCGCCTACGAAATTCTCCATCTGTAGGGGAGGCTATAGTGCCAGCTGGGGAGGATGAAGAGCCATAACCCGACCCACTGGGAGAGACACTTTGGGTCATTGAGGGCATATTATTGTTTTCATAATGGTTGTTTATATTGTTGGCATTGTGTTCATTTAAGGAGGGTTTCTGGTGTTTTTGTTGTTGTACCACAGAGTTATATGGTAATATAGCATAATGGCCGGAATGATCAAGATTGTCTGGAAAAATAAATGAGTAAGTCTAAATGTCTAAAAATATTTTCCTTACTCTTTTGCTGATTATTTATGTTATTTTTAAAGGATGTTGATTCGATGTTGATTAGGTGATCACCATCAACACTAAATAAATAATTTAGAAAGAGTAAAGGGAGGACAACAATTATATACTAGATCTCTCAGGATGAAGTCATTTTTTGGAATCTTATAAAATATTTCGTCCAATGTTCAAAATTTATTTCCAGTACTGGGTATGGCTCCGTGAGTCATGAAAAAAGGCTCAGGGCGGAATTAAGATTTTAAGATGCCAGGAATCGGAGCTCCGAAAGAGCTCCTCGAAATAATGTTCTTCCGTTCAAAAAACGTTTCTCAGGTACAGGCACTATCATTGTTTTTGACTCCCTGTATTATAGTGCAAGTTTAAGCATGCTAGGATACTTCAAAACCCTATATCTATTACTCAATTTAGATTCTATAACGAAAAATTCACCTCATTCTACGTTGCTTTTTTGGAATACGACCCCCAGTATTTGTCCCATTACCACTAGCCAAATCTTTATCAGTGCCGCCATTCCGTCTTTGCTGTTTTTGTCTAATTTTTGGGACTTGTTGCAAATTAAAATTGTTGTTGTTTAAGTTATCCATTGTTTGGTTTTGTGGTGGATAATTTAAATTATAGCCTTGTTGGGCTGAAAACATTTAGAAATTAAAGAATTCATTTAAGTTATAGGTACAGCTAGTTGAGTTTGTTGCACTACTGCTGTGGCTGTGCATTGAAGAACGTCGTTTGGTGGTTGATTTTTGGGCTGTTGCCGATAAATCAACAATATCTGTTTAAAATAAAATTTATTTTTAGTCGTGGAGTTTCCCTGAAGAGCCTCAGATCCAATATTCGACTTCGGGAAAGACCCATTTTAACTTTTTTTGGCTATCTTATCGTTGAAATAACATCAACTCGAGTAAAATCGACACCTCTTTTAGCTGTTCCTGTCCCAGTCTGCTCAAATCTGAAATTCACGGGAGATTGAGGAACAGCCGTATGTAAAGGAAATGGTGTAGTTGAAGGATTAGAATTACAAGCAACAGGTCTAAAAGCAGTATTATTATTACAACAGCCATTATTAGTTTGTTGTTGTTGTTGTGCTGCTAATTGTTGCAACAACAAATTTAAATTTAATCCGTTTAGATGACTGTTGTTTTGATGTTGGAATGTTTGTGGAAGTCGTTGTTGTTGAAAAGAACTTAAAGGGGGAAGAGAGAATTGTTTTCCATGTTCATGTTTTAAAATTTAGAGTTTTTTAAATAACACGTTTTAAAGTTCTGATTAGGGTTGTACCCCGTCCCCGTCCCCGAAAGTCGGGGAATTTGTGCGATTTTTTGAAAATTCCCCGTCCCCGTCCCCCCCCCCCCCCGTGGCACTGCCTCCCCGAAAATTTTCCCCGTGGCCTTCCCCCCCCCCCCCCCGTCGGGGAACAACCCTAGTTCTGATGCTTATTATAACTTAAAACTTGTTTAAGCTTGTTTCTAAAAAACTTAAAAGATGTTTTTTAAAATTCAGAAATAAGACTTGTTCCTAAACTTCAGACTTGTTTTTAGACATCATACTTAAGTTTAAGACTTTCCGTTCAAACAAGCAAGTTTTAGTTCAAATTTTAAAGTTATTAACGTACAAATTTAAAGCTTAGGTATAATGTTTGGAGAACATGTTTTGGGTTTAGAATGTTTTTAACACGTTTTGATGTTTTTATGTTTATTCTAAACTTAACATGTTTGGAAAACATGTTTTCGGGCCCTCAAACATGTTTTAAGCATTATGCTTAAGCTTAAAACTTGCCCGTCAGACAATCAAGTTTGTAGTATGTTCAATTTTTAAAATTTTGTTCGGACAAGTTTAAAGCTTAAGTATAATGCTTAAAAACATGTTTTAAGTTTAGATGCTCATAAAAAACCAACGCAAAATTCCTTTGTTGTTGTTGATTAAATAAAGTAGCATAACTTAACCAATTAAATAAATGTTGCTGTTGTTGCTGAAGAATTCCAGGCGTTGCTTGGAATGTTGTTTGTGTTTGTAAAGGTGTGTGTTGTTGTGATACTGGTCTACTAAAAGAGGAAGGCCCTTCAATTGTTGGAATACTTGGAGGGGAAAATTTAGTTGTTGAGGGGCTTTGTCTTTGTTGTTGTTGTGATTGTTGTTTGGGAGTAATTGAGGAATGACTACTTGGGGGTTGACTGTTATTTATTGACATATTATTACTGTTTGTTAAGAGCGGAGATGAGCAGATACCTTTAAATAAAAAAGGGAGATAAGTTGGACGACACTAATTGATACAATCCTTAGGGCTGAAAAGTCTCTTATATCAAGAGTATATTAAATGGAGAGAGAGAGGGACGAGGAGGGGGGGGGTGTTGCTTAAAAGGCTCTCACATCCAGTTGCCACCCAGCTTTTAAAAAAAACGATCCTCAATTGTAGCGTGTTTTGAATTTAGTGTATTTTACAGTAAGATTCTAATAGAATTTTCATTATTTTTAGGAATCTACTGACCAAACACTTTTAATATTTTTCTAAATTTTAATTTTTCTGTTATTTTACAAAAAAAATTCTCAAGCATTCAATCACTACACCTTGAAAATTTTGTTCATTTCCATTGTTAGTATTCCCTCTCAAAGCCATATAAAGTTGTAAAATTGCTGCCTGGCTAGCTGGAGGACTTGCAAACATTGTAGAAAGTAATTGGTGTTGCTCGGGTGAAAGAGGGGGCAATCCTGTATTTGGAGCTATATTTGTAGTTATTGCCCCAATATTGTTTGTTGGGGTGTTTGGATGTATTGTTGTTATATTATTGTTGTTGTTATTAAATGCTCCCCCACAACCACCTATATTAACTAATTCGGCTCCTTCTGTACGCGCTCTAATTGTTGATAAGTCGGGATCGAATGCTGCTGTTCTTTCGTTGGCTAGAAGAAATTTTTTTAATCTTTGAATGATTATTTTTCGTTAATCTAGAATTAGATAACACGTTAACAATTTAATATACACCTTAAAATGGTTGTACATATTTTAAATTGATAATATTTCCAGCTAAATTGATATCCAAATTGTAAGAGTTGTATCTTATATGGAGAGGTTCTATTATCGGGCGTCTCTTATATAAATGTTCGATTGTATAGGGGAATTATTAGAGCTATCTAAAACTCATGGTCTAGAGACTTGGGATTTGGGTAGTTCTAAAGAATGATACAAGAAGAATGATACAATTTTCTTCCCTTGGAAGAAAATTGCCTTGTACTAAACCTAAAGAATCAAATGAATAAACTCAAAAGTTACAGTTAGAAGTCTCTCTCATTGTTTATATTGCTGTACTTTATATTTTTTTAGCGAATTTTGGCTGAAAAAAATTTAATTAAATAATCCAACCCGAAAAAGAAGAAGATCCTTCCGATGAACTATTAGTTGTTTTCGTTCCAATACTGGCATCTGTTGTACTCGACATACCAGAAATTAAAGAAGGTGGTGTTCTTACCTTTAAAGAAAAAGACTATTTTCGAACCTTATATTTAGATACGCCCTTTTAACTATAAAAATCAGCTTATAATGGGTTTATCTGAAATAGAGGGTATCGCTTATGTAGACCCCCCCCCAATGGCCAAAAGAGATGCTTTTTTTCAATCTGAAATTAGAAACTGATCCGAAAAAATTTTTGAAACTCCGATCCGAAATCGACCAGACTTTTTTTACTCAATCCGAAACATCTCTAGTGGCCAAACAAAAAAAGAAATTTTGAACTAAGTAATTAATTTCGAGGGTCTTGACTTTATAAAGAATTGCCGTTTAAAAATGTGTTCTTTAAATTTATCAAAATAATCACATTTTTATTAAATTTTTAACTTTATTTATTTACCATTTTTTCATTATTAATTCTCGAGTTGTTATTTTTATTACTATTTAAATTGTTGTATTTGCCAATATTTTTTTGATTACCGTCTCCTTCATTACCGCGCCCGCCGATAGAGGCATTATTATTATCGCTACTTATACTTCCATTTTGTGTCATTAAACGTACTAATTGGGCTGCCTTTGCTGTAGTTGCTATATTTGTAGATGTAATGGCGGAAGGTGAGGAGCAGGCGGAGAAGGAAGAGGAAGAGGAAGTGGTTGATTCCTATTTTTGGATTGAAAGAATTTTTTCTTAAATTTTTTTGGCTAATTTTAATGGTTCTTAGATAGCGTTTAATGAAGATGGGTTATTAATACATAGACAAGAAAGTTGTATGAAGGTATTAGGCAGTAGGATCAGAAAAAGGATCAGAAAAAGGATCCAAAAAGGCCGAATATCCTGAAATTTTCGGTTCGGATATCAGATCCGGATATCCGAGGATTTCCAACTATCGACAAACCTATTAGTCAGAACAAAAGATAGGAGGATAGGAGGTAGATAGGACGTATCGCTTTAGAAACTCCCCCACCTAGTGGTCAATCAATTAGTTTTTCGACTTCCGACTTTTCGGTGTTTTGTTTTTGCTTAAAATTAATTTTCAAATTCTCGTGAGAGAGGCTCTTTTTAAAGAGAGAGATAGGCTACTATAGGAAATGTGCTATTAACTAGAAGTTTATTAGAGACAGAGCTACGGTATCTTAATTTAATAAACACATCTAAAATACCTCAATCTGTTGCATAAAGATATTAAAAATGTCCGCAGCCAACGTCGAGGCATAAACAATAAAAAATTCCCCGTATAAAACAAAAAGATTGGCACGAGCCAAAAGTGGGCGGAGTCAGCCGTTTTTGTTGTTTAAATGTAATTTTGAGTTATTTTCCAAGTTTATTTATTTTTAAAGTTTATAGCCTTTTTAAGTTGTTTTTAATGAAATAAAAAATATTTTGTAGACTGAATTGGTGTGGATATTTATTTTTTAATAGAAAATTTTTAAGAGAGAAATGCAGTACAAAAACCGGGATTAAATTAAATTTATAAACGTTCTGATGCAATTCTATATAGGCTGAAAACAGAAATTTTTTTGATAAAAATTTTTTTATAATGGCTTGAAAGGGTATCGCAGTCTGGCGAAAGCCATTTTAACGGTTTAAAAAATCTTTTAGTAAAATATCCTCCATGTGTTTATATTTTATAGAATGTCAGTCCATTAGTATGAAATGACAGTCTATGTGTTAGTGCTAATTATCTTGTCTTCAACAACCTTTTTGTTTAATTATTCTTTTACGAGAATAGTTCGGACCAGGGGTGAGCGCAAGAGACAATCTCAAAAAACGCAAGACGCAAAACGCAACGCAAGGCCAAAATTTAACGCAAATAACGCAAGACGCAAAACGCAAAACGCAAGAACGCAAAATTGGGAAAAAAATTTTTTAAATTAATTTTTCAGTTAAAAATTGGTGTATTACTATGAGTCAGCGTGTCCAATTGATTTTGTGATACATGTAAGTTGGATGGGAAATGTTTTGGAGAGATATAGAGGATTTAGAGGGATCATTACGGATATCAGAGGATTTAGAGGATCAAGTGTTAGCGGGGGATTAAGGAGATATCATGTAATTTGGAGCAATCAATGAGATTTGAAAAGATACCATGGGATTACTGAAGGATGTCGAGTGTGTTAGGGAGATAATGGAGATAAAGAGCTACCTGTATTTATAAATTGATTCCGGGGATATCAGGGGATTTGGAGGATAACATGGGATCTGAGCTCCAGATACTGAACCGATATTTTTCTGAGCTGTTCCATGATGGAACAGAAGCTAGATTTCTTCCAATTTTTGCGCCGCAGGCGAAAATTTTGGCAATTTTGGAAAGCCAGAAGCTAGATTTCTTAAAATTTTTACGCCTATAAACCCCCAATATCTTTTTAAATCCACCTTTATCCCAGTAAATCGACCGATAGTCTTCTATCCCTTCAGTTCCGCCGATATTTTACACTTTGTCACTTTTTCGTTCTTCCATTTCCCGTGCCGCAGGCGAAAATTTTAAGAATTTTGGAAGATCTTTAAGCCAAATTTCTTCCTTTTTCAGCGCCGCAGGCGAAAATTTTGAGATTTTTGGATGGCCAAGAGGCCAGATTTCTTCAATTTTGTCTTCAGATTGTGTATATTTTTTGCGTTAATTTCATCGAAAAAAACGCAAGACGCAAAACGCAACGCAAGGCCAAAATTTAACGCAAATAACGCAAAACGCAATGCGCTCACCCCTGGTTCGGACATGTCTAAATTAGGAATATAAATGCTGATAAAATGGGTGAGGGGCAAAACTGCGAATGACAAAACTCTGACAAAACTACGTCTTACCAAAACTTCGTCCAGAGAGACAGAGTTTTGTCGGTTGAAGTTTGCTGTTCTAAAAGTTCTGCCCTGACAAAGATAAAATAGAAGGAATAAAAAGGTGTTTATAGCTATCAGAAAATAGAAAAGTCGAAACAAATTTACTAAATAAATTTTAAAACTAGTAAAGACATCCTCCTCCCTTCATTAATAAAAGTACAGGAGATATTAATAAAGTAACATTTTTTAATTTTTCCATTTTCTGACAGACAATTTTTAGCTTTATAGATAAAATTAATGGAAAGAAAATAGCTGCACTAATAAATAAATAAAAATCCAAAAATGTTTCTTTACTCTATTTTTGGGGTGGGATTAAAAAAAAGTGTTCGTTTTATTGGCGATAATTACAGAAAAAAAATTACTGGAAGGCAATAATGATGATGAAGATTGAAAGGCGTGGAAAGCGCGAACGCGACGTTTTTTTAAGGGGAAAAAATTTTAATAGGGTACTATAAGACAAGTTTTGTTGTTAAAAATAAATTTTGTTTGACGTTCTTTTTTTGGAATAAATTTTTGATTTAAAATGATAAATAATTTTTAGGGTTTCCAAACATCAGAAATACGTGTTTTTTGTATTTTTTTTTGTATTTTTCTGAAAATGGGCACGCGCGCAATTTTGGGTGTGCAAAGAAATGAGAGCGATTTAACTAAATTTTTTTGAAGAAAAATGGTCAAAAATGAACGGGAAGAAAAATAAAGAGATTGATGAGGTGAAGAATGAAGAGAAGAAGAAGAAAAAAAATTTATAAAATGAGAACAAAAATGTATTTTTTAAAAGAACGGAGAATGAAAAGGTGGGAAAATGAAAGAAACACCTGTGGGGTAAAGAGGGGGTTTTTGGGCGTTGTAACGATAGGCGAAAGCTTATAAAATAGTCAGGTGAAGAGGTAAAATTCTGAAATTTTGTATAAATGTAGCTAATAGTGTCAGCTAAAAATTCTGAAAATTTCAGAATTTTAGGTTCAGAATTTCTAAAGTTATGATCAAATAACCAGAAAAATAATCGTTTTTACGGGAAAACTCAAACATTTTCGACCATAATTTCAAAAATAAATAACCAAAAATTCTGAAATTTTGGTCGACGTTAGAAGACACTATTATAGATATTTGTGCAAAATTTCAGAAAAAAGGGTGTTCATTCAACAAAATTATAAGCGATCATATACTACCACTCCGCGCCCAAAATGATAGTTAAAATAGGGGGTTATTTGTGTGTTAAAGGTGAAAAAATAAATTGAAGACGGACACAATTGTTTGGGAATGGATCGTTTCTGCAAAAGTTGAGAAGCAGCCGAACGGTGAGCGGCAGCCACCGACACCGGCCTTGCGCTTTATGTGGGGGGAGAAAAAAAGTTTTTTTGAAGGACGCGTAGAAGGCAACAATGTATTTTTGTTGTTTTTTGTGTTGTTTTGTGTTGCTCGCGCCCCAAATAAATAAATAAAAATAGAAAAAAAGGAAAATGAAGTTGAGCCGTCACTTTTTAAAGTGTTGCCATTTATAAAAAATTCTAATGAAGAAAAATTGTTTAGAATATACTTTACTCTAATAGAATGCCCGGGCATTCTATTTCATCTAATCAGGCATTCTAATCATCCTCAAGAGGGGCATCCTATTAGAGGGGGCATTCTATTTGAGGAAATACGGCAAATTGTGTAAAATAATTCTTAAAGTATTTTATAAACCCATAAAAAATGTATGAAAAATATCGTAAAAGAAACTCTTAAAAGTAGGTAAGGGACATAAAATTTTAGAACGCCTGAAGAAAAAAGGATATATCAGAGTTAAGAGTTGAGAAAATAATGAATGAGGCTAATACAAGAATAATAATAAGTGCTGGGTATGGCTCAGGGAGCTAGCGATATCATGGTTTTCGGAGGATTAAGAGGGATATAGGCGGGTAACTGTCCAACAAATGCCCAATACCCATCACTGATAATAATTCTGAATTTAATTACAATTGTGAAACAAGTGTTCAATGCTTAATTAGAAAGAATTAATTAAATTTATTCAAAAATAAATTTATTTATTTATTTGTCAAGAATTCTCTTTTTCTTATTTTTAATGATTTTCCTCTTTTCTATCTTTTTTAATGATCATTAAAATTTAGTTCGCGCAGGCATATAAATATACGGAAGTTTTTTTAAAAAGGACGGAAACGTCGCAACTTTTTTTATTATTAATTTTTTTTTGGATTTTCTAGTTCCTTATTTTGTTTTTAAAAATATAAAAATATTCCATAAAAATAATATTCTAATAGACGCCCAAATAAAAATCCTTGATAGACTGAAACCCTTGAGGAGGTTGGCCTTTTCTTGAAGGATTGGCCTTTTCCCTCCGTGGCAAAATTAAAGAAAATCGGGCTGTACTTATCCGAAAATCGAGGTGTTTTTGACTTCATCTTGAAGTCTTCTCCCCTCCTTTAGTGGTAAAACTAAAATAGGAAATCCAGCAAAAACTAAGATTTAGTTGTGGATATGTCCTATCTCATTGTCAGGTTGGCTGTTAAGAATTTTTGCTTGTGCGTGATTTAACCTACAAGAATGGCTTGTTGGGTAATGGAAAAGGAATTAAAAATTGTTCAGATTTCTAGTGAAAAAATAGGAAAATTTAAAAAATAACTAAAAAATCAAAAATTCAAAAAATTTAAATTTCGGGTTCGTTTAAAAAATAATTTTTTTGGATTGATATAAAATGGACTATAAAAGAAAATAAACCTAGGTATTTTAAATAAAGCTTTAAGGAAAAATAAAGTTTAATTTTTAAACAAAGTTTTAATTTTAAAAATAAAAGAGTAAAGAATACAAAGAAAAAAAAGTTTATTTAAAAAAAGTTTATTTAAAAAAAGTTTATTTAAAAAAAGTTTATTTATTTTTCCAAGTTTTTAAGAATGCGCAAAGTGAGAGAGAAAATGTTCATATAAAAGCAAATTGAGCGTGAAAAAATGCTTAAATATTTTCTTTAAACAAACAAAGTTTTTAATATTAAAATTATTGATTTAAAAGAGAGAAATTAAAATAAAGTTGGAAAAATAAATTTAAAACTTGGGAGCATTTTATGAGAAAATTAATAATTATATTTTATAGGAGGGATTTTTAAACAGAAAAATAGACAGATGAGTAAATAAATGGGTGGAAATAAATTAAAATATTTTTTTTTATTTATTAAAAAAAATTTTTTTTCACTTAAATTTGGGCTGAAAAATAAAAAAATATTTTTGTGTGACCGGAATTTAATTTTTTAATTTTTTTTTAATTTTTTTAAAATTTTAATTCAATTTCCGGTAAACAGGTCAACGTTTACAAAGTGTAAAGTTAACGCGAGTTCACGCGGTTAATTTGAACAGTTTTATTTTTAATTTTAGAATAATTAGTTAAATAATTAAGCTTATTTTAAAGTTCAAACTTGAATACTAAAAAATATTTAGATTAGGAAATTTCGAAAAATGAAAGAAAGATTTTTTGAATAATGGGGGGCTGACTGTATTTACTTTCTTCTTTCTTTAATTTTTGAATTCCCCAAATATTTTCAGAGCTGTACCCAGCTCCTCTCTCCTGTCCCTTTATCCTATCTCATTCCCATGCTGTCACTTCTCCTGCCCCAATCCCCCTCTTCTAGCCCACTCCTGTCCCTCTTTTCACTGTCCCACTCTGTCCCTCTCTCCTGTCCCAGTCCCCTAAAATCTTGGCATTTGAGACTTAATTCGAGTATTCCTCTTAATACCCCATTTCTGAGTATTCCATTTCGCTTTCTTCCCAAAAAATTTCTCTGAAGCCCTTGAACGGGGAACAACCCCAACCCCTTTCCATCATTCCATTCCGCCCAATAAAAATTTTTAAAAAACAAAAAAATTTTTGCAACAAAAAAATATAAAAGTTATTTTTAACACAAAAATAAGCATGTGTGTGTTGTTGTTTATTTATATTGTAATAAATATAAACCACCCCCCTAACCGAGCACAAAATAAACCAAAGGCCAGTCAGTCAGTGGCGGCCGGATATGTCGGTGCCAGCCGATTGTGTTTTAGAAAAAAATGGGTAAAGAAATGAAGAAGAAAGGAGAAGAGAGAATTAAACATTCAAAAATGGAAACTATAAAAATGATATAAAGGAGTGAACATTTAAATTGATGAAGAAGACGGGGGAAGGAGGGGAAGGAAAAATAACGGCAGAAAAATGCATGAGAGGGAGGTTTATTATTATTTTTTTGTTAAATGAGAGGAAGATTAGAATATTTATTTTTTTTTAAAATAATACTGCTGATGTTGCGAATTATTTAATTTACTAAAAATAGAGTAAATAATTTTATAATAAAAAATATGGAAAATAAAAAAACACGGTTGGAAAGGAGTGGAATCATGCGTCTATCGTAGAGTTACGAGAAAAAGTAAAATTATCAGAGCAAGTTGATTGAGGTATAATCTGACAAAGCCCGAAGAGATACGTGTTAATCATGGTAAATTTAGCAGTCGAAATAGTCGATTTTCATAAGAATATTTAAAAATAGGGAAGAAATCTAAGGAAGGATGAAAAAAATTTCTCCGAAGTGGGCTGATTTCTCTGAGAGGCTAAGATGATTTTCTCTGAGATCCTCTTCAGATGCTCCCATAACTCGAAGCAACTGTTGAGAGGCTCGAAGGAGTAACTACACTGGAAAAGCTCTCCAATATATCACAATACTCGAAAACGAATAAAAATGACATATATGATGGAAAGTAACATTGGAGAAAGTGCCAAATAAGAGAAGGTCGACTGAACTAAGTTATTCGTTCAGACTTAACCTCCTAAGTACCACAAATCTTTCCAATATTTATTTTTGTTTTATTTGTAAAAAATGACAGAACGCCAAAAAAATTTTTGCAACTATAAATAAAAATATTTTTTTGAGCAAAACAGAAAACTAAAAAAATTCCCTAGGGGGACTAGCTAAAAACGGCTGGTAGAAGAAAGGGGTTCATTAAAAAAGACAAAGTCTGACCAAGAAAAATGGACAAAAGATGAATGGGAAAGGAAGGATAAATATAAAAAAATTAAAAAAAGGCCAAAGAATATATAGCTGTAGCGAACTGACACATTTTTCTCTCAGTTGGAAGGATGGGGGAGGGGGGGGGGGAATTAAATAAAAAAAATGAAGGGATGAAGAAAGTTTAGGGGAAGGAAAGAGGCTGACAATTGGCTATTTTTGCAAGTAAAAAAAGAAAAAAAAAAATTTTTATTTTGGCATAGTAGATGTTTTTTATTTTTTGATGAATGGAGGAGAAGGAAATAAAGGAAGGAAGGAAGGAGTATTTTAGCTTTTGGGAGAAAAAATTTTTTTTGTGATTTTTAGGGGGGTAAAGCACATTAAAAAGAGTGTTAATTAAATAAAAGAGACTATTTAATTAATTAAAAAATAAAAATAAAGAATAAAAATCAGTTGTTTTTTTTGTTTATTAGTCATTAAAAGAAGGCATATAAAATTTAACAAAAAAATTTTTTCCCAAAAAATTTTTGGCCAATTCCAGAAAAATATTTAAAGAATATTTATTTATAACAAACAAAGCACACAAAAAAGAATGGAAAAAAGTTGCAAGATTTATTGGTTTATAAAAATTGCATTTTTAGAGAATAGTGGTAAGCAAATTATTTTTTGTTGTAAAAAAAGTTAATTAAGAATACTTATTTTAAAGTTGGCTATAGAAATCAGATAGAAAATCAGAAAACCGCTATAGAAAATCAGAGGGCTCCCTGTTGTTCATCAATTCGTTTCTGGGTATCTAGAGATATTCTGAGAACCGATAACCCTAATCTTGATAACCCTAATCTTATCAAGATTAGGCTTGATAACCCTAATCTTTTTATTGAAATAAAAAACCCAAAAAGAAAAATTTAAATTAAAAAAGGATTGGATTTTTAAATTATTTTTGTAATCGAAAAATATTAATTTATTTAAATAAACAAATTTTAAGAAATTTAATTTTTGACCAGACAAAAAAATAAATTAACAAATAAATACCACACACACAAATGCACTTAAATGCAACATTTAAAAATACCCGGGCTCCACCTTGTACAAGGGTCCTTTATTAACGAAAATAAATTTTTTCTCCTTGTCGAATAAACAAAAAAATATGTATAAACAAAATCAGACAACGTCTGCCTGTCGAGTTCTAAGGTTAATGAAAGATTTTTAGAGGTGTCCTACAGATGGGATCCGTGATAAATTTATGAGAAAAAAAAGTAAAAAATTGTTTAAAAAATATTAGTAAAATATTTAGAAAAAAAATTTCCAAGAGCCAAAAAAAATTATCTAAAAAAAATTCAGATACACTTCACAGTATTGACAGTTTACATAATCTGAATTTTTAAAATACAAGAGCAAAAATTATTTTAAATTTTTTTGACAATAATATAAGAATGTTTGAATATAAAAATTAAAATAGGTAAATTAATTAATAAATGGGTAGGAAAGAATTTTTTCAAAAAAATAACAAAAAAGTTGAATATATTTATTGTATTGAAGAAAAATAATTTTTGTTTTGTGTGTTCTGAATAAATTGCGCGACTAATACAATTTTTTAAAATATTTTTTAAATATTTAATTAATTAATAGCCGTACAGTTTTAATTTTGTAATTATAATAAGAAGGATTTGATTTAAATTAATTTTGACAATATTAAAATTAAATAAAAATTAATTTTCGCGCATAATTATTAGAGCTGTCCGAGACCGAAATTTTTCCAAGACTCAAGACTCAAGACCCAAGACAAAATTTTTTCCAAGACCAAGACCAAAACTCCAAGACTCAAGACCAAAAATAATACAAGACTCGAGACAATTTTTAGGTCCCATTGGTTAAATTTTTGGTTTATTTTTCGTTCTTTTACACGATCACAGTCAACTTCAGCACAATCACCTATAATTTCGAAAAATCTATACGAAATTCAAAGAATTTATTCGAAATTCAAATAATTTTGAGGAATTTATCCGGGTGGAAAATCAATGTTATATTATTTCAGAGGATTTGGGTGGATTAATGGTATATTAGTTAAGGGGGATATTAGCAGGCGAAAATTTCGAAAATGTTGGAAGGCCAAGAAGCCAGAATTCTTCCTTTTCTAGCGCCGCAGGCGAAAATCTTGGGAATTATTAAGGCCAAGAAGCCAAAAATCTTCCTTTTCCTGCGCCGCAGGCGAAAATTTTGTGAATTTTAGAAGGCGGTAGGCCAAAAAAATTCACTTTTTCAGCGCCGCAGGCGAAAATTTTGAGGATTTTGGAAGGCAAAGCACTAGATCCAAAGAGGCCAAAAAACCAAGACCAAAAAATAAAACCAAGACAAGACCAAGACAAACACCCCAAGACCAAGACCAAGACCGAAAAAAAACCAAGAAAAGTCTTGGTTCCAAGACCAAGACCAAGAGTCTCGGACAGCTCTAATAATTATTATTAAATAAATGGGTATTAAATTTAAAAAATAAAGCAGAAAAATTAAAAATTTTCAGAATTTTTTTTGAATAATATCAGAATTTTTAAAAATAATTTCAGAATTATTTTTTTAAATCAGAATTCATTTTAAAATAATAATAAAATTAAATTATTCACCGTATTGACAATTAACCGAATTTGAGTTTTTAGACTCGCTATGTTAAAAAAATCAAAAGGCTCCAAGGTATTTGGACCAAAATAAGATAAAATATAATTAATTTTATAAAATAAATAAAAATCTAAATCTAGAGTAATTTAAAATAATTTGCTTTAATATTTCGGTGAATTGTCTATTCGGTGAATTAAAATATTTAAATAAAATTTTTTTAAATTTTTGTTGTGATAACAACATTAAAGGGGAAAAATAAAGAAAATTTCATTTTTTTTTATTTTTCTCCTTCTCTAATAAATAATTTTTTTTAATTTTTCTATCCGCAACTCTCGGGGATCGTTTAAGGGCGAACGGCGGAGACAGGCACGGCCGAAGAAATAAAAAAAATAAAAATAAGAAAAGGGGGAAAATAAGAAAAATATGTGAATGTATATTTAAATGTGTGAATTAATAAAATGAAAAAAACGTGGAATGCGCAGCATTTGCCTTTTTTAATGATAAAAATATTTTTTATAAGAAAAAAGTCTCCATAATTGAATTTCCGACCTTTGTTCCCTAAAATATTCTTCTTGAACGGAGTCTCGTTGATATGGATTTTTTGGTTAGATTTTTGTATTTTTGAAATAATTAGGAAGCTATAGAAATTATTTTAGAATTTAAGGAAAAGATCACTGGGGTTTGAGAGTCGTTCAGGGAGAGATCGTCAAGGAATTGATCCCTACTGAAAAATTGTAAAAGAAAATATAAACTAAGGTGACAAAAATATTCAAGTAGACTGGTCCTCGTCAATACATATTTTCAGAATAATATTATAAAATATGTAAAAGAAGGAAACAAAATTTTTCCAAGGAAAGAGACTCCCCCAACCCTCATATTTATTTTTTTCAGTAAATTGTCTTTCGGTAAAATGTCTCAAATTAAAAATAAAAACATCTTTTAAAAAAGAGTGTGTTAAACAAAGAGAGAAGAGAGACATTATCAGAATTAATAAAATCAAAACTTTTTCAGAATTAATAAATAAACTTGACAGAGAAATTTCTCTTAATTTCCTATAGTCTTTTCTAATAACCAAGTCGCAAAGCTAAAAATGTTTGTAAAAACGGAAAAAAGTGCTGAATAATTTTTTTTTAATTTTTAATAGAATTTTTAATGATGACTACTATTATTTTTTATTAAAAAATTATTTATTTAAGTAGTACATTCACCTATTTTTTAGTAAAAATATTATTTAAATAGCTTCGATTTTCTCGTTAAAAATTAAAAAAAAATAAAGTACAGAAACAAAAAAAATTTTTTTCCCGGAAAATCTGTGGGCAATTTGCAAAATTATTTTTTTTGGGGAGGAAGTGGGGGAAAAAAGATTTTTTGATGAAAAAAAAAAGATTTTTATTTTACCCAAACTTTTTTCTATGCCAAAAAGCACTCCAAAATTTAATTTAGAAATGGGCCAGAAAGTAATATAATAAAATAAAAGTATAGGTGCAAAATCGAGGCTGGTAGTGAATGATATATTTTTTAATATAATAATGAAATTAATAAATTAAAAAGTCTAAAAAGTGCTAGTGCACTTTTTGTTTTGTTTTAAAAATTAAAAAAAAATATACAGGGTGCGGCAAATTTTCCGCCCCTTTTGTTTTTGTCATATCTCGGCTTAAACTCAACAAAAATTAATAATTCTTTTTTTATTTTATTGACAACTCTCTGAGAAAATTTTTGATACCAAAATCACCTTTAAATTTTAAGTTTACTCTGATAAAACTTCTCTCAAAGTTTGAGCAAAATTTTTTGGATAAAAATTGGCCTAGATTCAAGGCTGAGATTTTGATATTGGAAAATTTTATACCATTCGAATCAGCTCTTCATTCTGATTCGAATGACATCAAAATCAGGGCGCTAAGACAAAAATCGAATGAGATACAGTCCTCTGAATGATAAATTAAAATAATTTTGGCAAAAATAAAATTTTTGAATAAAATTTTCAAAAATGGAATTATAAGCTATTTCGATGCGCCTGAACGAGTTAAGTCGATTGGTACAAAAATCATTGGGATTGAAATATTTTGGACGAAGTTATGACCAATTAAAGTTTGGCAAGAAAAAATGTTTTTTGATGCATTTTTATGTTCGGAACGGCGTAACTTTACCATTTGTTAACTAAATTTCTTCATTTTGGTACCAAAAATTTTCTCAGAGAGTTGTGAATAAAATAAAAAAAGAATTATTAATTTTTGTAAAGTTTGAACCGAGTTATGACCAAAACAAAAGGGGCGGAAAATTTGCCGCACCCTGTAAAATATAGAATAAATTAGAGTAATTAAATCGAAAAAAAGGTTAAAATTAAAATTAAAAAATAAAAAAAAATTTATTTTAATAAGTTAGAAAAGCTTTTAAAAAATAATTAAATCAAAAAAAAATTAAACAGAGAGGAATACAAAACATGTTTAGAAAACAAGTTTATCTGTTTTTAAAGTTGCTGCTTCAAGTTTAATTCTGATAAAAATTCTGATTTTAATTAATTAAATAAATAAACTTTTTAAACAGAAACAGAAATAAAAATACCCAAAAATAAATTCTGAAATTTAAATTCTGAAAATTCTTATTTTGAATTTATTTAATTATTAATTTCTGATTAATTTAAATTAAATGCTTATTTTTCAATTTTTTAACGAAACAAAAGCTAAGAATCAAAATATTAATAACGAAAAAGTAATTAAAATTAAATATATGTTAATCCTTCCTTTATAAACTAAATTCCTTAATTTCTGATATTTTATTTTGTACTCAAAAAAAATTTTTTTTGGGGTTTTTTTTGTTTATTTTAGGCAATTAAATATTTGTATACTTTAAATAAATATATAGTTAATATATAGATATATTTTTTTTTAATTTTTTAAATTTTAATTGACGTATTTTTATTTTTTTTTGAAAAAATTATTTTCTCGAAAATAATTTAAATAATTTATTTATTTTTTAAAAGTAAAGTTTAGCTAAGAAAATAAAATTTATAAAAGACTGAAAGGCTATATAAAGAAAATTAATTTAATTGAAATAATAAAAAATACATAAAATGAGAACAGAAAAATATACAACTAAAACACGCAAACCAGAAAAAATAAATAATAAAAATTAAGTTAAAAAATCTGAATAAATTTTTTAACAAACGCAATAAATTCTGAAGATTTTTTGAAATATTTACTTAATGACGTTCAAGTTATGAAAATTTCCTAAAACTTTTTTTTTATTTCTTCGCAGCATAGGCAATGATAACTATAAATTTCACTTTTATTCCACTATTATAAGGTCCTGGGATTTAAATGACGGGAAAAACAAAATTTTACATTTTAGCAACGCAGGCGAAGATTTATATGTTATAGAGAGAAGAAAAATTTTTTTGACTTTTATTCCAATAAGGGTAAGGGTAAATAAGGGTAAATTTCCTCAAACCTCAAAAGAGACGAAAACAAAACCGATAATCCTTCAAAAGTTTCGAGTCAAGACAAAAGCTTTGATGAAACTACAAGTTCTGATTCCATTCCAATCTTTATAGTATAATTTACCAATAACTAAAAAATCGGCTCAAAAGTATCTCTTAAAAAGAGGGTAAATTATATAAAGTTTCTAATGAAAAAGTTCAATCGAAAAATAAAGGAAAAAGTATACCACCCTCTCGAACAGTTCACCCGTCTCTATTAGTTACCATTCAACGAGAAGTTGAAAAAATAATTACACAGAGTAATTAATAAAGTATATACGGTAATATTCTCTCGTATTTTAGAAGTATTTGTTTTTATTTTTATATTTTTATATCTACACAAAATATCATAATCTGACTTAGGCATCTTCGCTCAAAGTAATAAAAAAATTTTTTTTAATTATTTCAACTCTTCAGATAATATTTTACTTTTTCATAAATTTAACCAGGGTTTCGATCTCGAATTTTTAAAAATCCGCAAATTTGATCGAAAAAATCCGCATTTTATATCAAAAATCCGCAAAAAATTATCAAACCAAAAATTGAATTAAAATCACTTTATGCATGGTATTTTTCGTCTTCTACAATTGAATTAAGCAATTTTTTTATTACCTATGATCATCTTATGAAAATCCAACAACTATCTGAAAAATCACACTTGCATTTTTTTTTGAAAAATCACACTTGCAATTTTTTTAATTTTGGAAGATCCTTAAGCCAAAATTCGTTCATTTTTAGGCCAGGCAAGAAATTTTGAGGATTTTGGAAGATCAAGGACACAGATTCCTTCCTTTTTTGCGCCGCAGGCGAAAATTTTGAGAATCTTGGAAGGCCAAGAAGCCAGATTCTTCCATTTTCAGCGCCGCAGGCGAAAATTTTGAGGATTTCAGAAGGTCTTAGCGGAAAAATAATGACATTTTTGCTAAAAACCACAAGAAAATACGAAAAATCCTCATAATCTTCAAAAGACCACAAAAATCCGCAAATCCGCATTTTTAAAAATAATCCTCATCGCCCTATCAAAAAACCACAAAATGAGGAAAAATCCGCAGATATCGAAACCCTGAATTTAACCCATTAAATAACTTATCTATACATTCCAACTAAAAAATTGCTGACCAAACAGCAACTCTTTTTTAAAAAAATTATTAATGTGTGTCAATACAGCTGGCGCTAAAACTCAATTAAAGAGAGTCAGATTGATTAAAAAATGATTATAAATGTAGATAATAAAAGGGAGTAGAAGAGGTATAAAAATTAAATATTATCGGAAGTTGTTGATGGCGGAAGGTAGTGCAAGGAGGGAAAAAAGAAGAGAGGAAGGGAAGAAGGAAGAGGAAGGGAAGAAAGGAACACCAACTGAAAATATTATTTTTTAGTGGAAAGGGCGTTAAAATCAGTCTTAAAAAATTAGAAACAGTCAGAAAATGGGAAGATGTTTGGAGCTAAAATGAAGAGAATTAGAGGAGTAAAATTGCTTCCTCTTCCTATGAGTTGGGGGTTGATTGGGCGCAGAAATGCTGGGAAACGTTATGTAAAAGTACCGGCTATATTCTGAGATTCTTAGAGAGTATCTCAGAGAGTAATGCAAGGTGTCAGTAATCAAGAGAGGATAACGCAAAAATCAAAGAAGTTAGATGTCCTGAGTGAGTCAATTTCACCCTTCATTCCTTCATCTTCCTCAGATTTTTTCCTTTCTGGCATTTCGTACCCCGGTATCACTCTTGAGAATTTGATCAAATCTTTGATACCCAACGATATCCTACTCAATCATCCAATATCTTTTAATCACAATTACTTAGATACCTCCCCATATCTCTCTCTAAATCCCTAAGAATTTCCCCATATTCAACTTAATCCACCTCAAATCCTACTTAATCCATCCCCCTCAAGATATTCCATACAAATCGCTCTATATTCATTTTCGACCAAATCTAGGTAACTCAATGAAATCTATTCGTGGATAGGTTCAAGCCTCTAATAGCTCTTCTAGACAATCATCCTAAACAACCCCACGCCTTAACAGTTCTGCGCCTTAATGTCCATTCTCCTCCCTAGTTAATTTTCTAGCCACCCATTAATAACAAAAAAATAACGATGATATTATGGAAGGAAAGGAGGCCAAATAATGTAAAAAATATTAAGAGACCATCGAACAAATTAGTAGGATATGTGTCTAGATGTCATAAATTATATAAATAAATAATTGGGTGAATGGAGCGTATAAAATAAATATTTTTATTTATTTATGTTGCAAAAAATAAATTTTTTAAAAATGTATTGTTTTAGAAAAATAGCCAAAAATAGAAATTTATTGAGACAAAAGATTTGTTTTGTAAAGAGATTTATTTTAAGAGATTTATTTTGTAAAGAAACCCTAAAGGGAAATGAATAGGAATAATATAAAGAAGCGTTGGATTAATTTGTGGTATATGGTAGAGAGGTTCAACTCGAGTCTTGGTTTTGTTTTTTCAAGTTTATGCAGATCTGGGATTAAGATGTAGAGGTGGCCTTAAGTATCGGAAAATTTCTATCCTATGCACCTCTAGCTACGAATATGAATAGTTTGACTAGATACGTCTCCGGAATATAAAACACTCTGGATTATTATTAGAGATCGGAAGGCCCGGGACCCGGTTTTCGGGCCACTTTTCCGGTTTTCCCGGTCCGGGTCCCTCCTGGCCAACCTTCAGAACCAATTTCCCGGTTTGCGGACCCGGTTTTTTCAAAATTCCGATCTCTAATTATTATATTCCGGAAAGAATACGAAAAGGAATGTTTAGCGTTTGGCGTGTTTTAAAAATTTTAAAAAATTTCCCAAATACCATCCCATTCATGTCGTCTTCATATTAACGTAAGATTGTTCCTAGAATTTTGGTTCACTCTCGCCTTGACACTCACTTGTATGTGTTAAATGTGTTTGTGTCAATCTGACACTTAATTTAATGACAGATTTTTTGTGGTGATACTTAATGAGGTCTGATGAATAAAATACTTATAAAAAATAAAGCTATATTGTGAGAATAATTATAATTAAAATAACTCAAGCATAATTTATAGATACTTTTGAATTTAAAAAAATAAAATAACTCCCACTAACTGATACTTAATAGTTTTTCCTCATGACAACCAGTTTGAATAAACATTTAGAAAAGTGGGAAAGTTAGACAATAAAAAATATAAAAATAAATACAAAATTTTGTGTGTGTGGGCTTATGTTGATATAGCTACTAATTGTTAAATGAATGTCTGGCATAGAACAACAAAAATAGATTTTAAATAGGGAGTGAACTTGAGAGGATCAATCGAATTCAAAAAGATAACTGAATAATCTAGATGCCCGATACCCTAAATTTTGAGCCAGATTTTGTTTCAGTCCTATCTTTAGTCATAAAACCTGGCATGGAGAATAATAGAGTAAACTGGGCTAGAAAATTTTCAAAAAAACTGAAAAAACAGAATCCGAAATTCAAACAAACGCGATATCGGAAATATTCTGTCTCACATTTTATTTTGTCCCAAGGAATAAGAGATTTCACGTATCAGGTCCTTTAAAATAGGCATACAGTCAGATCTCGCCATAAAACACATCTTTTAGAGCTGGGGCCTGTTTCAATTAGCATCACATCACATCTGCGATGTGATGAAGAATCATATCCCCGATGCGTGTTTCAGGAAAATCATACGAATAATCCATCACAGATGTGATTAATCATATGAGAAAATCACACGCGTGTTTCAATTAATCATAGCATCACATCGCAGATGTGATGCTAATTGAAACAGGCCCCTGAACGATGTATCAAGTAATGAGATGTATATTTTAAATAGGAGGAGGAATTTGTATGTTTGTAACTTATTGAGATTGTTTATAAAACGGAAAATATTTTGAAAGAAAAGATTGAGGAAATGAGAGGAAAATCAACATTCTAACAAAATTTATCACTTTTGTAGACGGTGATTTGTTCTCAAATGGCTTTCTTAGGGAAATAAACAAAAAAGGAAAGAATCGTAAAAATAAACAAAATTCAAAATTTAAGGTATAAAAACAATCAAAATATTTAAAATTGGCAAAATGTTCAATTTAAAATGATAAAAGAAATTTTACTAAAAATCATTCGATTTTTGGACAAAAATTCAAAAAAAAATGGCTGGCAAATGTTTGTAAACCTTAAAAAGTGGTTAAGGTTTATTTCAAAGAAAAAGGAAAAGAGACCACCCTGGGCCGTGATGTCGCATCTAAAAAATATATATTTTTACAAGAGGGGAAGAAGAAGATGTTTTAGGAGCGAACGTGTCTTTGAGTGCGTGCAGGGGAATTACTTGGCCTGAGAATATTTTTTCTGAAGAGTGAGAGAAAGAAAACGAAGAAAAGATGTTTAACAAAATTTTTTTTTTTGAAAAAAAAATTTTTTTTTAGTACGCGTTAGGGACTTGAATATAAACTAAAGGGAAATAGGGGCAGTTGTTTTGTTAGAGAAAAAAAATATTTATGGCCAAGGAAGAGTAGTTTAAACACAAAATAAACACAACACTATTTTCTTTTCTGTTTTTCTCTGTCAATGTTTTAATGTTTTCTCTTACTTTCAACCAGCAACAAACAATGTTGCGTCTAAACATTAATAGTCGGTTGTCAACAAAAATGAGAGAGAAACATAGAAGAAGAGAGAAGAAAAACAAAAGAGAAAAGGAAAGAAAAGAGTTGAATAAATTAAAAAATCAAAAAGTAAATGTTCCGGCTTTATTACCAGCTTATTTTTTTGTTGCTTATGTGAAGAAAAGAAAGAAGAAAAATGTAGATCGAAGATTGTTAATACTTATATAAAAAACCCCAACTTGTCCCTTATTTTGGGGGTAAAATCGCTGCCAAAATCAAAATCTCTTTAAGGCTTTGTCGTGGATTTTTTTAAGTTGTGGATGGGTCCTACAACTTTTTGAGGTGCATCCAGGAAAATTATGATCTCGGCGCCAAAACGTACCTCTGCGCCGAAACGGCCGAGTGAAAATTTCAAACGGCTGTAACTCGGAGGGGTGAAGTCGGATTAAAAAGTGCTTGGGGAAAGGGCACTCCCCCAGGATGTGTGCTATATCGCTGGAAAAAATTTGGGAACTTTGGGTTGACACTTGAGTACGATGTGCCGCCTTAAATGAGAGTCACTTTGTCATGAATCGTGACATGGTGTCCGACGAAATTGACCGACAATTTACAAATTATATACCAATCGAAAGCTCTCGGTGAGTAGAGTCAGGGAAAATTTAGTTTAATTTTTTCTGACCATTTTGTACAAAGTTACAAAGTGTCAAAGGTCCAAAATGTCCAGAACACCTATCTTGAAGGGTGGCTCCCATTGAGTTTGATTATAAAAATGCTTAAAGTTGGCCGAATCGATCCAATTCTTTTTTCATGTGTTAGGGCACTAAATGCTCTACAAAAACCTTGGGGGACACTTGAGTCACAAATTTTTTCCTGACATAGATATGGGCACCAAAGTGACCACGCAAAAATCGACTTTTTAACGCGTGAATTGAAACTCGATTTGAGTATCCTATCTTGTAGAGCGTCCCTTGAAACCTCTAAAAATATATACTTTATTACGGGTACACTTGAGTCTGGGAAAGTTATATTGCAAAGATTGGCATTTTGGGGGCTAAAGTGGTTGGTTTTTTGAGTATAACTTTTTTTTAAAACTTTTTAAAAATAAACGGACTTCAGATTCGGCTTCAGCATCTATTGGAGCACCATATAACATATTTTTCTCACTATCGATTTTTTGACCCATTTTTGAAGGGGTAACCCTTTTTAAATTTTTTGGTGAAATTTAAATTGGGCATAACTTTGATCTTTTTTGTCGTAGCCAGACGAATTAAGGGTTATAAAATAGAGTAAAAAATTACAAATTTTTTGAACTATTTAAATTTTTGAAAAATTTCGCCCGAGGCCTGGTAGGGTCGATTTTTTGAAAATTCAAAATTTTTCGTTTTTTTGAAATTTTCTGGGGTATATCGAGGCTGAGGTTGGTTAAATATATTTTTATAAAATAGCGCAGAATTTTTGCTATATATTAGACTTTTAAAATGTTTCAAAAGGGTCATTTTTTGGGTAGTTTTGAATTTTTTAATAATCACATGAATTTTTCGGTCGAGTTTACGGCCAAAAAAATATTTTTGCCAAAATGAACTTAAATAGGGCAAATGTTATATCAATCGAAAGCTCTTATCGCCCTGAGTATAAAAATATTTTTTGCAATATTTTTTGACCATTTTGGCAAAAGTTGTAGAGATTCCAAATTTTGGGGGTGGGCGGTACCATACCCATAGGGTACTTAAGGGAGTGTGATCCGACCGGCCGGCAGGAGGCCCGACGTGCAAGGGCCTAAGGTTTGTATCCATCCCTCGAGGCAAGGCAAAGGAATTTCGAGGGCCAAAGGCCCGAGATTTCATCCATCCCTCGAGGCAAGGCAAAGGAATTTCGAGGGCCGAAAGCCCGAGATTTGCATCCATCCCTCGAGGTAAGGCAAAGGAATTTCGAGGGCCGAAGGCCCGAGATTTGCATCCATCCCTCGAGGCAAGGCAAAGGAATTTCGAGGGCCGAAAGCCCGAGATTTGCATCCATCCCTCGAGCAAAGCAAAGGAATTTCAAGGGCCGAAAGCCCGAGATTTGCATCCATCCCTCGAGGTAAGGCAAAGGAATTTCGAGGGCCGAAGGCCCGAGATTTGCATCCATCCCTCGAGGCAAAGCAAAGGAATTTCAAGGGCCGAAAGCCCGAGATTTGCATCCATCCCTCGAGGCAAAGCAAAGGAATTTCAAGGGCCGAAAGCCCGAGATTTGCATCCATCCCTCGAGGTAAGGCAAAGGAATTTCGAGGGCCGAAGGCCCGAGATTTGCATCCATCCCTCGAGGCAAAGGAATTTCAAGGGCCGAAAGCCCGAGATTTGCATCCATCCCTCGAGGCAAAGCAAAGGAATTTCAAGGGCCGAAAGCCCGAGATTTGCATCCATCCCTCGAGGTAAGGCAAAGGAATTTCGAGGGCCGAAGGCCCGAGATTTCATCCATCCCTCGAGTCAAGGCAAAAAAGTTCGAGGGCCGAAGGCCCGAGATTAGCATCCATTCCGCTATGCAGAAGTGTGTTTAGACGCGGCGGGCCGAAGGCCCGACGCTAAATCCATGGCTTTTATTAAATGTAGCAGAAAAAACTTCTAGCAGCGCGCGAAGCGCGCCCCAAAGCCGATAGGCTTTCCAACGGGCAGAGCAAAATTATAACAAAAAGTATCGTAACAAAACGAATTGCATACGTAACTTACCGCCATCACCCGATAGGCACCACTAGTTAAACTAAAATTTTATAAAGTGTAAAATGTAGGTGTCAATAATAAATGTGTTGTTACTTTAAGACAGAGATGCCTGGGCCAGATTTTCTAGGTACTTTTAACGACATTTTTAGGGTCCTGATCTAGACTTGTTTTCCTCAAAAATATACACTGCCCCAGAAGGCAGAAGTCCCGAAAGCAGTTTAATCCGATCTCTAGTAGAGATTGGATCGAATATATCCCAAAAGGGAGTCTTTAGAGAGAGTTTATTAGTCAAAGAGGGGGTCTCTAGTAGAGACGATCGAGACAATATCTCGATCAAAAATATTGGTTATTGCTATCGAGATTTTTTCGAGATACTAATTTTGATTCTCGTACGATCCTCCCAGTCAGGCTTCTAGATTATAAAGATATTTGACCAATAAATAATAAGAAATTCAAAAATCAGAATAATTGGAAAATCACTGAGAAATCTGCCTAATTTTCTCAAAAAATCAATTCTTCAAAATTATATAAAAATTAGCGAGGCGCGTGGTCCAGCAATTTTTTAAGCACCAAAAAGAAAGAAAAATAATCGACTTTATTTTTTTCAACTCACGCACGTTGAAAGAAGAGAAAAGAAAAATAAAAATTTGAGCAAACAACTAAGTAAAGAATAAAAGGAGAAAAAATATTTTTGAGGGAAATGCCTGGCTGGCAGTTTTGTTCTCTTGTCTGCACACACGGTGGTCTTTTTTATGTTGTTGGCGGCCTTTTATTGTTTAGTTTAGAGCTTTTTCGTTTCCACCCTCACCTTCACATAGATAAATATTTAAATAGAAAAGTAGTAAGTAGAAAAATGAAGATAAAATTTCTTAAAGACATTTTTAACGTTGATTCTTGTTATTAGTTTTCCCCCAAGCAGGGCGTGTTTTACAAATTTGAAAAAAATTTTGGAAATTGAAAAATTGAAATATAATAGTTCCGAATATGACAATTATGTGTATAAAAATTTAAGAAAATTAGAAAGATTTATCTAATTCCAGTCTGTTTGGGAATGCCGGCTGTCAGCTGGAATTAAAGCCGAAACCCTCCCGTCAATTACCTCACTTTGTGCTCTCCCTCGAGTGGTTGAAATGGTAACTAACTCAGAAAATTACAGTATTTTATCAGAAAACGGATTCATGTTAGGGCCGTAAATGGGCTTATAACTATTAGGGACATGTGAGAACGAAAATTTCCCAAGCATCAAGACTTGAATCCAAGACGCAAAACCACAAATTAACAATACGGAAGACAATTTTTTGGTCCACTAGGGCAATTTTTTTTAACAATTTTTTGGTCCACGATGAACTATAGTTATGACAAATTTATTAGAATTACAGGGATATAAATATGTATATTCAGGGATTTTGGTAGATTTAAAAAATAAACACATTTAAATGTATTTATTTTAGAAATTATTTTTTAAGTGTTTGAATTTCCTTAATTGGAATTTATCAGAAAAAAATAATATAAATACTAGAGACCGGACTTGAGTGATCGATCGATGGCTTATTTTTTTCGATCGACCTCTAGAGTGGGCTTATTTTAGAGGGGGGGGGGCTTATTTAGGAGGAGTGCCTATTTTAAAGGATTTACGGTAGTTTGTTTTAGGGTTGCACCCCGAAGCTTCGGGGGCGGGTATGTCGGGGTACGGGGTTTTCAAATTGTTTCGGGGCGGGGTGCGGGGTCGGGGAGCAAAATTAGGTCGGGGACGGGGAACGGGGGTTTAAAGAAAAAAAATTTTTAAATAAAAAATGAACTAAAAATAAGTTTTCTGTCTATTTTTGTTAATTTATTCAAAAATTAATGAAATAAGTTGGGATTAAATGGTTTTAATGGATTTAAGGTGTATAACTGTGAAGATAAATAAATTCGGACGGATTAAGGAAGATTTGAAAAGATAAACTGATATATCTGGTGATATAAGAGGTTCGAATAATTAAGGGTGGTTCAAGGAATATCAGTTATTTAGAAGGATATTGACGGATTAGGGATTTGAAGGGAATGAAGGGAGATCAGGGGATTTGTTCGGATATCAGGGTATATCTGAGGATTAATATCTCAATGTCGCTCCTAATCTCCCGTAATTCCTCGATATCCTCGAATACTCGTGATTCATTCAAACCCACTTTAATTTACGCCTATTAGTCCTTCAAATCCTCTTAATCCTCTGATCTCATACAAATCCCTTGATACCTCTGATTCCAGTTCACCGATCACCCTCTAATTTTACGCTTTCCAACTGAGATAAAATCTAATATCTCAGTATAGAATGTAAATTAGTTGTATTAATTTTAGATCCTCAGGCGAAAATTTTGAGAATTTTGTTAGATCATAAAGCCTGATTTCTTCCTCTATAGCGCCGCAGGCGAAAATTTTTTGATTTCAAGAACTAAACAAGAATATTTGGCTTGTTTTTATGTTAGATAATATTTAAAAATAAAATTGAACACTTGTTATGATTTATTTTTTAAAGAAAAATAAAATAAAATAGATCTCCTTATGCGACTCCACAGACATAGCCAAATCTAACAACTAAACCACTCAACCACCGTTTCTTTGAAAAAATATGAAGAAAATTTTTTTATTACATTCATTTTTCCTTTAAAAATAATAAGTACAAAGTAAATTGGGAGGGAATTTTCTAAATTTTTTTCTTTAGATTCCTCTAAAAAATGGCATTTTATGAGGGTCTTACCCCCGACAACCCCGAAAGTTTTTCGGGTCGGGGGACGGGGTTTTTGAATTGTTTCGGGGCGGGGAGAAGTCTGAAAAAATCGTTCGGGATCGGGGACGGGGAACGGGGAACGGGGTCGGGGTGCAACACTACTTTAAATTCATCCTAATTTTGGGGAATTATATTTGAGAAGCTTTCCAATGAGAATTAGCTTTTAAAATTCAATTAAAAAATAACGATACTTCATTAGTGTCTTCAGCAAGTTTGTCCAAAAGCATCCCTTGAAACTTGAAAGCGTGTTGTGGTGATAAACCATTAAAGTCATCTCCAAATATGCCTCTTTTTACGGAAATACATATCTGAACTTATACCTAAATCCTGAAAATGTTCTAAAGCAAAAAAAATAATAAATTCTTCAAAAATTTTATTTGTACATATGGATTTTTCTTTAAAAATATGGAAAGAATAAAAAAAGTCTAGTCCAACATTAGTAAAAAATAAACGGGCAATCAGCCAAACAGCAACAAAAATAATAACCAAAATACTAATAAAAAATAAAAAAATGTTTTCTATTTTTCTATTCAGTCGCCACATTTTATACTTTTCCAGACTTTTGTGTAGGAAATAAAAAACAAAAAATAACCAAAAATTTAATAAAAAATATTTTTAGTCTTGAAGAATAGGGTTGCCATTTTCGAGTCGGGCCGACGGTCTAAGCACTTTTTCGGTCCTCAATTTTATCGAGTCGAGCCTGTACGAGTCTTTTTCGGGCCTGACTTTATCGAGTCGGGCACCGAGACATTTTCGAGTTTTTAAAGGATTTATTTAGAAATAATTGGTGAATTTGGATGGATATCGGAGAATTCAAGGTGATATCGATGAATTTGGAGGGTAAAGGAAAGGCTGAAGAGATATCTGGTGATTAAGAGGGATATAAGAAGATTTGGAGGGATTAAAGGGATTTAAATGTATATCGGGATTTGGGTAGGATATCGGTAGATTAAGAGTTAATAAATGGGATAATGGGGTTAAAAGGATCAGAATCGTAAATCAGTAATTACGTTGATATAATGGGATTTAAAGGGGTCGAGGGGATTTGGAGGGATAACGGGGGATTTAAGTGATTATTGGGGATTAATAAACAATTCCCTTAATAAAATCCCACTATTCTAAAATCCCTCGTTATCTTTGTTAATGCTCTAACTCCACCATAATTTCTCCTAAAGCCTCTGTATAACTTTAACTAGTCCCAAATTTTCGAAATTTTAGAAAAGTTTTTTTAAAGGATTTATTTAGATAATTTTTTATTCAATAATTTCCAATAATTTTTTATATATTAAGTCAGATAGCTTCTTTTTTCCGTGCCGTTAGCGAAAATTTTTCGAATTTTGGAAGGTCAAGGAGCCAGATTTCTCCCATTTTTGTCCACAAATCTGGTAAAAATAATATCGAGACTTGTTCATGTCGGGCCGAATTTTTTTCAGGCCAAACATTATCGAGTCGAGTCTTTTTCGGGTCAGATATCTTAAGCCCGACTCAATCTTTCGGTCCGAGTCGGGCCATTTTGGCAACCCTATTGAAGAATAATTCAGGGTGGCCCTTTCTACTAGGATTATAGGGGATCTGACTAGATAACGAGGGATTTGTATTGATAAAGAGAGATATCAATCGATTTGAGAGATTAATGGTGTATAAGAGGACTTAGGTGAATAGAAGATTAAGTTTGATATAATGTAATTTATATTGATTAAGGATATGAAGGTAAATCTCGATAAATCTTTTAATTAGTGTTCAGCAAATGGATTTTTTCGGTACCGGTACCGGTAGTACCGAAAAGTACCGATACCGAATTAGTACCGAAAATTCCAAAATTTTATCGGTACCGTACCGGTAACGGTATTACCGAAAAGTACCGAAACCGAAAAGTACCGACGAAAAATTTTCGGTACTACCGCGGTATTTCGGTACTCACAATAAAATGATATAATATCAAAATCTGGACTTATAAATGTGTTAATTGATGTGTAACAGTTCGATGTGCCTAAAGGATCGTTGTTAGTAGGGATATCAAGGAATTTTAAGGGATTAAGAGGGATATCGAAGGATTTCGCTGGATTTGAACGAATAAAGATTGCTTTATGAGATGTATAGCCTAATATCCCTATATCTTTCTAAACCCTCTATACATCTACTTTTACTACTACTGTATAGCCTAATATATTTCTAAACCCTCTATACACCTATACATCTACTACTGTATAGCCTAATATCCCTATATCTTTCTAAACCCTCTATACATCTACTTTTAAACCTCTCAAATCCTCTGGTATCCTTTTTAATCCCCGCTAATCCATTTTATACCTGTTAATCCGCAAATATCCTCTTAAGATCTTTTAATTTTGCGTATATATGTATGCGGGATTTCAGAGGATTGTGAGTCGGAATCCCCTGATATTCTTTAGCTTAAGCGGGGATATCAGGAATTTAAGGAGAGGAATTCTAAAATTCCAAAAGCTCTGAACTTTTGGAAGGCCAAAAAGCCAGATTTCTTCTTGTTCTAGCGCCGCAGGCAAAACAGATTTCTTTACTTTTGAACGCCGTCGGCGAAATTTTGAAAATTTTTTAAGTCCAAATGATAATATTTTTCATTTTTTTCTTCAAATTTCTCAGTACCGAAAAATCGGTACTACCGCGGTACTGGAAACCTCTTCGGTTCCGTACCGGTACCGGTAGTACCGAAAAGTACCGAAAATTCCAAAATCTTAGCCGTACCGTAGCGGTACCGGTAGTACCGAAAAGTACCGATTCGGTACTTTCGGTAGTACCGCGGTAGTACCGAACCGTGCCGAACACTACTTTTAATCCCCAAATCCATTCATAATTCCCCTCTATGTCCCTCCATTTGCTCAATTTAGTTAAAACTAGTGAAAAATATATAGAATAAAGCTTCTTAATTGAAATTTTAATTATTTTTAAGATTTTTAAATAATGCCCTATTTTTTGCCCTATTTTTGCCCTATTTCTGAGTGGCTGCGCCCTATTTTAGTGTTTCGGAAAGGGCCACCCTGGAATATTTATTAATTTTTAATTAAAATTTATTAAAAAAATTTTTTAAGAAAAAATATTATTTCAATAATTTTTTATTTATTGTTTCTGGGACTGTTTCTGTTCTACTAACAACAATAAGCAAAGTTAATTCTGCACATTTATGTATTACCAACTTGAAAACATTTATTTAATTCAAAATTGTCTAGAATTGCAGTGAGAAATCCACAATTAAAGCTGTTGGAAAAAAAAGAAAATTAAGAATAAATTTATTAAGATTGCCAAAACGCGCTTTGGCAGGTGACTATAATTTTGTGAATAAACATTCGGAAATTTATAAATTAAACTTTTTGTTTTTCAACTTCACAATTTCTCTGTCAATGCCCTGGTATGTAATGAATAAAAAATAAAATATACCGTATTTACTCGATTAATTACCCCCTTCAGCGAGTAAAGAATAATTACCCTGGGTAATTATTCAAGAAAATAAAGTATTGAAACTTTATTAAACAATTCAAAAATAAAGAAAAAACATTTTTTAATTAATCTTAAAATTCTTGTGCCGTGAAAAATGTTTTGGATATAGTGTAGTGTACCGGTGGTAAAAGTTCGGGACGTAACATATGTCATTCGATTCGTCTCGACGAGCTGAGTCGAACATTACCACTCCCTATTTTAGGAAATGATTCTGGACCGAGTTATAGGTCCTTGAAAATCGAAAAACCATAGGGGGGACCAAGCACTTTTTTGGGGTGAAAAATTCGAATATGCAAGTAATAGCTCATTCGAATGAGCTCGTCGAGCCGAGTCGAATGACACCAAAATCAGCTTGATTGAACAAGTTTGAGTCGAGATATAGGGCTCGAAATGGTCAAAAACCATCGGAGGGATTTTAGGGTCAAAAATTCGATTCTACAAATGATAGCTCATCCGAGAGAGCTCGTCGAGCTGAATCAAATGACACCAAAATCATCTTGATTGCACAAGTTTTGACAAAGTTACGATATAAAAACTACCAACATAAACCTATGGGTCGTCGGCGAGGCGCTTGTGCAAGACCCCGCGCTTCGCGCGGGGTCTTGCGGCACGCGCCTCGCGGGGAGTATACGGGCGCTGGGTCTGGGCTCGTAACATGATCCTATTCCCATTTCCCTTGCTCTGGACGTATTTGGGGCCTCCGTAGCAGCAAAAATCTCCACAGATGCCATAGGTAAGGAGCTAAACAAAACGGTCATAACTTTGTCAAATCAAGTCGGATTTTGTTGATTCTGGTGTCATTCGACTCAGCTCGACGAGCTCTTTCGAATGAGGTATAATTTGCATTTTCGAATTTTTCACCCCAAAAAAGTGCTTGGTCCCCCCTTTGGTTTTTCGATTTTTCGGGACCTATAACTCGGTCCAGAATTATTTCCTAAAGTAGGGAGTGGTACCGTTCGACTCAGCTCGTCGAGACGAATCGAATGACATATGTCACGTCCCGAACTTTTACCACCGGTACACTACACTACAGCCAATGTTTTTTTAGATTTATTGGATCTATTTTTAATAAATTGTTTTTAATTAAAATTATAAAAAAACTTAATTAATTTAAATTAATTTTTTTTATTTTAATTTAAAAATTGATTTTTAATTTCTTTTTCTAATCAATTTTTTATTTTTTCTTTCTCTATATTGGCTTTCCACATAATTTGCCCTTTTTAGAGGAATCATGCGCCAATTAAATCAATTTTAAATTTAAATTTTTGAGTGGATGGGGATACAAGAGAAGGAAAATCATTAGACATTCCACTGAATAGATTGGAAATTTTCAGAAAAAACTACAATACTAAAATAACTTATTTGCTTAAAAATTATCCTAGGTAAGTATTGCAACCTCACACTAAACTAAAGGTCGGAGGAGGATAATTTTCCGAAGATGGTCCTCATATGCAAAATTATTAACCGATCATCCATTCTTCCACAGAATATCGTTTTTATTTTTACTTTATTTGCTAAGCTGAGAGGAAACTTCCCCCAACCAATTTTCAAAAGACGGAATTAAATCATCGTTGAAAAGCATGTTCTGTGAAATGTCCTTACATTCCCATTTTTGTTAAATGATAAAACCTGGCAGAGTCTCATGTAAATTGCCCAGCCCTCTCAAATAGCTCTTTCTAAATAGTAGTTGCCATAATACATATTATTAATTTATTTTTTCTTTTTTTTTAATTTTAAATGCTTTATTAAGCTACTTGTCATTTGGGGACGACTCTTGGGGACCCGACAATTAGGGATCCAAGATTTGGGGACGAAATACAATTTTTAAAAATTGAGACTACAAACGGTTATCAAAATAAAATATTTTTTTAATTTGTAAAAAAAATATTGAAAATCAAAATTTAGATTACAATGTTTAATAGATTCATTGCAATTGTTATTTTATTTTTTATTTTAAAAAATTATTCTGAAGGAGCACCGAAGAAGAGTAAAGGAGAAACAAGTGGGCAACAACCCCAAGAGTTAATACAAAAATTTATTTTAATTTTAAAAAATATTAAGGTGGAAATGTGAATGGTTTGGATGCATATCTCGTTTTGATAATGAAGGTGTTTTTGATCTACATGTTAAACAACATGCGAGAACGGCACAGGTTACAATAATTATTAACAATATTAAATACAAATATAAAAACTAGAGTTCGAACCCGGGCCGGGCCCGGAACCGGGTTTTTCGGGCCCGGTAGCCAGGAAACCGGGTATTTTAATAAAATCAGGTTTTTCCGGGTAGCCCGGAAGCCCGGCCCGGGTCACATTTGAAAAACTAATCTTCATTAGGATGCCTCATTCCTCGATATCTCAACGCCCAACCCTGATTTTGAAGGATTAAGGGATAAGACAAGGGGATACAAGTTCTTTGAATAATAAGTTTGTTTTATTAGCGCCGCAGGCGAAAATTTTTCAATTTTTGGACGTTTAAGGAGTAAGAATTTTCCAAAAAGTCATTTTATTTTATAAAATTTACTCAGATGCGACCCGGGCCGGGTTTTCCGGGCTAAAACACGAAAACCCCGAAAAACCGGATTTTCTCTAAAATACCCGGTTCGGGGCCACCGGGCCCGGGAAACCAGGTTCCGGGCCCGGCCCGGGTTCGAGCTCTAGTTATAAGTATCAAATATGGGCGGTTTAAATCAACTCTCTGATTTTTTTTAATTTAAAGGATTTCATATGTCGCTGGTTAAGTTGTGAGAGAAATGGGCGGCCTTTTAATCGTACATGTAATTTTGTAGATCATACTGTAGTGCATACACAAGTAAAACCTTATGTTTGCACGGTAATATCTTCAATTTTTTCTAATTTCTTAAATCATTCCATTTAAGCATGTTAATGATGGTGTTCATTGCAGTGAAAGTTTTGGTCTTATGGGTAATTGTAACAGACATCATCATACGTCCCATCCTCATTGCAATAAAGTATTTTTTAAATAATCTTTTCTCGGTAAGAATTTTGTTATTTCTAACATTCCTAATCCGAATGCACCTTCATTCATTAGGTGATTTAGATAAAAAAATTTATTTAAATTCATTTATATTTTTGTTTTTTTAACATTAGAAGGATTGTTGTAAACACATAACCGAAGGACAACAATTTGATCACCCACCCCATGGAGGACAACAATTACCAACAAATGTAGAACATCAAGGAAATGAGGAAGATTATGCTAATGAAGATTTGGACTTGACTTTGCGCCTTTAACTTTGGATTCGCAAATATGTGCCCACAATTGGGTTGTTCCCAGGCATATTTTTAACGAAAACAAAACAAGAGTTGACACTTTAAAGTTTTCTTTAAAATTCTTCCAAATTCATTTTATATTAAAATTTAACTTTATCGTAAATGTTAGTCCCTCAGAACTTTATTTAACTAATTAGTGGTGTTCTCACACCTTTTTTCTAGTTTCATTTCCCCTAATACGGTCTGACTCAAAATTCCAATTATAAGCATTAAAGTAAATTCCTTAACGTTCAGTTGGCTCTTTTAGTTATCCCGGCTCAATCCCAGTGCTAACCTGGTTTATTCTAAATTTGTTTTCATATTAGTATATTCATTTTGCATAAAGAATTTTCTGTCTTTTAGATTTTTTAAAATTAATTCTGGGTAAAAAAGTTGATAGCTTCATTTAGTTTATATCTTGAAATGTTTTGAAGTTTTTCGAAGAATTTTTAGGATCAAACTAGGCCAGTTTTGATTTAAAGTAACATACCTATGTTGTGGTTACCCTAAGATATTTTCATATTTCCATCACTCACAAATAGATTTTATGCTTTTCCAGACTTTTGGATAAAATAAAGAACAAAAAATAACCAAAAATTTTAATAAAAATTTATTTAAGACTAAGAATAAAAATATTATTTTAATAATTCTTTATTTATTGTTTCTGGGACAGTCTCTGTACTAAGCAAACTTAATTTTGCACATTTACGACCCACTTGAAGACATTTATTTAATTCAAAATTGTTTAGAATTGCAGTGAGAAATCCACAATTAAAGCTTTGGAAAAAAGAAAATTAAGAATAGATAAATTAAGATTGCCAAAACGGACCGACTCGGACTGAAAAATCGAGCCGCGGTTTGGCTCGAAAAAAGACTCGAACGGCCCGGACCGATAAAAACAAGCCCGAAAATCTTACCCCCCTCTTTTTATTAAGAAAATTACGGTAAGGAAGATATTTGTTTCAGGTTTTTCAGGAAATGATGACTATTACTATACTGAATTTTTATTTACGCAAAATTAGAAAACAACAAAAATATTAGTTTCCGGATTTTTCACTTTCTTATTTTCCAAAATTTTTTTACCAATCTCCAGCGCCAGAAGCTGAAAGTATCTCTTCTTTACTTAAATCAGGTGCCGCCAAAAATTCCCCCAAAAATTCATCATTCTTCAAACGATAAAATATCAAAACTCCATAAAGATCAAAAGTAATTATTAAATATTTTCTTGGCTGGAGTGCACGGGGTAATTTTATTGTTGAAAGCCATTCCAATAAAAAATTATTTTTGTTGGTTAATTTATCTAATAAATATGTAATAAAATGAGGATTAGACTGAGCCAACCTTCAACTTTAGAAACAAATTGGCTGCATTCTAAAGCCTCTGTTCCTCCAATTTTTTGACTAAAACAAACAGAAAATGCCCTTAATTCATTCAAATTTGGAGAGAAAACGTCCACATTTTCAACCGGCCATTTTCCTAAAGCTTCGAATAAGTTTGGAACTTTTAATGCATCTGTTGGATCCAGCCAGACTAAAAATTTATTTTTAATTTACTATGAATACATTATTCTCGCTAATAGAATATTTAATATACTCTAAAGGTTTTAGATTAAAGAAGGGTGTTTTATTAAAGAGAGGTGTTCTATTCTAGAAGTGTGTTCTAATAAAGTTGAGGAGTCTTTTTAGAGAGTGTCGTTCTATTCTAGTGATACGCTCTAAAGAGGGTGTTACGAGGGTATTACGTTCTAGAGAGGGTGTGTTTATTAGAGAGGGTGTTCCTTTTTTAATTAATCAAATAAATACCAACTTTTAGTTTCTGAAAGACTAGCCAAGTACAAAACTCTTTCTATTGCCCTAGGAGGAAAATTGGCATCAATCACCACATAATCAGCCAAGGCGATCAAATTAACTTTATTATCAATCTTTAAAAAATTAAAAAAATATAAGAATAAACATTTTTTAATTTACAAATTTACAATCAATTTCATTTAGCAAAACTTCGACATTAATAAATCCTTGTTGAAGACCCTTAACATTGTTTTAATTTAAATTTAACAGGCAAATCAAGTATAAAATACCTTTTTTGATTCGATAGAAACAGAGGTTGCTGTATTGCATTCTTTAGTGAATAAAGAGTGAGAGAAATCCTTAAAAAAAGATTATATTTACACGCCATTTAGCTCAAGATTTTGCAAAAATTTTTGCGGTAAAATTTCCGATTCATTTCCAGATTTCTCAACCCTAACTAGAGACCTGACAGAGTCGAGATCTCGAAGAAGTTTTCGAGATTTTTAGAGATATCAATCTCGATTAAATATGCCCTTCCAGTTCGGTCTCTTATATTTATCAACAAATTACGGAAAGGTATTTTTCTTTAATTGTTATTCTGTAGAGTTTTAAATTTTTGCCTATTTTAAAAATTCACCCACAAAATAATTTCAATAAATACAAATTTGTAAACAAACCAAGTTTTCCAATCCTTCTAATTTTTTGAAAAGAAAAGTAGCCCCAATATCTGGATCCCCGTTTAAATCAACTCCAAAAGCAGAAATCAAATAAACATCAATACCAAGACGGGCAAGTGCTTCCGCATGATTTCTAGCTACACCCCCAGCCCTTTGTTTTATTTCTGCAGGAAAATAGGAAATTTCTCCTTTTTTAGGTTCTTTTGTTTCTTCTTTTGATAAAACTTCTATATCAACAATTGCACTGCCAATACAAACCTTTTTAAGAAAAATTTTATTTTATACAAAAGATTAAGTTTCTTCTACAGGGTGCGTAAAAAGTTCCTGGATGGAAGGAAGGAAAAAGTCTGACCATTTTGTAAAAATATAGGGGAAAAATAGGAAGGAAAAAATGGGGCCCATACTCTTCAATATTACCCGGCGGGCCTACCCCTTGTTCTTCGCTTTCCCACCCCTGGTCCCCACCTTCCAAAATATCGCAAGGGAACAAGATCCTATTCGAAGAGAATATTCAAATATACAAATTAGAATAGCTCGATCTGAATCAAATGTGATTCAATCTAACAATTTCGATAATTTCATTTTGAAGAAAAAGAAGTGAAGCGCGCATGCGAAAACTTTGATTGGCCTATTTCTAGATTTATTCATTATTCAGCGCCGCAGGCAAACATTTTGAGAATTTAAGGAATCCCCAGTAGCCAACATTCTCCTTTTTTTAGCGCCGCAGGCGAAAATTTTTATAATTTCTGTAGGCCAATACTGAAAATACCCTGTTTTCCAAAAATTCCGAAAAATGAAAAAAATTTTGCGGGATCCCGCGGGATAAAATTTTTTAAAAAATCTTTGCGGGACGGGATCCCGCGGTAATATTCCCGCAAAATCCCGCACTCCCGCAAATCGAAAAAAGTGCGGGAGCGGTATACCGCAAAATCCCGCGCGGGATCCCGTCCCGCGCCGGTCTCTACCCGAAACCAGACCAAAGAATTTCCGAAAACCTGGCCCATCCCTATTTGCTTGTTGACTGTTTGTATAATCTGATAAGCGGTATTCTCCTCTCCTATTTTAATTACTCATCGTTAATTTTTTAATCAAAGAATCAGCCTTTTTTCTATCAAATCTTTATAAAATACTTACAACTTTGGGGTTTTCCTTCATATATGTTGTTCAAAGTTTATTTGTTTTAAATTTAATTACGTTCTCTCAATATAATTTATTACTTGCAAGCAATTCTCTAGGAATTAAAAATTTTTAATTTAAACTTAAAAGTTTTTTTTGTTAATTTCTGACTAGAAAAATTCATAAATAATTATTTTATTGTCATAAAACTTTGAAAAAAATATTTTACAAAAGCTTTTAGAAGTTAAGAAGAAAATCAAAATCCTAAATAATAGGTTCAATCGTGTTTTTAATAAAAAAAATGTTGTAGTAATGAAAATAAAGAGATGTTTATAACAACATTTTTTTTACATATAACGATGTTTAAAAATAAATAATAAAAATTTTTTTATAAAGCTATTAGTATTTTTTAGTTAAAACTTTATTTGATATTTTCTTAAAAATAAAAAAAAGAAATACTTTAATACTGCACATCTGGCACGTGAACAAATAAAATATTTGTACATTATTGAAGAGTAAAAACATTTCCTTTTACAATTATGATTCATTACTAATAGCTATGTATACATTATTTATTTTATTGTTTTATTTCGATTTTTAATTCCGATTAAAACTCGTTTCAAAATACCCAAAACAGAGGAAAATCAAGTTGAGGGAGGGAAAGGGGGGGGGGCTAAGAATAAATAAAAAAGAACTAAACCCATATCTCATTTCAATGTCGAGATCTCGACATCCTGAAAACACGGGTAAAACAGGAGTAAGACTCTGTAAAAAATATTTTCGACCCCTTAAGGATTATTTTGAAATTCCTATTTAGGAATTTCAAAATAGATAGCCCTTGAAATTTGCTACAATATAGCATTTGTCTAATTTTTTAGAAAAAATGAGAATTGAAATTAATCTGGAATTTTCAGTATATTATATCTTATTTACATACAGAGTGGGGCAAAAGTTCGTCGACAAATGTTTTTAATAAAATCTATTGTAAAAAATTTATTTAACATAGAAAATACTAAAATATAATCAATAGGATATAATAATCATTTTATTAAAGTAATTGCTCAAAATGACCGCCCCTGGCTGAAATAGACGCATCCAAACGCTTACGGATGCTACTCACAATGGTCGCGCAATGTTCATCGGTTATTTCGTTCCATGCCCTCTCCAAAACAACTTTCAGTTCCTCCGATGTTACGTATAGGATTCGGCAATCTTTTTGCTCCAGAATTGCCCAAATAGAATAATCCACGGATTTAAATCCGGTGAGTTTGAAGGCCAGATATCTTTCCCCCAAAAGCCATGTCTTAAAAATTTCAAATAAATTCAATGACTGAAACATTGAGAAATATATAAAAATCTGGGTGCGCTTATAATTTCCTAACACACTGTAATTTTAAAATTCTTGTGCCGTAAATTAAAGTATTTTTAGATTTAGTGAATTAAAGTTTTTAATAAAAATTTTTTAATTAAAATTATAAAAAAACTTAATTAATTTAAATTAATTTTTCCAATTTTAATTTAAAAATTTATTTTTAATTTCCTTTTCTAATCAATTTTTTATTTTTTCTTTCTCTATATTGGCTTTCCACATAATTTGACCTTTTTTGAGTAATCATGCACTAATTAAATCAATTCTAAATTTAGATTTTCGAGTGGATGGAGATACATTTGAAGGAAAATCAGTAGACATTCCACTGAATAGATTGGATATTAAAAAAACTATAATACAATAATAACTTATTTGCTTAAAAATTATCCTAGGTTATCCACATAAAATTATCCACATATTTCATTTTTATCTTTCCGGCCCGACCAAATCTTTTTCGGACCAAATTCGATGCCCAACCCCATCTTTCCGACGGGACATCGCCGTACAAAATAGCAACGGATTGGATGGGACTTGATTCTGAGTTGTGCAAAGTTATTAACAGCGTATTTTGTTGTTTTTGCATTATTTGCTAGGCTGAGAGGAAACTTTGCCGGTGGAGTTTATTTTAACTATCTATACACTGACAGCTTAAACCAATTTCCAAAAGTCGAAATTAAATCATCGTCGATAAGCCTGTTCTGTGAAATGTCCTTACATTCCCATTTTTAAATGATAAAGCCTGGCAGAGTCTCATGTAAAGTGCTCAGCTCTCTCAAATAGCTCTTCATAAATAGTAGCTGCCATAATATCTAGTATTAAATTATTTTTTCTTAATTTTAAATGCTTATTAAGCTAGGATTAGACTTTTGGGGACCTGACAATTTGAGACTAAATAGAATTTTTAAAAAATTGAAAATTAACTTATAGCGGGTTTTTAATTACAAAACATGGTAAGTCCATTCAGCTTGCTGTCTGAGACGAATAGTGGGTAAAAACCAAGGACATTTTTGGAGTCGAAATTCAAATATGCAATAAAGCTCATAAACAGGGCTCGAAACAGAATTAACTCGGTCCGACCTGATTAGACAAAGTTATACAAAAATGAAGAGGCACTTGTGCAAAATGCGCCTCGGGGGAGTTAACGGTCACTGGGTTCTGCACCAGTAACATAAACTAGTAACAAAAAACGTTTTTCTAGTAGAATTTAAAAGGAAGTATGTATTAGTGACTACAGACGGTTATCAAAATTAAATATTTTTTAAATTCTAAGAAAAATATTTTAAATCAAAATTTAGTTAAAATGTTCAAAAGATTCATTGCAATTGTTATTTTATTTTTCATTTTAAAAAATTATTCTGAAGGAGCACCGAAGAAGGGAAAAGGAGAAACAAGTGGGCAACAACCCCAAGAGTAATACAAATAATTTATTTTAATTTTAAAAAATATTAAGGAATGCTAATTATTTTGAAGGAGGCTCTTCTTCTTCCCCAGCGTTAACTTTAGTCTCACCCACAAATTTTTCTTGTCAATGGAATGGATGTGAACAAGTTTTCGATAATGAAGAAACTTTTGTGGAGCATGTCAAAGCACATGCAAAAATGGAAAAGGTTAATAATTGTGGACACTAATCAAGACATTTTTCAGTGGAGACTTTTTTTAAAATTAGACTTCAACTATATTTTTTAAATTCTAAGAAAATGCCCCTGCGGTTGAAAAATTCATTGTATGAGAGAGGGAATAGACCTATCGTCACCTCTCTGATTTTAACTTTTTAAAATTTAAAGGATAAAAAGCGTCACTGGAGAGATTGTGAAAGAGAAGAGCCTTTTCAACGTCCAGCTCATTTGAAACAACATATTGTTGTGCATACCGGAGAAAAGCTTTATGTTTGCGAAGTACTAGCTTAAAAAATTTAGATTTTTTAATATATTCCTTTCCAGCATGCTGATGAAAATGGTGTTCGTTGCGACAAGCGCTATACTCATTTGCAAAGTCTTGCAATACACAAACAAACTCATGCAGCAGAAAGAATTATTTATAAATGTGCTTACCCTCCTTGCGCTAAAGTAGATAATTATATATTTTTTGTCAAATGAAAGTTTGTTTTATTAAAAATGAGATACTCCAATATTGAATCCTATTCTCGGGAATACTGTATCTGTTAACGGGGTTGTTACTATATGAAAATTAATTTTTAAATTTTCTAGACTTTTGAAAAATTAGCAACTAATATCTTCTTAGTGACTTTTTAATTATCTTTTTTATATCGGCGGATATATGATAGATGGATCCCCTTTTATCCCTCGTATCACTCCAAATCCAGCGATATCCTTCTCGATGTCCCTAACTAACTCTTATTTTAGCCAATTGAGTTTAAATATCGCGACACCTACTAAACTTTACAGAAATTTGCATAGTCTAATTGGTTTAAACATACAGAATTTTTAGATAAATTTTCCAATAAAAAACATTGAGGAAGGTCGAAAATTAATACTCCCCCCTGAATTAGAACTCCCCCTTTAATAATACTTCCCTTTGGAGGAGGGTTGAAAAGTAGTACTCCTGGAGTACTATTTCAGGAAATACGGTATTTTTTGTCAAATAAAAGTTTGTTTTATTAAAAATGAGATTCTCCAATATTGAATCTTCTTCTTGGGAATATTGTATCTGATAGCGGGGTTGTTACTATATGAAAATTAATTTTTAAATTTTCTAGACTTTTGAAACATTAGCTAGCAAAATTAAACATGAAAAAATTCATGTTGATGCAAACCATTATGGATGTCCAGTATTTGAGTGTCCAAAACAAGAATATAATAATTCAACTTCACTGCATAGACATGTTAGTACAGAACACGGACAAAATGTTTGGAAATTTATTATAGCAAATAAAAAAGCTAAAAGAGCAAAAGGTTATGGACTAATTGGAATAAGAGAAGATGGAACTCTTTACGAGTTTGTTTGAATTTTCTAAATATTTTTGATTATGGAAACTTGTTAATTAATTTTTAAAATTGATTTGTTAATTAACAATCTAAGGTTAAAAATGAATAAACTAAATTTCAGCATGCTTGATGGAGGTGCTGGCAGCAGTAATCCGAACCGTGTAGTTGAGGTGAGAAAATATTTTTATATAGGAATTTTATAAATTGGTAGCAGGGAATGAGACGTTTCTGGTTGGTATTTTTTTTCTGGTTGGCATTTTAAGCATAGGGCTCTAGTCCTGTTTCGAACTATTGGGATGCTTCTTCCGTTTCAGTCTTTAGTGATTCTCTTTTTAAATATTGGTTTGCAGAAACAAAGATATTAATAGTTGGATTCTTAGAAAGAAAATTTTAAACAATCCTTTGATTATAATTTTGTTTCTAAACTTTTAAAGGTTGGTCAGACACTCCAAGGAGTACAAGAACATTTTGTTCATCCAACATACCAACATGGGGGAGAATTACAACTATTTCCTACAAATGTAGAACATCAGGAAGGCAATCAAAATGAAGATAATTTAATGCAAGATGATAATCCTAATGAAGATTTAAACACAGATTTGAGCCTTTGGCATTAAATTCGCAACAATGAGTCCACATTGGGAGTGTTCCTGACATACATATTTTTACAAAAGACTTGAATTGCTATTTTTAAATGAATTTTTTGAATTTTTTCAAAATTTTATTTTACATAAAATTAACTTTATCTATGTATAAATTCCCCCAAAACTATATTAACCTAGTAGTTTTTAGTACATTCCTGATTTTTATTAAAAAACTAATACATATATTCATTTATTTCAATTCATTTAGCATAAAGAATTTTCTCTATTGCAGAATAATGCGTTTTACTGACATAAGGATTCCGAGCTTACATCTATCGGTAAAATTTCTGGAAAATCCTTATAATAAAATTAAAACTATACAAAATTTAAAGATTTCATAATTTTAATTTTGAATTATCTAAATTACATAATTATTAATAATTTTATATAATATACAAACTATAATAATCATTATCACCAATTGTATCATCAACATCATTTTCATAATTATCATCACTGGATTATCTTCATCCTCAGTTTCATCGTTTGTTGGGTCCGGACAAGCTAAAAATATTTTTATACTCTATTTTTAGTAATAGATTTCCCTGTTAATTAATATCCTTTTCTTTATTGAATTATACACTCCGCGTCAAAATGATAGATCCACCTAGATTTTCGGTTTTTATTTACGAACTAGTGCTCTAAATTTTTCATATTTTTTTTCTAATATTGTTTCTAAGAAAAGAAGCACAAAAACATTCAAAATAAAAAAAATATTTCAGTAAGAATGTTAGAAAAATGGAAATACATGTTTTTGTGGTGCGTCAAAATGATAGCTCCAATTGAGATAGATACAGTTAAAAGGCAGCTAAAATTCTCCAAAAATTTCTGTGAACGTTTCTATCGATAGGTATTCTAAATAGAAAAAGAACGATGTCAAAAACTATCTTCATCACAGAGATATCAAACCTCAGTTTTCAACTGAAAATGGGGGTATAGTACTTCAAAAAAATTTTCGACCCCTTAGGGTAGGTCTGGAAATTTTATTTTATACTCTTCAAATAGCCAATAAAATTTGCTACAAGATACAAAAGGAACCATGTTCCTAAAAAATTTATCCGTGGCGGCGCTGATGCCTGAAAATCTGCTGACCAAAAATAGTGCATTTTTAGGCTATTTCTGGGCAGAAGTTATTCTAGCCTGAACGCTGGTCCGGACAAATTTTTTAGAAGGATGGGTCCTTCTGTAGCTTATAGCAAATTTTATTGGCTATTTGTCGAGTATAAAAGAAAAATTTTACACCTACTCTAAGGGGTCTAAAATATTTTTTGAAGTACTGTAACCCCATTTCCCGTTGAAAACGGAGGCTTGAGATCTCAGTGATCTAGGTAGTTTTCGACTTCGTTCTTTTTATATTTTATTACTTATTAATAGATAAGTTCACAGAAATTTTTGGGGAATTTTAGCTGCCCCCTTACTAGGCTTTTTAAAAGTGGAGCTATCATTTTGACGCACATCAAAAACATGAATTGGAACTTTCTTAAAATATTCTTAATGAGTTTTTTCTGTTCTGTATGTTTTTGAGCTTGTCTTGATAGGAGAGATATTAGAAAAAAATCTGATATTTTTTAGTTCACAAATTCTGACATAAAAATAGAATATAGGGGTGGAGCTAAACCTTGAATTTAAACAACCCCAAAACTTTTAAAATTTTATTAATTATTTGGGTTCTGGAATGTATACTCATAAACACTTAATTTATGATCCCCCTCAATTTAGTAAACGATTATTTTAGCCCACAAGGAGGGTATTTAAAATCGGGATTTAACTGGACTATCAGTGATCTATTATTTACAAGGAATACAATAGATCTAGAAAAGAAGAGTAGAAGAAAATGAGAATAAAAATATTAGAAGCACTAGCTTGGGATAATAACAAAAAATGTTTCATACATAAATCCATCTTAATTTTCGAAGATGTTGAAAATTAGATATAGTTTTGCTTGGAGTTTCTCTGGATAATTTTTGTTTATTTGAATTATTTTTTGAATAAATTTGAACTGAAAAGAATTTTCCAAAGTAAGATAATTACAAGGCTAAAAAATAAATAATTTTTTTACAAAATCTTTGCAGTATGACTTGTATTTATAAAGCATTTTGTGTTTGATTAGTTTTTAGATTGGTGGCCAAAAAATGAGAATAAACTTTTTTTCCTTTCATTTTTAACATTTCTAGTAAATAAAAATATTTATTTAAGTTTTTAAATACAAAACATGCTTAATTTTAAAACAATTTTTTAACATTTGACACAATTGGAAAAATAATAAAAGAATAATTAATTTCTTTTTTCAAAAATAAATAGTTTCATTTTCTTACATTAAATGAGAAGGATGTCAAAAATGTGGAAAAAAAGCCATTTTATAAAACCCAAATAACTTGGTCTATTTTAAGTTTAAAGTTTCTCACAGTTTGTGACAAAAAGGTGAAGTTTCACAAAGAGACGTCTTTTCGGAATCGAAACAATAATTTTCCGAATATGGATATCCAAAGATTTTTCAATAGATAACAGTTTAAATTAAAAACTATCAAAAAGTAAACAACTCAAAAACAGTCAATCTTACCAATTAAAAAATTGTGTGGAACTGATTATGAAGTAAAATTAAAAAAGAATTAAAAAAAATTTTTTTTTGAAAAATAATTTGGCTCTATCTTATGACATGCGTCCCATGAACTTTTATGCGTCTCATGAAAGTATATGCGTCCCATCAACAAAAAATTGTATTTTTCTTGGTGTTGCAAAGTTGAGGTATGTTCCAAAGCATTTCTTCCTGTTCGGGACCTACGGCCACTGTGTCTGGGACCGTTCCTTACTCTATCCGTAGAAATTTCTGAAAGTTATAGCCAATTTTTAAAAATTTCAGAAAACGATTTTAACTTTCAGAAATTTCTACGGATAGAGTAAGGAACGGTCCCAGACACAGTGGGTGTAGGTCCCGAACAGGAAGAAATGCTTTGGAACATACCTCAACTTTGCAACACCAAGAAAAATACAATTTTTTTCTTGATGTGACGCATATACTTTCATGGGACGCATAAAAGTTCATGGGACGCATGTCCTAAAATAGAGCCAATAATTTTCAAATTAAATTTAAAATAACACGGCTAAAACTCCTCGTAAAAATTTTACTTTCTTTTAACTAGAGCTGCGAGAGTCTGATGCCTTGCCGAAGTTCTCCCCAATTTTCCAATCTCGCCCTCGGATCTAGCCAAAATTTATTAAAATTAAAAAATCTAAAAAAACAGAAAATTTTTTATGCTAAATGAATGGAAACAAAAACTAGATGGATTACCTACTTTAGTATTTAGTAAAAATAAGGACTGTAAAAACTACAAGGTTAATTTAGTTTTTGGGGAATTTAAAGATAAAATTAAATTTTACTATAAAAAATGAAATTTAAAAAACTTAAAAAACGCTTTAATAATATCAACTTATACTCCTTGGGGTGGGTATGTTGTCTGACCAAGCTTTAAAATTTAAAACAAAAAGTCAATATAATTTTAATTTTTCATCAAATATTAAATTTAATTTGGCCGCCGGTTAAAACGTTCAGGTTCTCGTACCTAATATTTTTCGACTAGAATTTAATGACTAAAGGCGGAAACAAGAAAGAAAAAATCTCAAAAATTTCGTTTGCGGTCGAACAACATATACACCTCCGGTAAATATTTAATAATGTAACTATCATAAATATAGCCCTTTTGGAGGACTTAATATTATAGAAATAAAATTGTCCTTTCCGTTTGTGGTTAAAAATTCCGTCCCTAATACAATCTAGCCAGAATGGGTTAAAACAATAAAAATCTAAAAAACAGAAAATTCAAAACAGAAGAAAATAGGTAAATGGATTACTTTAGTACTTAACAGGGATGTGCGTCATGACGTTTTGTCGTGATTTTTGGCCGATTTTGGCGTCCTGGCGTTTGGCGTGATTTTCATCTTTTGGCGCGCCAAAACGCCAAAATTATACACCCCTAATGATGGGAATTTTCCAAATAAATGGGGGGAAGTGTTTTAAAAAAATGAAATTTTTTTGCATGCAGCCTTCAAAATTTTCAAAATTTTCGCCTGCGGCGCACAAAAAAGGAAGAAATCTACTTATTAGCTTTCAAAAAATCAGGAAATTTTCACCCGTGGCGAACATTGCTGTGTATGGCTGCAGTAGCTAGCTCCGGAGAATGGAGCCAAAGTCCACTAATGTCCTCCTTAATCCTTTCTAAGTCCCTTACTTCGGGAGGTTAAAGAGGTATATGTAGAAATGAAATTAAAAAAATTTAAAAAAATTCTTTCAAAAATAACAATTCATGTTTTGTGTTTTTTTTAACATGCCGGGCAACACTCCAGTTATAGACATATTGTCGGGAATTTAATGCCAGAGGCTTAAATCTGTGTTTAAATCTTCATTAGGATAATTGTCTTGAACTAAATAATCTTCATATTGATTGTTTTCCCGATGTCCTACATTTGTTGGAAATAGTTGTAATTCTCCTCCATGTTGGTATGCTGGATGGCCAAAATGTTCTTGTACTCCTTGGGGTGGGTATGCTGGATGACCAAAATGTTCTTGTACTCCTTGGGGTGGGTATGCTGGATGGCCAAAATGTTCTTGTACTCCTTGGGGTGGGTATGCTGGATGGCCAAAATGTTCTTGTACTCCTTGGGGTGGGTATGCTGGATGGCCAAAATGTTCTTGTACTCCTTGGGGTGGGTATGCTGGATGGCCAAAATGTTCTTGTACTCCTTGGGGTGGGTATGCTGGATGGCCAAAATGTTCTTGTACTCCTTGGGGTGGGTATGCTGGATGTCCAAAATGTTCTTGTACTCCTTGGGGTGGGTATGCTGGATGGCCAAAATGTTCTTGTACTCCTTGGGGTGGGTATGCTGGATGGCCAAAATGTTCTTGTACTCCTTGGGGTGGGTATGCTGGATGACCAAAATGTTCTTGTACTCCTTGGGGTGGGTATGCTGGATGACCAAAATGTTCTTGTACTCCTTGGGGTGGGTATGCTGGATGGCCAAAATGTTCTTGTACTCCTTGGGCTGGGTATGCTGGATGGCCAAAATGTTCTTGTACTCCTTGGGGTGGGTATGCTGGATGGCCAAAATGTTCTTGTACTCCTTGGGGTGGGTATGCTGGATGGCCAAAATGTTCTTGTACTCCTTGGGGTGGGTATGCTGGATGGCCAAAATGTTCTTGTACTCCTTGGGGTGTCTGACCAACCTTTAAAAGTTTAAAACAAAATTATAATCAAAAGGTTTCGTAAAAATTTTATTTATCGGAATCCCAGTATTAATACTGAATTTAAAGATTTAAAAATAACCAAAATTTTGCCATGAGGCAAGATTGGCATTTTAAAATGAGGCGTTTTTCTGGCTAATTCCATCGGGCTTTAAACTTAAAATTCTGTGTACTAAATTACAATTTAATTGAAAATTTCTTTTAAAAGAAAATATATTCTCACATTAACTTGATTGTTAGCATTACTGCTCCCAGCACCATTATCGTTCCTTCTGAAATTTAATTTTTTCATTTCTATTAATTGTTAAATAAAAAATTATATCATCATAAATTATTTATCTGAAGAACAAACTAACGTGTAAGGAATTCCATCTTCAGTCATTCCAATTAACCCATAGCCTTTTAAATTGTTATCGTTTTTATATTTTAAAATAGATTTCCAAAAATCTGTTCCGTTATGTTCCTTACGAACATGATCTTTCAATGCATTAAGACTTTTAAGCGATTTTCTACAATTATCAAATGGACATTGATAGAAGTTTGGATCTGTATGACTTCTTTCATGTTCGATTTTGTCATTTCGATTTAAATAACTCTAAAAAATTTAAAAATTAATTTTCATTTAGTAACAACCCCGTTAACAGAGACAATATTTTTGGTTTAAGCATCGTGCCTTGCAAATATACCAGGTATTCCCGAGAAGAAGATTCAATATTGGAGAATCTCATTTTTAATAAAACAAACTTTTATTTGACAAAAAATATATAAATATCTACTTTAGTGCAAGGAGGGTAAGCACATTTATAAATAATTCTTTCTGCTGCATGAGTTCGTTTGTGTTTTTCACGATCATTCAAATGAGTAAAGCGATTGTCGCAACGATCACCATTTTCATCAACATACTGGAAAGGAATATATTAAGAAATCTAAGTTTATTGAAGCTAGTACCTCGCAAGCATAAGGCTTTACTTTCGTATGCACAACAATATGTCGTTTCAATTCTGCTGGACGTTGAAAAGGCTTTTCTCTTTCACAATCTCTCCAGTGACACTTCTTATCCTTTAAATTTTAAAAAGTTAAAATCAGAGAGGTGACGTGGTTATATTTCCTCACTCATCTAATGAAATTTTTCAACCATAGGTTCATAATACTAGAAAGGTTGATAAAGAAAAATGAAACCCACTAGTTGAAGTCTAATTTAATAATATGTAAAAGTATACAGAAAAATGTTTTGATTAGTGTCAAGAATTATTGACCTGTGACATTTCTGCATGTCCATTAACATGTTCCACAAAAGCATCTTTATTAGCAAAACCTTCTACACAATCACCCCATTTACAAGAATCTGTAGGTGTTGTTAAAGTGAATTCTGGGGCAGTCGAAGTGCCTTCTTCAGAATAATTAGCATTCCTTAATATTTATTTAAATTAAAATTAATTATTTGTATTAACCCTTGGTTGGGTTGTCCAAAATTAATAAGATTTTCAGGTTGAAAAGTTTTACTCTTCTTCGGTCTTCCTCCTTCAGAATAATTTTTTAAAATGAAAAATAAAATAACAATTGCATTGAATTTTTTGAACATTTTAAAAAATATTTTTCTTAGAATTTAAAAAATATTTAATTTTAATAACCGTCTGTAGTAACTAATAAATCTTTTTGACTTCTACTAGAAAAACGTTTTTTTGTTACTGGTGCAGAACCCAGTGACCGTTAACTCCCGCGAGGCGCGTTTTGTACAATTTCAGCGCCGCAGGCGAAAATTTTTTGAATTCTAGACCTTATTCGAAAAAAATTCACTTTCTCTGTTATTGACGGATATCCGAAAAAAATTATGGACGAAAACTTGGACAATATTGAGGATTTTGTTTCTTTGAGTCAGTATCGTTTCTCGCCGAGAAATGGAACGAGAATATCGGTATCGGTTTCGAGAACGAGAATGAAAAAACCGAGATCGATATTGGAAAAAAGCCGAGAATCTCGGTATCGGTCTCGTCTTGTCCAACTCTAGTTTAATCTGACACTTACATAATTACCGTAAATGCTCAACTAATTACCATACCCCTAATTGTCCCATCTCGTTTGATTACCCCATCCAGGGAGAGATTGAGATACTCTTGAATACACCCCCCCCCACTTCCGCTTATTTAAAAATAAATTCAAATTTTTCTAATTTTTATTTTCTTCATCCTTTTTGTCATAATAAATATCCTTATTGTTCGGCATAGTTCGGTACTTCGCGGTACTGCCGATAGTGTCGACTCGTTACTTTTCGGTACTACTGGTATTTGTATTAGAAAAATCCATTTGCCGAATACTAATCGGAGATGCGTTGAGGTTTCATCTCTCTTGCATAATTTGACTTACATTGTCCCAAAAATTTTGAAAAATTGAAGCCAAACATTAATCCGGTCCGGGAATAATCTTTAGATCTTGAAAAACATGAATTTCGTATTATTGGAACCTTTCCTTAAAGTAAAAATAGGAAAAGGTGTAAAAAACTGGATTATTTTTAGATCTCTGAGAAATAAAGAACAAGAGCGCCAACGGAACAACGTTAAAATGAATAAAGAAAAATATTCTGTTTAAGGAACAAAAGATTTAACAGTAAAACTAAAAATAATTTTTTTAATAGAAAAAAAAATTGCCAAAATTGGTTAAATTAAAAAATCTAAAAAAACAGAAAATTCTTTATGCTAAATGAATGGAAATGAATAAATAAATGGATTACTTTGGTATTTGATAAAAATCAGGAATGTAAAAACTACAAGATGAATATAGTTTTGGGGGTATTTAAAGATAAAGTTAAATTTTACTATAGAAAATCAAAATAAAAAAAAATTTGAAGAAATTCCTTCAAAATAAAAATTCATGTTTTGTGTCTTTTTAAAATATGTCGGGGAACAATCCTGTTGTGGACTAATTGTTACGGATCAGGGTTGCCGCCCGATACCCGAAACCCAGCATTTTTTTACCCGAAAGAAAATTATCCAACCCGAAACCCGTACCCGATATTTTCTCCACCCGAAACCCGAAATTGGTTAAAACCCGAAATTTCTACCCGAAAGCTTAGCCGTACCCGATTTTTTAAAATAAATCTAAAAAATTATAGAAAGAGAAAATATAGAAATAGAACATTATAGAGAAAACCTACTAGACATACTCGGTTTAGATCGAGTATTTTTATGCCCCTATCGGGATGGGCTGAGTTTTTAAAATTTTAAAATTCCAAAATTTTCCGTCAAAAATTTTCGCCTGCGGCGTTGAAAATGGAAGTTTGTGGACTCATTGTTGCGGATTTAATACCAAAGGTTCAAATCTGTGTTTACATCTTCATTAGGATAATTGTCTTCCATTAAATAATCTTCATTATGATTGTTTTCTTGATGTTCTACATTTGTTGGAAATAGTTGTAATTCTCCTCCATGCTGGTATACTGGATGAACAAAATGTTCTTGCACTTCTTGGTGTGGGTATATTGTCTGACCAGCCTTTAAAAGTTTAGAAACAAAATTATAATCAAAAGTTTTGTAAAAATTTTCTTTATCAGAATCCCACTATTAATTAAAAATTTGAAAAAATGAATGACTATCATCACTAATCGTTCGAATGCAACAAGAGAGTTTAGCCAATAAACAAAATTGGCACTTTTCAATATGACGTTTTTCTGGCTAATTAAACTGTGTTCAATTTAATAGAAAATTTCCATATAAAAATATTTTCTCACCTCAACTTCACAGTTCGGAATACTGCTGCCAGCACCATCATTTGACATGCTGAAGTTTTATTTATTTATAGCTTTAGATTGTTAATTAACAAATTAATTTTAAAAATTAATTAACAAGTTTCCATAATCAAAAATATATAGAAAATTTAAACAAACACGTAAGGAGTTCCATCTTCTCTTATTCCAATTAGTTTATAACCATTTGCTTTTCTATTTGCTTTAATGAAATTCCAAACATTTTTTCCGTGTTTAGCACGAACATGTGTACTCAGTGAAGAAGGACACTTATATTCTGGTTTTGGACACTCAAATACTGGACATCGATAATAGTTTGGATTAATATGAGTTTTTTCATGTTTCTTTTTGCTATCGGAAGTTTCAAAAGTCTAGAAAATTTTAAAAATTAATTTTCATTTAGTAACAACCCCGTTAAAAAGGCAATATTCCAATAAATGTACGAATCTACTAATATGTATTATGAATTGCCTGCAAAGGAACACAAATTCAGGAAATCCATCATAAGATGTAAGATTTCTACTTCCATCTTGCAGCCCAAACAATCCCTCGGTACTTATCCCTTATACCACACCCCCTCAAAGTAGTGTCCAAAATGTCATATATGGGGTAATAAAGGGTGCTGATCACGATTATGGTGTTTATTTCTCAATATAAGAACCCCCTCACCCATAAATTGTCATGGTTCATAATGGTCAAACTTCAAGTTTTTATTTAAATAAATATATAGGTATGAGCAATATTAATGCACTAATATTTATTTTGCACTTATATTTATTAATGCACTAATATTTAATATTTATTTTCTGTGTGATTATTGGACGTTTAATGAATATATAAACGATTTCATTCATTTGAACCCATAATAATAAAAATAAATAAAAAATGCCCTATAATTACGACACACTAATGGGGGGATGTCCTGATTGAAGTGTCCGATGTGTTCATGCTGTGGAAAAATTGTGGATGGGAGATGGAATTGAACCATCATGGAATGAGCCCAGACCGAAGCACAACCGACTGTGCCACCATCCAACCCAATGCTGGGTTATTTATTTTCATTTATATTCCTTCTGCAAGTGCGGACACAACACTCCTTCCGCCTTGCGAAATCAAGCGTCCTCGCTTGTTGCTTGTCTTCTATAACTATCATCTGTTTCGATTTTGGAGAGCACACACAGAAACCCATTTTGTGGCATATGCTGCGCTTCATGCGCCTTACGCATTTTTTTTTTTTATTTATATATTAGCCTCGCACCACCGGCTAGCCTATCACAACTCAGGCATTTTTTTAATTTCTCACAGGGTCTTCTCCTTTTTCTCTCCACAGTGACAGAATGTCAGATCATCACAGCATTTGAAGGTTCACTTGTTCCTCGGGCTATGCCCGGCCTGTGCGACTGCGCCATTGAAGTGTCCGATGTGTTCATGCTGTGGAAAAATTGTGGATGGGAGATGGAATTGAACCATCATGGAATGAGCCCAGACCGAAGCACAACCGACTGTGCCACCATCCAACCCAATGCTGGGTTATTTATTTTCATTTATATTCCTTCTGCAAGTGCGGACACAACACTGATGAATCAAACGCTGTAAAATTTTTTCAAAATTGCGGTTTGCTTCATATTGAACGTTTCTGCCATTGTGGTAGTCAAATGCGTCCAAACTTGAAGTTTGACCATTATGAACCATGACAATTTATGGGTGAGGGGGTTCTTATATTGAGAAATAAACACCATAATCGTGATCAGCACCCTTTATTACCCCATATATGACATTTTGGACACTACTTTGAGGGGGTGTGGTATAAGGGATAAGTACCAATCCCTCTTTTGTTCCCAATAAAACAAACTTTTATTTTAAAAATATATAATTATCTACTTTAGCGCAATCAGGGTAAGCACATTCATAAATAATTCTTTCTGCTGCATGAGTTCGTTTGTGATCTTTAAGATTATGCAACTGAGTATAGCTCGCCTCGCAACGAGCACCATTTTGATCAACATGCTGGAAAGGAATATATTAAGAAATCTGAGTTTTTTGGAGTTAGTACCTCGCAAGCATAAGGCTTTTCTCCGGTATGCACAACAATATGTTGTTTCAAGTCACTTGGATGAGGAAAAGGCTCTTCTCTTTTACAGTCTCTCCAGTGACACTTGTTATCCTTTAAATTTTAAAAAGTTAATATCAGAGAGGTGACGATGGTTATATTTCCTCTCTCATTCAATAAAATTTTTCAACCGTAGGTGCATAATACTAGTAAGTGTTGTGTATGGGCGTCAGCCCTTAAAGTGTTTAGTATAAAAGCCAGTGAAAGCGTCAGTCTATAGGGATCATACTAGCGGGGCTAGTCACTGATCTCCTTCGTCTGTCCCATTCCTTCGCCTACACATTGTTCATTTCTACATGTGATAAAGTGTTATTATTGTGCTCGTCACATTAGTTAAATCTCGGACACTTCGGGTCGTAACAATGGCGCGGTCGACAAAAGTGAAGTGTGGCGAAGTGTAGTGAATTGCTTTGGCAATTAGTGAGTGATTGTTTTGATTGTGAGTGGACAGACGTCGTAATTTAGTGATCGGCATGAGTCGAAAGTGAATTGTGTGAATTGTTAGTGCGCATGGACCTGTTAGTTAGTAGTGACCTGAAAAGGACTCAGTGTGAGTGCCATTGGTCGAAGTTTAAGGCTGAAATGCCTAGTTTAAGGCTGAAATGCCTAGTGGTCCTGGAAGTGCGCAGATGTTGGCCGATCAAGTTTTGAAGTGTCTGGCATTCAAGAGAATGTAAGTCCAGAAATTGAGAAAAGTGAAAAGTGTAAAAGAGTTAAATTTGGCAGCCTAAGGGTGGGTAAGACCAAATAGAGAAGTTGAAATGGTAGTTAGTAAAATAAATTTGGCAGCCAAGAAAGGTGGGTAAGACCAAATAGTGAAGTTTGAAATTTTGAGTGAAGTGAATTGCAGTGAGTCAAGGCGCTGAGGAGTGAATATTATTAGTGATTGAAGTATTAGACCAGCGCAAGTGAGTGAAGCAACCCAGACTACACATAGTGTAAGTTCAGTGAAGTGTTGCGGTACCTGAGTCTTTGACAGAGGCAGGATGTAACAGGCATCCTTTGAGTGGTTAGTTAGTAGTAGTATTCAAGTGTTAGTTTCAACCACGAGCCATCCTAAAAGTACACGGGAAAACGGCACCGAACTGCACACTAACTAAATGTTAGTGTTGTGGTGTTTGACTTCATTAAGTCATTAAATAGTGTTAGTGATGCAATTCAGTGAAGTTATTGGGCACAGTGTTGAAAAGTAAATGGAGTGCCGCAATAGAAAGTGTGAAAAATAAAAGTGAAATAAAAAGTGATTAGTGAAGAAAAGTGAAAAATAAAAGTGAAATGCTTATGGACAAGCAGTGATCAACAAGTGTGACCCCAAATCAGGACGTGCGATTTGCCTTGTTGTGAGCTGCTGTATGCACTGTAGATGACCGCTGCAAGAAGAAAAATAAAATGTGGAATAAGATGACAAATTTTGTGATTTTGTAATTGTTGTATTGTAATTTTAATTTGTTGTTTTCCTTTTGTCATCCCACATTTGTTGTATTTGTTGTGAGTTGAGTGTTAGTGAGAGACTAGACGCTCTGGCTTAGTGTTAATTGTATTGATAGCGTGGAAGCTATAGTGAATGTTAAAGTTGTAAAGCTTCGGCTTTAAGTAAAAGCCGAACCTTTTTTTCAAGGGGGGAGGTGTTGTGTATGGGCGTCAGCCCTTAAAGTGTTTAGTATAAAAGCCAGTGAAAGCGTCAGTCTATAGGGATCATACTAGCGGGGCTAGTCACTGATCTCCTTCGTCTGTCCCATTCCTTCGCCTACACATTGTTCATTTCTACATGTGATAAAGTGTTATTATTGTGCTCGTCACATTAGTTAAATCTCGGACACTTCGGGTCGTAACAGTAAGGTTGATAAAGAAAAATGAAAACCACAAATTGAAGTCTAATTTAATAATAAAGCTGTTTTGCCCGTAATTTCAGAAAGAATATATGTAGATGAATACAAATAACTCATCATCGAGTTGATCAATTATTTGTGCTTTGGTGTGGGGTTTTCAATGAGTTCCAATGAGTTTTTCAACTGCAGGGGCATAATACATAATAGGAAAGTTGATTCAGGAAAATGAAAACCGCCAGTCGAATTTAATGTTTACGGATTTTTATATTTGTATTTAGTATTAAGATGACTAAAGAAAATTGTTTTGATTAGTGTTAATAATTATTGACCTGTGCCTCGTCTGCATGTTGTTTAACATGTAGATAAAACTCATCTTCATTATCAAAACGAGATATACATCTATCCCATTCACATTTCCACCTTAATATTTTTTTAAATTAAAATAAATTTTTGTATTAACTCTTGGGGTTGTTGCGCACTTGTTTCTCCTTTTCCCTTCTTCGGTCCTCCTCCTTCAGAATAATTTTTTAAAATGAAAAATAAAATAAAAATTGAATTGAATTTTTTGAACATTTTAATCTAAATTTTGATTTAAAATATTTTTCTTTGAATTTAAAAAATATTTAATTTTGATAACCGTCTGTAGTCACTAATACTTCCTTTTAACTTCTACTCGAAAAAAGTTTTTTTGTTACTAGCTTATGTTACTGGTGCAGAACCCAGTAACCGTTAACTCCCACGAGGCGCGTTTTGAACAGCGCCTCTTCGACGCCCAAAGGTTTTTTGATTCATTTTTGTATAACTTTGTCTAATCAAGTCGGATCGAGTTGATTTTGCTGCAGCTCTGTTTATGAGCTTTATTGCATATTTGAATTTCGACTCCAAAAATGTCCTTGGTTTTCACCCATTATTCGTCTCAGACATCAGGATGAGTGGTAACCGAGCACGCATTAAAAATTAATTTTAATTTTCAATTATTTAAAAATCCTAATTTATCCCCAATTGTCAGGTCCCCAAAAGTCTAATCCTAGCTTAATAAAACATTTAAAATTAAGAAAAAAGGACAAGTAAATTAATATGTATTATGGCAGCTACTATTTATAAAGATAAATTTGAGAGGGCTGGGCAATTTACATGAGACTCTGCCAGGCTTTAACATTTAAAAAAATGGGAATGTAAGGACATTTCACGGAAAATGCTTTTCAAGGATGTTTTAATTTCGTCTTAAAATAAACTCGCAAAGTTACCTCTCAGCTTAGCAAATAAGATAAAAATAAAAACGGTATTATGTGGTGTGATGTACTCTGTTAATAACTTTGCATACGAGGACTCAGAATTAAGTCCCATCCCATCCGTTGCTATTTTTGGTACTGGGTTATTGGAGGATTTATTGGGGGCCGTCCGAATCTTTTTCGAGTCAAATTCGATGCCCTACCCGATCTTTCGGACGGGACCGGATTCGGACCAAACCCTAATCCTTAATATATAAACATATTCTGGTTCGCCTCCGATTAATTACCACCTTTAGTTAGTGTGAGGTCGCAATACTTACCTAGGATAATTTTTAAGCAAATAAGTTACCGTATTTCCTCTAATAGAACGACAGCCTCTATTTGAACGACACCCCCTATTAGAACGACAGTCTAGAGGGAGGTTGAGAAATATAACGACAGCCTCTATTAGAACGACACCCCCTATCAGAACGACACCCTTGGGGTCACTTTAGTACGTGGGTGCAGGCTTTAAATTACAAATGTTATATCATTTGAAAGAGCTAGTCGAGCTGAGTCGAATGCCACCAAAATTAGCTCTAGGAAAAATTTTTGAACCGAGATACAGGCGATTGAAAATCGAAAAACCATAGGGGGGACCAAACACTTTTTTGGGGTGAAAAATTCGAAAATGCAAATTATACCTCATTCGAAAGAGCTCGTCGAGCTGAGTCGAATAAAACCAAAATCAACGGAATCCGACTTGAATGAACCGAGATATAGACTCCTAAAAATCGAAGGTCCAAAAGGGCGATTTTTGGAATAAAAAATTTTTTATACAAATAATACCTCATTCGAAAGAGCTCGACGAGCTGAGTCGAATGACACCAAAATCACCGTGATTGGACAAGATTAGACAAAGTTATGACACAAAAAATAAACAAAAAACCTAAACCTATGGAGCGTCGGCGAGGCGCTTGTGCAAAACCCCGCGCTTCGCGCGGGGTTTTGCGGCACGCGCCTCGCGGGGAGTCTACGGGCGATGGGTCTGGGTTCGTAACATAAACCTATTCCTATCTCCCTTGCTCTGGACGTATTTGGGGCCTCCGTAGCAGCAAAAATCTCCACAGATGCCATAGGTAAGGAGCTAAAATAAAAGATCATAACTTTGTCTAATCAAGTCGGATTTCGTTGATTTTGGTGTTATTCGACTCAGCTCGAGGAGCTCTTTCGAATGAGGTATCATTTGCATTTTCGAATTTTTCATCCCAAAAAAGTGCTTGGTCCCCCCTATGGTTTTTCGATTTTCAATCGCCTGTATCTCGGTTCAAAAATTTTTCCTAGAGCTAATTTTGATGGCATTCGACTCAGCTCGACTAGCTCTTTCAAATGATATAACATTTGTAATTTAAAGCCTGCACCCACGTACTAAAGTACAGCCACACCCTTTCTTTTTCTTTAATTTAATTATGGGTACACCCCAACGTACCGCGGCCCAACGTACCGCAGACCAATGTACTGCAGGCCCAACGTACTGCGAGCCCACGTACCGCGGCCCAACGTACCGCAAATCAATACATGAATATTAGTTGTTCCAACAACAACTACAACAAAAATATTTGTAACATTGATGGGGAGAGTTGACCCAATGACTTTGGGAACTTGTTCCGACAACGGGGGATTTTTCAAACAAATACTAGTGTTTCAACAACGGGGAGGTTACTCCAAGAACGGGGAAGTTGTTCCGTCAACAGGAGAAGTTGTTCCAAGAACTGAGGAGTTTGCTTCCTTTGCTTCAACAACCAAGGAAGAATTCAAAAAAATAAAAATTTTGTTCGACGGTACGTTGAGAGGGGAGGTTGAAAAATCTAGAGGGATGTTGAAAAATAAAACATGTCGTTCTATTAGAGGAAATACGGTATTCTAGTATTGTAGTTTTTTTTAATTTCCAATCTATTCAGTGGAATGTCTACTGATTTTCCTTCAAATGTATTTCCATCCACTCAAAAATCTAAATTTAGAATTGATTTAATTAACGCATGATTCCTCAAAAAAGGTCAAATTAATGTGGAAAGCCAATATAGAGAAAGAAAAAATAAAAGAAATTGATTAGAAAAGGAAATTAAAAATCAATTTTTAAATTAAAATTGCAAAAATTAATTTAAATTAATTAAGTTTTTTTATAATTTTAATTAAAAAATTTTATTAAAAATTTTAATTCAATAAATCTAAAAAATACTTTAATTCACAGCACACGAATTTTAAAATTAATTAAAAAATGTTGTAAAGCATATAGGTAGCTATTTAATTCCTAAGGCTATACAGTAGACGGCGTAGTGTAATGTCTAACACATCAGTCCGGTCTACTGAAGATGCTGGTTCACTCCCAGCCGCCGAATAACCTTTTGCACTAGCTAAAGGAGAGAAGTAGCCCTTTTAAAAATTTGGATATACTTTCGCCGATGGCCGGTTCGAAAGCAACAAACTTTTGGTTATTATTATTTTCAACCATCGATACCCCTTATTTCAAATGGTTTTTATTGACATTTGTATTATGGATTTTTTAACAATTGAAAAATTTTTTTACTCAAAATTTTAAATAACAAAACTAAAAACACAGAAAACTCCCAAAATTTTCTTTCAACAAATTGAAATATTTTCAGGATTGTAAACAGTATCCTCATAAATTTCTTTTAAACGAGCATCTTTACTTCTTAATTTAGACATTAAATAATTTTTTGTAAATTGTTTGGTTGGGTCTAATAATTGAACATTTCGAGGGTCTGCCAAATTTTCATCAATAATACATCTACCGTCTGCCATTACCTTTTTTAATGAGAAAAAAATTTTATTTTATAAATTTTGTTTTACTAATTTTTAATCTAGAATTGAAACACCCCCCCCCCCCCCCCCCAAAATATATTTAATTAGTAGGGATGTCAGTTCAGACATCATTTCGATATTTTAGGAAAATAATCGAGAAGTGCGCGCCTTTAATCCGTTTTATATATGTAGGATAAGATAATAATTCTGTAAACCTTTTGAAGATAAAATCTCACGATTGAAGCGATACTTTTGCCTGTTAGGCACTTGTAAAAATTTTATGGGTTTGTGTATTAACCCTAAGAAACCCTAAGGTTTACCTCCAAATAGGAACATTTTTAACTTTTTTTTCAAATTTAAAATATTTCAAATTAATTTTTATCAAAAATATTTTAGACATAAAAACCACCTCTAAATTATAAACATCTTCAGGACCCGGCTCTCCATTCGGAAAACTTATTGGACGAATTTCAATTAAATGTTTAATTTTCCAAAGTTGTTTATTATTTGATAATGTATTCATAAATATATGAAGTTCGCCAGGTTTGGGATATTTTCCAAAAAGTTTACGGACATGATCACTAAAAATAATTATAAATTAGTAGATAAATTTTAAAATTTACGATATTTTTAAATTAAATTTTCTCTCTAAGGTTGAACAACTCTCCTTATTTATGGAAATTAACAAAGAAAAATTTATCGAAAATTTTATTCTTAATAATTCTGACTAAAACTTTCTCAAATTTTTAGATTTTAAAAATTTTATAGCTAATTCAACTTCCACAAATAATAGTGGTTAAATAAACCATCCCCATTATTTTAAATTAAATTTAAAAATTCCTTGCCGCAAAATTCCATCAGTCTTTTCTAAATCTCTAAAAATCCAGGCAACCCAAAGCTTTGGCGGTTCCACCGGCATTGGATCCGGAAATGTTTCGCATTGTTCAGCCAAAAAATCCAAATCAACTCTGTTTAGTCTATCATCTCGACGAGGCAAGTAACGCCAAACACGGTTGTTTTTCCTCCAAACCCAACACTGCCTAATTACTTTAGCCATTTTTTCTCTCTAAAAAAAGTTAGCTAAAAATTTTAAAAATAGTCGAACCTCATTATAAGATTTTGCACTTGAAAATCTTCTATCTTAAAATGAGGTGCATCTTAAATAGGGGGTTACCAACGAGAGCAGGTTAAGGTACTAAAACCCAAGGTACGGCGGCTGTTTTATGGGATTAATCCGTTCGTTTAGGTACCCTAGTAGTAGTTTTCCTGTAGAATTTTCAAAAATGTAATTATGAGCTATTTCGATGCTACTCGTCTAGTAGAGTCGATTGGTACCAAAATTAATAAGATTGGATGACTTTGAGCAAAAGAGTAAACTTTGTCATAAAAAATTTTTTTGACGTGTTTAAATGTTCGGACGTGTATATCTTTACTATGCATAATAAGCATAATTTTATAATAAGCATATAATAAGCATAACATATAATAAGCATAACTTTACTATGCATAATAAGCAAATAGAAACCCCCTCTAAATTTTTTAAAACAAGCGGAAACTGTGTTTTATGTGCATTATACATCATGACAATTTTGCCAAAGAATATGCATTTGCATAAAAATACGCCCTCTACTAATGACATATAAACCACTAAATCACTTTATCAGAAACCTATATTAAAGCTTACCCATTACATTTATTTATTTTCTCTAACAAATTCAAAATATCGGGGCATGGAAAGGTTTCGGTTGAGCATGTTTTGTTGCTAAACACGGTTTTCCATTTAGACTTCCTTTGGGTAAGATTAGCCGGGCCGGACAATAAAACCTCCTTCAATGATATAAATAAAAATAAAACAAAAATTAAACTCATTAAAATAAAAAAAACTGAAAAAATAAATTTAAAAATAAATTTTTTAAATAAAATTATAGAGCCCTACTTGGGATTAATAATTTATAAAATAAGTAAAGTGATTTGATTTAAGCGATCATTTTTAATTTTTATTTTTTTAGAGTGAACGGAGAGGGAAAATAATTACTAAATTTTGATGAATCATTACTACACAAAATTAATTATTTTTGAAATTTATTTGTCGTTTCTCTTGGTCAGATGATCAGAATTATTTATATCTCTCATTTAAATAATAATAATTCTAATAAACTGATAAATAAAAATATTTAAAATTAATTTTGTATTAATGATTCATTAAAATTATTTTTTCTCTATCCGTTCAATGTATAAATGAAATATTAAAATTGTCGTTTAAACTGACAATTTCATAATTACAGTAAATGCCCGATTAATTACCATACCCCTCTCCAATATTATCCCGGACCCTCAAAAATCTTAAAGAGAGCAATACATAAAAATTCAATTTTTAAAAACTGAAAAATACTGACAATTTCAAACCAAGGATTCCCGCATCTTTTCTCTAAATTAAAAATCTATTTACATAATGTAATTCATTAAAATTATTTATTTTCGCTATCCGATAAAAAAATTTTTTATGTAATTTATATTATTACTCTAATATTCTATATTCTAGTCTATTTGAGAGAGTTTCACTCATATAAAGAGTATGAAAATTCAAAATTTCGAGGGCTTATAACTTTTTAATTTCCATAACAAAGACAAAAGAGAATCTTCTACTTGAGGGCCAAAATAAAATACAATCCTCTTTAGTAATTGTTTTGGGATAAGCCCTGGTATTATTTTTCAATTTGAAGCAATACGAGGAGAATCCATATAAATCCTTATTTTAGTTCTCAAAACGATTGTTAAAAAAATAAAGTTTATCCAATAAAAATGAAGCGGCCAATAACAGCTCGGTTCCGCTTGGTGATAAAACTACTAATTTAAAAAAGAGAAACGTGTTTGAATGATAAATAGCTGCTGCTTGATAGTTTTTAAAGTTTTTAAAGTAAGACCCAGAAATTTAAGGAACTTAAAAAGAAAATTGAGGAAATTAAAATAATTATAGATGAGAAAAAAATCGCCTTATCTCTTCTTGTATCCTAAATATTTTTGTTGCGCGGAGTGTTGGAAATAATGTAAAATTACAATAAAAATATGTAAGATTTATTTTTGTGATTAACTAAAAGGGCCAACTGAACGCTAACAAAAAAGAGTGCCTGAGGTGTCCGTGGGACTTCGGGATGAAATTTAGTAGACAGATAGATCATACCCTACTTCTATTGCGAAATTTGCACCATTTTCGCTGCGGGGTACCAGGGACCGAGCCCCCAAAGTTTTAGGATCCCCCTCAGTTCTACAATTTCTTTTTAGATACAAATGTGTTCTTCAGTTTAATGCTAATGCTTAGAATTTTGAGTCAGACCGGATCAGGGGGAATGAAACAAGAAAGAAGTGAGAGAACAACACTAATTAGTTAAATAAAGTTTTGAGGGACTTACATTTACGATAAAGTTAAATTATACCAAAATGAAATCAGAAGAATTTTAATAAAACCCTTTAAAAATCTCAACTATTTTTTTAAAAATATCTCAGAGAATAACCAAATTGTTGACTCAATTGATGAGTCTCATACTAAAGTTTCAATTCCAAGTCTAAATCTTCATCTTCAGCCTCCACATTAATGCTGCCAGTACCATCTCCATAGGTTGTGCGTGTTGTATGACCAATATGTTGTTCTTGATGTTCTAAATTTGTTGGTAATTGTGTATAATGTTGTTGCCAATCGTGGAGGGTGTATGTTGGATAACCAAAATGTTGATGATCTCCAGATTGGTATGCCGGATACCCAAAATTTTGCTGCCATCCTTGAGCTGGGTATACCGAATAGTCTAAATGTTGACCTCCCTGGGGTGGGTATGCTGGATGACCAACCTTTAAATGTTTAGATACAAAATTATAATCAAAAGTTTTGTAAAAATTTTCTTTATTAGAATCCCACTATTAATTTCAAATTTAGAAAAAATGAATGACTATCATCACTAATCGTTCCTAACAAGATATTTTTGCCAATAAACGAACTTGCACTTGGAATAATAGTTTCGGCTAATTGTACAATTTAATAGAAAATTTCTATATAAAAAATATTTTCTCACATCAACTTCCCGGTTCGCATTACTGCTGCCAGCACCATTATTTGACATGCTTAAATTTAATTTATTTATTTATAGCTTTAGATTGTTGATTAACAAATTAATTCCATTATCAAAAATATATAGAAAATTCAAACAAACTCGTAAGGAGTTCCATCTTCTCTTATTCCAATTAGTCCATAACCATTTGCTTTTTTAGCTTTTTTATTTGCTATAATAAAATTCCAAACATTTTGTCCGTGTTTTCCATGAACATGTCTAATCAGTGAAGAAAGCCCCGTACATTCTGGTTCTGGACACTCAAATACTGGACATCGATAATGGTGTGGATTAATATGAATTTTTTCATGTTTCTTTTTGCTATCGGAAGTTTTAAAAGTCTAGAAAATTTAAAAATTAATTTTCATTTAGAAAAAGATAAAGATTCAATAGAAAAAGATTCCCAAGAAAAAGATTCAATATTGGAGAATCTCATTCCAGATAAAACAAACTTTTATTCGACAAAAAATATATAATTATCTACCTTATCGCAGGGAGGGTAAGCACATTTATAAATAATTCTTTCTGCTGCATGAGTTTGTTGGTGTATTTTAAGATTATTCAACTGAGTAAAGCTCTTGTCGCAACGATCACCATTTTGATTAACATGCTGGAAAGGAATATATTACAAAATCTAAGTTTTTTGAAGCTATACCTTGCAAACATAAGGCTGTTCTCCGGTATGCACAACAATATGTTGTTTCAAATGAGCTGGACGTTGAAAAGGCTCTTCTCTTTCACAATCTCTCCAGTGACACTTGTTATCCTTTAGATTTTAAAAAATTAAAATCAGAGAGGTGACGATGGTTATATTCCTTCTCTCATCCAATGAATTTTTTCAACCTCAGGAGTAAAATACTAGAAAGGTTGATAAAGAAAAATGAAAACCACCAGTGAAGTCTAATTTAATAGTAAAGGGTCTACTAAAAAATGTTTTGATTAGTGTCAAGAATTATTGACCTGTGACATTTCTGCATGTCCATTAACATGTTCCACAAAAGCATCTTTATTAGCAAAACCTTCAACACATTCACCCCATTTACAAGAATCTGTAGGTGTTGCTAAAGTGAATGCTGGGGCAGATGAAAAGCCTCCTTCAGAATAATTAGCACTCCTTAATATTTTTTTAAATTAAAATTAATTATTTGTATTAACCCTTGATTGGGTTGTCCAAAATTAATAAGGTTTTCTGGTTGAAAAGTTTTTTTCTTCTTCGGTCCTCCCCCTTCAGAATAATTTTTTAAAATGAAAAATAAAATAACAATTGCATTGAATTTTTTGAACATTTCAATCTAAATTTTGATTTAAAATATTTTTCTTAGAATTTAAAAAATATTTAATTTTGATAACCGTCTGTAGTCACTAATACATCCGTTTGACTTCAACTAGAAAAACGTTTTTTTGTTACTGGTTTATGTTACGGGTACAGACTCCCACGAGGCCGTTCTGCACAAGCGCCTCTTCGATGCCCATAGGTTTACTTGATTCATTTTTGTATGGCTTTGTCTACTCAAGTCGATCGAGTTGATTTTGCTGCGAGCTCTTTTTATGAACTTTATTGCATATTCGAATTTCAGCGCCAAAAATGTCCTTGGTTCTCAGACATCAAGCTGAGTGGAATGACCATGTTTTGTAACCAACCACCTATTAAAAACCCGCTATAAGTTAATGTTCACTTTTTAAAAATTCTATTTAGTCCCCAATTGTCGGGTCCCCTAACGATGAGTAGCTTAATGAGCATTTAAAATTAAGAAAAAAGAAAAAATAAATTAATAGAATGTATTATGGTAACTCTATTTATAAAGAGCTATTTGTGAGGGCAGGGCAATAGATCCTAGCTTAATAAGCCAGGCTTTATCCTACTATCTTACTCTGCCTAGCTTACTCTGCCAGGCTTTATCATTTAAAAATGGGAATGAAAGGACATTTTACAGAACATGCTTTTCAACGTTGTTTTAATTTCGTCTTAAAACAAACTCCACCGTGGAAGTTTCCTCTCAGCTTAGCAAATAAGGTAAAAATAAAAACTGTATTCTGTATTGGTATGGACGATTGGTTAATAACTTTGCATATGATAACCATGCAATCCGTTGCTATTTTTGGCACGGGGTTTACATTTTACATCATTATTGGGGTTTTGAGTTTTTTGTGGTTGGGGTTATGTCGGGTTTTCGAATCAGGCCGACGTTCGAGTTATTTTTTCGGACTTCATTTTTATCGGGCTAGACCGATCTAGTCTTTCTCGGGCCAAATTCGATGCCCGACCCGATCTTTCGGACCGGACCGGATTGGGCCCCCAACCCTAATCTTTAATATTTACGCATATTCTTTGTTGCCAAAAACGCCCATTGATGGTTAGCCTCCGATTAATTACCACCTTTAGTTAGTGTGAGGTCGCAATACTTACCTAGGATAATTTTTAAGCAAATAAGTTATTCTAGTATTGTAGTTTTTTTTAAATTTCCAATCTATTCAGTGGAATGTCTAATGATTTTCCTTCAAATGTATCCCCATCCACTCAAAAATCTAAATTTAGAATTGATTTAATTGGCGCATGATTCCTTAAAAAAGGTCAAATTAACGTGGAAAGCCAATATAGAGAAAGAAAAAATAAAAAATTGATTAGAAAAGGAAATTAAAAATAAATTTTTAAATTAAAATTAGAAAAATTAATTTAAATTAATTAAGTTTTTTTATAATTTTAATTAAAGAATTTTATTTAAAATTATAATCCAATAAAGTTAAAATATACTTTAATTCTCGGCATAGGAATTAAAATTAAATCGAATAACCTTTAATCCCCGCCGCAAGATTTTCGCATGCGGCGCTGAAAAGAAAGACTCCATGAGTTGGTGGAATAGGAAGCCCTCTGACAAGACCCTTTTGAAAATTTGGATATACTTTAGCTGATAGCCTGTTCGGAAGCACAAACTTTTGGTTATTATTATTTTCAACCATCGATACCCCTTATTTCAAATGGGAAAAAAATTTTATTAAAAAAAACTTTTATTAAAATTAAATTTAAAATAACAAAACTAAAATCCCTTTAAAAAATATTCCCCTCACTTTCAACAAATTGAAATATTTTCAGGATTGTAAACAGTATCTTCATAAATTTCTTTTAAACGAGCATCTTTACTTCTCAATTTGGACATTAAATAATTTTTTGTAAATTGTTTGGTTGGATCTAATAATTGAACATTTCGAGGGTCTGCCAAATTTTCATCAATAATACATCTACCGTCTGCCATTACCTTTTTATTTTGAAATTAAAATTTTTATTTTATAAATTTTGTTTTACTAATTTTTAATCCACCAAATTTGGATATTAAAAAATTGAAACACCCCCCCCCCCCCCGAAAATATATTTAAATGAGTAGGGATGTCAGTTCTGATATCCTTTCGATATTTTAGGAAAATAATCGAGAAATGTGCGCCTCTAATCCGTTTTATGCTACGGTTACATAAAAATCGCAAGACGCGCGCGACAGTCGCTAGTGGCGTGGTTACATAAAATCGGCGTCTTCCGCAAAGCGACAAGACGCAAAACTTTTGAAGATAAAATCCCACGACTTAAGCAATACTTTTGCTTAAGTTAGGCACTTGTAAAAATTCTATGGGTTTGTGTATTAATCCTAAGAAACCCCAAGTTTTACCTCCAAATAGGAACATTTTTAAGTATTTTTTTCAAATTTAAAATATTTTTAAATTAATTTTTTTTCAAAAATATTTTAGCACACATAAAACCACCTCCAAATTATAAACATCTTCAGGCCCCGGCTCTCCATTCGGAAAACTTATTGGACGAATTTCAATTAAATGTTTAATTTTCCAAAGTTGTTTATTATTTGCTAATGTATTCATAAATATATGAAGTTCGCCAGGTTTGGGATATTTTCCAAAAAGTTTACGGACATGATCACTAAAATAATAAAAAAAATTGGTTAAAGTTTTTTAAACCTTTTAATAGAGAAATTATTGTTACAAAATAAACAAAGCAGTATTTACTTATAGGGTTCTCGATTACAACTCACATACAAATGACTAAAAACCTGGGATTGTTGGTTGTGCTTGTTTAACAAAAGCTGGAAAAACTCTCAACCACGAAAATTAACAAAGAATTATTTTTTGAAAGTTTCGTTTCTAATAACTTTCCCTAAAATTCTCAAATTTTCAGATTTTAAAAATTGTATAGAAAATTCAACTCCCATAAATAATAATGGTTATGTAAATACCCCCCCCCATTATTTTAAATTAAATTCAAAAATTCCTTGCCGTAAAATTCCATCAGACTTTTCCAAATCTCTAAAGATCCAGGCAACCCAAAGCTTTGGAGGTTCCACCGGCATTGGATCCGGAAATGTTTCGCATTGTTCAGCCAACACATCCAAATCAACTCTGTTTACTCTATCATCTCGACGAGGCAAATAACGCCAAACACGATTGTTTTTCCTCCAAACCCAACACTGTCTAATTACTTTAGCCATTTCTCTCTCTAAAAAAAGTTCTGAAAAAATTTAAAGAATAAATAGTCGAAACTCATTATAAAATTTTGGACTTGAAAATCTTTTAACTTATAATGAAGTATATATTAAATAGAGGAGTATCAACGGGATCAGGCTAAGGTAGTACAACCCAAGGTACCATGGGAAGCGGTTTCGTGGGATTGATCAGTTCGATTAGGTCACCATCGTGGCTAAAATTAAAAAAGTGTCTTAAATCAAGGTATATCTGATATCTAGTAGTATTTTATAATGAGGTTCGACTGTATAAAAATTGAGAAAATTAACGTTTAAAATAACGTCTCATTTTATTAAAAAAATAATTTTAATGGAAAACTTTTATTTAAAAAACAGTCATAATTTTAAAATGAAAAATAAATGTAAAAAAATAAAAAGAATGTGTTGATTAATTTTTATTTGTATATGGAAATTTAAATTGAAAAAATTTCTATTTAAAAAATTTCTGGTCAGATAAAAATATCTACACTCCTATTCTATGTGGCTAAAAAAGATATAGTTAAGGCGCAAATTGCGATAGGGAAAAAATTAATTTCATGGCCTTTTGACAGTACTTAAGTGTTTCTGAAAATAAAGCGTTCAAGAGAAAACTGGCTTCCGCCTCCACTCAATAATGCTAAGCCCAATCAAAGAAAAAAATTCGAAAACATGCCTTGTAAAATTAAAAATTTTAGAAGAAACTTTAAGTGGGGAATTTGGTTTATTACTAAGTTTCGATGAAAAATGCTAAAAATTTAGAAACATCACCTCCCCCTAATTTCCCTTAAAATTCCAATACAAATAAAAAATTAAATTTTATATAATTATCTTATGTCTCATTTTTTTCTCCTTTCAATCAAAAAAATTTATTTTATTTTTTCAAAAAAAAATTATCTGGCCGCTCCATTACTACTCTGTTGTTGCTGATGTTGCAATTCTCCATTTTGTTGTTGAGTATTTAAAGTATTTATTGATGTAGTTCCTGTATTACCTCCATTATTTGATAATGAAGTATTTTGTTGTTGAGTTAAAGTAGATGCTGTCTGGGCAGTTTTCTTACGTCGACAATAACGACGACTTTTTTAGAAAGAAAAATTTATAAAAATTATTTTTTAATTTGTTTAAAAATATAATTTCTCCTCTATTTGAAGTCAAAAAAAATTTTTTTAATTTCAAATTTTTATAAAAATTTCTTTCATAAATTTTTCTGTTAATTTTTATCACAATAAAAATTTTTCAGAATTTCCTAGAATTTTAAAAGAATAAAAATGAAATAAACTAACTGCATTGGCCAATGAGTTTGTTGACATTCAACGCTACAATAGGCTGTATTCCTAAATATTATATATTGATTTTAGATTACAAAATCAAATAAAAAGAAATTTTTTAGAACTCGAAAAATATTTTTGAGAAGAAAAAACTGTTGGACAATTTGCCACGGATTCTCAAATAATTTTTAAGGGGGTACTTTTCTCTAGTTTATGAGAGAAAAAATCCTTCAGAAATTCTTATTCAAAAAAAAACAAAAAATAATTTTATACCAACAACAATGATAAATAGCTTCTTGTTCACATTGCCAACACCATTGCTTCTTCTTAGCCATTTGTAATTCACGCCTATGTTTTTCATTTAGACGTTGAACTTCGTCTTGCAAACGCCGCTGAAAAAGCTCTTCTTGCCTTGACCTAAAAAAATTATTTTAAAATTGAAAAAAACTTTTCCTAAACCTTTCCGCATCCATTTCATCACGATATTGAGCCATATATTCTGTCTGCTTCCTTTGCAAATCAGAAATATATTCTTGGTGTAACTTTAAAAAACAAAAAGTTTAGAAGAAATGTTAACACAATTAAAGGTTGAGCCCTTAGAAATCTGAGAGACATTAATGGTAATTATTGCTAGGGGCGTTTCACCTTCTTCAGCTGCTCTATGAGCAATCAGGGCGATACTTGCTTTCACGCTTTTAAGATTTAAGAACACCCTCCACATTCCCCTCACATCAGCCATTAAATGCTAGGAATTTTGGGTTCCCCTTTACCTACACAATATACCGAAAAAGAATTTGAAAAGAAATGCTCTTATGAAGAATAAAAAAGATATCCCAGAGATAAGCCCAATCTAATAATAACAATAAAAAACCTTTTCAGTCAATTCAACAAGAAGTTTCTCTCTATTTTGTTTATACTCTTTCAACCAGGTCTGTTGCAATTCAACAAGAATTTCACGCATTCGTTGTTCTGAGATCATTTGTTGTCCGTCAATAACATAATTATCACTTAAAAATGGAAAATTATTAAGTTTAAATTTATTTTCGATCTCAAGCTGCCCGGTTCCAATAGAGGTTAAAAATTTGTACGGTTCCAGTTCCATTAGGAACAGGGGTAATAGTTCGGATGAGACCCCCCTCCTTTTTCCTTTCTAAAAGTGTTAAAAAATGGTCAGTCAGTCCTAGGTTATAGAACTCGTCGAGCTTTGTCGAATGACACCAAAATCAACACCTGGTCTTAATTTTGGACCGAGATACAGACAAAAAACCTGCGCAGAGAAAGGTTTTGCAAAAGCGTCTCACGACTACCATAGGATTACTTTATGTCATAACTTTGTCAAATCTTGTTCAATTATGTTGATTTTGATGTCATTCGAATCAGCTCGACAAGCTCTTTTGAATAAGCTATCATTTGTTTAATTAAATTTTTAGACCAAAAAATAAGCTAGGTCCACCCTTTTATTTTTCAATTTTCGGGGGTCTGTATCTCGGCCCAAAGTTAAGACCGGAAGTTGATTTTAGTGTCATTTGACACCGCTCGACGGGTTCTATAACAAAAGACTGACTGACCATTTTTTAATACTTTTAGAAAGGAAAAAGGAGGGGGGGTCTCATCCGAACTATTACCGGAACAGGGACAATAAAGTTTCACCAAAACATAATAGAGCAAAACCCTTAAAATCCAGCAACCTAGACAAAAACCCAAAAATAAAATTTAAAGAAACCTATAAGTCGGATGCTCCACTTGAAGAGTCGGCGGCCTAGGCTCCCCAGTCGAAGTAGTAGCAGCACCAGGATTATTTCCTCCTCCAGAAATTCCAGCAACAATGCCATCCTCGGCAGAATTAACAGTCATCATTTGGTCTTGATCGTGATTAACATCTTGTTTAATCCCCTTCATTACCTTTTAAATATCTGACAAAATTAATAATCAAAAAATTATTAAAAATTTAAAAGAAAAATGAAGGCACAAAAAAGCCATAAAATTAAATTTAGAAAAAATTTGTTTTTAAAAATTTTTTAATTTATTTTAGATTTTACACAAGAAAAATAAATAATTAATTTTAGAAATGAGTTGTACCATAAATTATCCAAAAATTTTAGATATTAGGAAAAAGGAAAACTTGGTACTAAACTCAACAAATCGCTAGAAAAAAATTAAAGAAATGTTAAAGAATTAAAATTAAAAATTAATTTAAAAAGGCCTCAAAAATTAAAGGAGAAAACAATCACATTTGACGAGTGCTTTCTTCGATTCGTTCCATCTGATCGTAATCGTTAGCGTCGAGTGGTTGAATTACACGACCTTTTTTGAAAAAATTTTACTTTAAATTTAAAAATTTTCCAAAATTAATATAACAGAAGGTCACGAACACGGAAAAATAAGTTAGCCAAAAAATAATACTTCAGGAAAATACTGATCCTTATGGGGAATAAAAGACAAAAAAATATTAAAAAAGGGAGAGCGACCAAAAATTAAATTCTATAATTAAAATTTTCATAAAAAAAAATTACCAAAATGTGCCTGGAATTGATAAACATAATTCATCGCAATATCAGAATCAGCCAAATTAATAACTATTCCCGGTTTTCCAAAACGTCCAGTTCTTAAAAAAAATTTTTTAAGGCTCTCAAACTCTATCAAAAATTAATTTACCTTCCCATTCTGTGCAAATAAGTATCAAAATCAGGCTGCGGCATTTCCTCATAAGTGACAGGAGGATCATAATTAATTACTAGAGAAACTTGAGGAATGTCCAAACCTTTAAGAAAAAAAAATAAAAAAAATTTTTTTAATATCAAAAAATAACCTCTCGCAGCAACATTTGTTGTAATCAAAATTTTTTGATCTCCCCGTTTAAATTTTTCAACAACTTTGGCTCTTTCACCCACACTTAATTCTCCATGTAAAAGGGCTACATCTCTCCCTTTTTCTTTAAAACGTTCAGCTAACCATATTGTTGAAGAACGAGTATAACAAAAAATAATACATGAAGAAATTGTCAATACCGAATAGAGTGAAAGAATCTGCAAAAAATTGAGGGATTTTAATGGAACGAATTAAATAGTATTAGTTTGAAATCAGCTAAAATAGAAATAGATACTAGGAAACCCGATTCCTGAAATCGAAAATTTATTTTTCATCACCATCCCTGGCAGATAGTGATGTTCGAGACTCTCGGTCTCGGTTCCCGAGTCGGGAAATTTCCCGGGTTTTTTGAGCTCTCGGTCTCGGTGTTTTAGTCTCGGAAAACGAGACTAAATTTACACCCCTAATGATGGAAATTTTTTGAACTTTTTGAAGGAAAAGGGAAAGGAATATTTATAATTTCTCCCATTTGCCTTTTGATGGTCGATGGTTGAGTGGTTAAGTTGACTGACTTTACTCACTTGCATATTTTGGAAGTGCTGGGTTCGAATCCTAAGGTGGAAATGAGGTTGTGAAAATTTTTCTTTTCGGAAATAAATGTTTTTAAACCTTGATTTTGATTTTAAAATTTAAAATTTATTTTTTCTTAATATTTTAAACTTGAAAAAACATTAAAACTTCAAAAAAATTTCGCCTGCGGCTCTGACAATTGAATTTTTTTACCTATGGCCTTACAAAATTCTCTAAATTTTCGCCTCCGGCGGTAAAAAAGAAAGAAATCTGGCTATTGGCCTCACAAATTTTTCAAAATTTTCGCCTGCGGCACAAAAAATGAAGAATCTGACTTAAGGACATCCAAAATTCTCAAAATTTTCGCCTGCGGCGCAGAAAATGGTTGGAGGATTTATGGCTTCAAAACCTTCCAAAATGCAAGAATTATTGCATAAGGCCTTAAACAGTAGGGGGTCAATGGAGTTGTCGAATATCGGAGGCTTATGGGGATTTGAAAGGTTATAGAGGGGATTAAAGTTAAGAGGAATATCTGGAAATTTTAAGGATTAAAATAAACATAAAGGAACTTGTGCTAGGCATCTGGGGATAAAGAAAATCATTCGATTTGGAGGGACATCGAGGGAATAAGGGGATTCTATTCGATTAATGTGAATATCAGTGGATTAAGGTGGATATCGGTAGATTTAGAAAGAGTAAAGTTATATTGTTGATTTGAAGATTCAAGGGATTTGGGGGATTATGAAGGATTTATAGGGATTTTTGGGGATTAGGGAATATATCAGGTGATAACCCTCCTAATCTCTCGTCTCGACTCTCGGTCTCGAGTCGAGACTCGGTCTCGGGGTTGATTCCCGGTCTCGGTCTCGGCTCTCGACTCTCGGCTTTTTTTCACTCCCGAACATCACTACTGGCAGACGATATAAAAAATGGAACAAAACCTAGTTAATCCTAGAGACGTACAAGAGCAAGAATTTTTTTAGATTCAAAACCAAACGTCTTGGACGTTTTTTAATGCACCTATGGAGTTCACGGAAACATTTTTACAACTTTCTTAAACAATTTTTTAATCTAGACCATTTCAAATGCCAAAACCCTCGGATTTGCAAAATTTTCAAGCCGAAATGCAAGGTTAAATGGATCAAAAACATAAGGCTCCTAGTATTTTTAAAACAACATGTACGTACTATTGTATGTACAAAACTATTACTTATACTATAGACCTACTAATTCAAAAACCTAGAACACTCAAATGCCAAAACATTAAATAAGAAAAACTATTTTTAAATAATACTTAAACAACAAAAACTCTCAATCAGAAATGCTCTACCCCAAAAAATAGGAGGAAAAAGTAAAGTCAAAAATGTATAGAATAAACACAGCATACAAGCACTGTGGGTTTAGGAAAATCAATCGTAGTTTTCAACACAAAAACACCATACTGTGGGCTTTCTCTCTACTAAAAACTAAAGCTATATACCAATTCCCCTCTTTCCCATGCTCATCACAATTTTTATTACTATATTGAAGGTTAGCACACTGTCGTTTTTCTTCCTCTCTATGTTCTCTTACCCTTATATTTTTAATGTGAATTTTGCCTTTTTACTATCTGTCCTTTAAAACAAAGCCTACACAAAGAAAAATAATATTTTCGAAATTATTAATGAGTCGTTCTTTGTCTCATTTTTAAAGCAGAAATAATTTTTTGGTTAGGTTTTTACTCGGAAATTTGTCTGGTAGATGTTTAATCTGGCACGTTATAAATAGAGTTGGAGTTTTAGAGACGGGCCGACGTTAAAGTCATTTTTTTCAATTCGATGCCCGACTCGATCTTTCGGAGCGGCCCCCCCCCCCCAAACCTAGTTATAAAATAATTTCTTGATAAAAAAATATTTTCAAAAAAATCATTAAAATACCGCTTGATATTTATCCTCACGATCTTTACTACGCACATAATATTGCCGGATATAGGGTAGACTTTGATCTTGACGTCGAATATTTAAAGAAATAATTGGTTATAAAATTAATTTTTAAATTTCTTTATAAAAAATAATTTTCAAAAATAGTTGGAAAGAAGCCCCTGATTACAAAAAATTTTTTCATCAAATTTAACAGTTAATGAATTCATTTTTGAACATGTTCCCGACTTGAGATTAACCTATTTTTCGGATTTCCAGAAAAATTGGTTTCTAGTCAAAACAATATTAAAATAAAAATCCTCACGTAATTATAATAGGATCTGCAATTAATTTTCCAGCAAAATGAAAAACAGAGTCAGAAAAAGTAGCACTAAACAGCATACATTGACAATTTGGGTTAGCTGCTATTATATTACTTAAAAAAATTTTTCTTAATTTTTAAAAATTTATCAAAATCACAAACTTGTGTATAAGTATACTTTTATCTTGATATCCTTGTTGACTTATCATTACATCAGCCTCGTCTAAAGCAAAGGCAATAATACGAGAAGTGTCGATGTAGTTCTTAAAATCAAAAAAATTTTTGAAAATTTTTCCTGTGAATGTTAGAATTTTTCCCGAATTTTTATCAATTTTATAAGAAAATATAAAAAAATACCCTTAATATCCAGTCAAGCATTTTACCCGGAGTTCCAATAATTAATTGTTCGGAGAATTTAGAAGCATTATTTTGAACTAAAATATTTAATAAAAATTAAAATTTAATTTTAAAATAGTGCCCAAAATAGAGGTAAAAAAGTAAATTAAATCTAGATAAGTAGGAGCAATTTGGTAGCGAAAATTGCGACCCCCTTAACTATGGTCTCAAAATTTAATTGTTTTGTTGCTAAATGACCTAATGAAATCCTATTTTCATTAAAAATCCACTCAATAAAAACCATTGCAAAAACAAATCCCAGAGCCTTTATCAGGTCATTCACTATAAAAATTCCAGCAAAAAAAAGAAACCTGATTCTCCCTTAACAGCAAAACGTATCTGCACATCAGGCAAATAGGCAGCCATTTGTTTTGCTACATCTCCAATTTGTTGAGCTAATTCAAATGTTGGTGCAACAACAATACATTGAGGTTCTTTCTGTGAAGGATTAAGTCTTTGTAGCATTGCAAGAAGAAATGTGGCCGTTTTGCCTGTCCCGCTTTGAGATTGGGCGATAATATCTTGAGGACTGAAAATTAAAAAAGAATGGGCGAAAAGTACACAAATACGGCTATTCAAGTGAGGAACACGGCCCTTGTATATAGAGCCGAGTTCCTTGGCCCCCTATTACCCTCTTTTATTGGGGAAGGGGAAGAGGTATTAATTAATCTAAAAAATTCCCCTTTCCAGCCCCGAAAATAATATACATAAATAAAAATTGATTTACGAATCGCTTAGAAGAACAGGCAAAGCTGCTTCCTGTATTTTCGAAGGTTGCTGAAATCCCATCATGCGCAAAGCTCGAATCAATTCAGGTTTTCTAAAAATAAAAATATCTAAAAAATTCAAAAAAAAGCAAACAATGCCAAATCTTCAAATGAATGAACAGAATAGAGAGGGGATGTTGGATCACTTTGTAGTTTAGAAACTTCAGGCACACCTTCATTGAGTTGGTTAAGTTTATCGTTGAGCACTTTGTTTAAGAAAGAAACTTCTGCTTGTGGAATAGCTGAAAAATGAATTCTTTGCTAATTAAAAGTAGTTAAAATAAAATTTTGGGATAAGGATTCTTTTTAACAAATTTTAGGGGGAGAAAAAATAATGGGACCCTGAAAACCTCTTACTACATACGTGCTACTAATGAAATGCGCGGAAAACAAGAAATCAATGGCAAACGTCTAAATTAAAATCTAAATCAAAAAAAGAAACCTTTTTCATCTGCCGATCCAAAATAATGCGATGGTCCAGCACTTATTGGCGGCATTCCAAACGAATTCTGCATTGCCATACAAATGGCAAATAACCACTCTAACCTTAAGAAATCCTTTAGAGCCTAAAAAAATTAAAATAAAATTTATCTATTTTTAAATCAAAGTTTAAAGAAAAAATAAAAGCAATTTTTGATAAAATGCGTAATAAAAAATAAACAAAAATTTATTATAATTTATTTATTCATCATCCAAAATTTCAATTTCTATTTGTAAAAATTCGAATAATTCCACCGTGTCCACAAACTTGGAAAGCCTGAAAATGGAAAGTAAATAATTTATATCACGAGGACAAAAATTTAAAGGATAATTTTCAGTGGAATTATGAGAAGAGGACTTTTTTGCCCCAAAAATTTTTTCGCAAGTTAAAAATTAGGCAATTTTAAATTATATGACTTTCTCAGAAATACACCAAATTAAGGATTAATTTCGGAATATAAGAATTTATAAAATATACCTAAATTCGTCTTTTCAATTCAAAAATTAATTGAAAAAATTATATTCTTTAATAAAGGAAAAGGTGGAGAAATTAAAAATTTAAAAGATCTAAAATTATTTTAAAAAAGAACCTGAGCATGCCAAGCAAGCAAAGAACTACAAGTTTGCCCATCAGGTTGTTGCTCCATTCCTTTGTAAATATATTTCATCAATAAATCGACTTCATCTATTGTCAAGGCTTTTACTGTGGATTCCATTTCGACGCTCTTGAAACTTGTTAGAACTCGTGTAGCTAATTGAACAACTTTGTCTCGTAATACCTAAAAGGGGAATGAATTTAAATTAATAGAAAGCTTTGTTAGGTAAACTAAGGGAAAAAGGACATTACTCCACTAAATGAATTATGGGTAAACCCAAGGTACCGCAGAGCTGTAACTTCGTTCAAAATTGACGAATCCGGGACGTCCTGGTACGGTTCGACGCGCCTCGGCGGGCCAAATTGAACCATACCAGGGTGTTCCGAATTCGACAATTCTGAATGCAGTTATAGCTCTGCGCAGGCCCGTAGCCAGGGGGGGTGGGGGGGGGGGGGGGAATTCCCCCCCCCCCCCCCGAAATGGGAAAAAGGAAAAAATTTGGGGAAGGGCTGGGGCAAAAAAAGTGAATTTTATTGGCCTACGGCCTCTGAAATTTAAAAAATTTTCGCCTGCGGCGCTAAAAAAGGAAGAAATCTGGCTTCTTGAGGTCCAAAATTCAAAAAATTTTCGCCTGCGGCGCTGAAAATCTAAATTTTGGCGCCTGCGGCGCCGAAAAAGTGAATTTTTTTGGCCTACGGCCTTCTAAAATTCAAAAAATTTTCGCCTGCGGCGCTGAAAATAAAAATTTTGGCGCCTGCGGCGCCGAAAAAGTGAATTTTTTTGGCCTACGGCCTTCTAAAATTCAAAAAATTTTCGCCTGCGGCGCTGAAAATAAAAATTTTTGGCGCCTTCGGCGCCAAAAATTTGGCGTAAAAAATTCCCCCCCCCCCCCCCCCGAAAAAAAATCCTGGCTACGGGCCTGGCTCTGCGGTATATTGGGCTTGCGGTACCTTGGGCTGCTCCCACGAATTATTACAAAATATTCAAAAATCGTCCAAAAATTAAAAATAAACCTGATTTTTAATTTGTGAAGGATTAAAAGAAAGCACAATTTTTAAGGCATCCAAATTTCTATTGGATTGGAGCAACTGTCGTATTTGTGCCTCATCTGGACCCAAAATATTAGCACCAGCTTCACCATCTAGTTTAGCACCCGTTACGCCCTGCTCGTCTTCAAATTTTTCCAAGTCAAAAGCATCAACGTCGAGTTTGCGATAAGCTGTATCAGACAATACATTTTTAGTCATTATTAATCGTCACTAAAAACGGAAACAAAAAAATAAAGAAAAAAGCAAGCACTACAACGAAAATAAAAAAAGTTGTCGCGTTTGTCACCCTTGGTGTTTCGAAATTTTATATTTTAAAATAAAATTTAATTAAAATGTTGTTTTGTCAAATTAGTCAAAATGCTAAACCGACCAAAACGCCTAAATACCAAATGACCAGACAACAAAAACTCAATGAAGAACTTAAAAATTTCTTCTGTTTTCCTAAAAGCAAAAAAGAAAAACCAGAATTTTTTTTGGAATAATGGTCAATGATTTTTTGTCAAATTGGTAGTTAGAAATTATTTTTTGTGCAGTCATTTTTTCAGATGGACCACGCCAAAAAATGTTCTTCGCCTTTTCCATTGATTTATGCTTCTCCCTTTTCTTTTCTTTTGCCCTAACATCCGTTGAAACCACATGGCGTAACGTGCAAAATATTCTCAACAAAGTAGTCGCTTAAAGAAAAAAATAAAAAAGTAGCTAGTTCCTTTCTTTCAGCAATAAAATTATTTGCCAATCGAAGTGAAGTTACTTGACGTTTATTGTTTGAAGCTTCCTTGAGTGACTTTAAATCCTTTAAAGAAGTTAATTTACTTGTTCTTGACGAATTTTTAAAATTATTTTTCTTTAGAAACAAAAATGGATCGTCTCAGTTGGTACCAGAGTGGGGAAGCTATGGAGGAAATTCTTTGTCAAGCCGGGTCTGTTGGAATTTATGATGGGGATGTTAAACAGGTGCCTTTTCAGAGATTATTTTGGTAATTTATCTTTAAAATTTAAGTCGTCGTTCGAGCAGGGGACAGTTTCATTGACCTATCAACGTGTAATTTGGGCTGATTCAAATGACCCCGATTGTCGTTTAATGCTTCACCACTCACTTGTTCAAAGGATAGAAAAGCAACACAAATCAATGTTTGGGAGGGGGGCTAAAATTGTCGTTTCTGTCCGTCCTGTGCCGACTGACCATCCACAAGGGCCGATTTCGGCAAGGAATACAAATTCGTTGCGATTTATTTTTCGAAATGGAGGAGAGGAGGATGTGAGTTTTTTAGATATTTTTTTGTTCTAATGGTTTTTGATCAAATGATCAGTCCAACATTTAAATTCTTAAAATTTAAAATTCGGGGATTTTTGGCGTTATGTTTAAATTGATTTTTCTGATTGGAATTTGGGTGATCGAACCTTTGATCGGTAATATCTGATTCCCGGGATCCCGTAACACTTTTTTTTCAAATTCGAGCGGAACAAATCCCGCGGGATTAATCCCGTAACTCTCGGAAACCCCATTCTTCGCTTAAAACACGGGCTTTTGCGGGATGGGATCCCGCAAAATCCCGTACGGGTGCCGTTCTCTAGTGATCATACCCTCGGGGACTTTGTTATTAAATTAACTTCTTTAATTTTAAGTTCTTTAAACGTTACACGGATGCTTTGGGCAAACAAATGTGGCAACGAGCTTCATCTAGTTCCAGTTCAGCCAGTTCACTGCGCACAAGCGGCACTCAACACCTCAGTGTTTCCTCCTCAGGAACTACTCATTCAAATTTAATAACTTCTCACCAAGCAAATACCATGGGCATTCGAAATGTGGGAATTTTAGGGATTGAAAAACGATTGGCAGAACAACACCAAAGAACGCATGAGCATATTAGTGAGGTATTTTTAATTTTAAAAAATAAAATGGAACTGTAAGTTATTGAAAATTGGGTTTCGGAATGGATCCTAGTCTTTTTTCAATTTTTTTGTTTTTGAAAGTGGGATTGGAATTTCTGAATTTTGGATGGTCATTTTGACAAATAGCGAGAGAATAATCCAAAAAATTTATTTTTTTTTTGCTCCTCAGATCAACGGAGGGCAAGTCTAATGTTTTCTATGTTTTTTGGTTTAATTATTGGAATTTCTCTGATTTTTTCTTGCTAAAATGTCAATTCTCTTTCCATTCTCAAACATTTTCTTATAATTTTCCAAAATAAATTTTTCAAAAATTTAAGGCTTTCGAAGACATGAGTAAACTTATGGATCAAGCTAGGGAGATGGTCAATCTTTCTCGTAATATTGCTGAACGTATAAGGCAGAAAAAGGGAGAAATTACTGATGACGAGGTTTTTTTTTGAATTTTTATTTTTTAAAATTATTTTTTAGACTGTCCGCCTTAAAAGTTATTTGCTTTCCCTGGGTGTTGCCGACCCTGTTACAAAATCAGTTTTTGGTGCTGGGGCAGTTTTCTTTGAAAGGCTGGCACAAGAATTGACAAATGTTTTGTATGAACCTTTACAAGGTTTTTTAAAAATTTTTAGAATTTTTGAAAGAAATTTTTTTAAAGAATGTGGAGGTACAATGACTTTGGCAGATGCTTATTGCCGTTGGAATAGAGCAAGAGGATTGGAACTTGTCTCACCTGAAGATTTATTGAATGCCTGCAATAAATTGGAAAAAATTAATTCTCCAATATGGTATTTTCTTTTTTTTTTTGTAAGCCCCAAAAAATTTAAAAATGAAGGGGGAAAAGGAATAAATTTGAGGAGAGGATTGGGCCAAAAAAATGAATTTCTTTGGCCTACTGTCTAACCCCTAGGTTTTTCATGAACCCAAAGTCCTAGATTCATGTCAGCTAAGTTTCAATAAATCTGGCTCATTGTTAAATCAGATTCTAGACTTTAAAACATTGATCTTTTTTTAAAATTTCGGAAGCTCAATTGTTAGAAAAATCCAAAAAATCGTTGCAAATTGCAAGGGCGTAGCCAGGGGGCTTCTGGGGCTAAAGCCCCCTCGAAATCGACCCCCTGGCTACGCCCTTGGCAAAGTTAATAAGAATGACCTCTTTCCGAGTTCTTTAACTTTTCTTGAAAATTAAATTTCTTTCAAATGATTTTTAAAAAATTTTCTAGTCTTTATACATTTGATAATGGAGTTCAAGTACTTCAATTATGTTCATTAAATATGGAGAAAATGGCTGATGAAATTTTAGAAATGGTTAATGTAATGACGGATAATGGAAATTCTCCCAATGGATTTAGTGCAGCCCAATTGGCTAAACATTCTGGAATTTCACTTATTTTGGCATCTGAAAGGTTTTTATTTTACAATTTCGATTACATTTGTGATTAAAAATTTATTTTTACAAATCCCAGGCCTTATGTCCAAGATCCCTTGAAAAAATATTTTGTTCTCATTTCTGGTAAAAGATTGTTCAAAAAAGGAAAATACATACCACAAAAAATAAATTCCTTTTTAGTTCAAAAATTGTTGTTATGTTATATTGGTGCAGCTATTCCTAGGGATTCAGAAATGGGACACGTTGGAGAAAAAATTAAGGGAAGAGATTTTAAGAGGAGGGGAGGAGAACCTACTTTGTCTAATTTAAATTTAACCTAATTAATTTTAAAATTTTTTATAGGTTACGCATGGCAGAGGATCAAGGCAAATTATGTAGAGATGACACAATCCAAGGATTATTCTTTTACCCAAATAATTTTAATTTGTTAGAAAGTGAAGAAAAAGAAGAAATTGATAAATTAGAGTTTAGTAAAGGTATTGATAATTAATTTAAATTTTTGTTTCAAAGATTTTTGTTTAATTTTCGATTTATTTTTGTATAAGTGACAAAACGATTTTTATTAGATTTGTTCTTTTCTTGTCAATGAAGTCTTAAAAATAGAGCACCCTAATCTTTAGAATTGTTACTAAAAAAGTATATTCTTTAAGTGAGATGTCATTTGGTGTAGTGGGTAAAAACCTATAATTTTGTTAGATTAACAAAACTTAGGGGGATGTAAGTTCGAAACCCGTCAGTAATCAATCTTTTTATTTTACACTTTAGAATGGAAAAATTTGTAAATACTAGACGACCACACGTTTTTTAAATTAAATTATTTTTTATTTATTCTAAAAATTAAAAATTTAAAGAGAATTAACCATTAACAAGCAAGTTTTTCATTTATTCTTTCCCTCTCTCTAATTTTTTTCAATTCTTCTTCAACTTGTTTACTCAATTCTTCATATCTCGGAGCATATTCTCTTAAAATAACAATTTTTCCATCTTCAATTTCCATTTTCATTTCTTCCAAAGGATCGTAAATTTTATAAACAGTTGCCATTCCAACAACTGCACCAACAGCACAAACACCCAATTTGCGTATATAATTCCAAGTTGCAGCTGATGGCATAAATAAAATCCAAAAATGTAAAAAATAAATTAATAAATCCTTAAATTAACAATAAAATATTGAAAAACATGAAAAATGTCCATAGAAATATTTTTCTGTTAATTTTGGACATTATGCTTTTATTTCTGGGTGTTGACATTTTGTCCAGTTGGTGTTTTAACAAATTTTGGTATTTTGTTTTATTATCTACGATATTATGTCAAAATGGTAACTTTTTGAGAATATTCATAATATCTATTTTTAAATTATTTTTCATCATTTTTCTTTTCTTGATTTTATTTTTAAGTGTTTTTTTTTTGCTTTCAATTTTCAGAGTTTTGGATATTCAAGATAAATTATTTAAATAATGGCGAGACGTTATGATACGCGTACAACTATATTTTCTCCAGAAGGTCGACTTTATCAAGTTGAATATGCGTTGGAAGCTATTTCTCAAGCTGGGACTTGTTTAGGAATGCGAACAAATGAAGGCATTTTTCTGGTAGCTGAGAAACGGGTTACAGATAAACTGCTGGATTCTAATGTTTGTTTAATTTTTATTAGAGAATTTGGCCTAAGATACTTCCTCAAAATTGCTAGAAATGCAGAAGGTCTTGGCAGTGAAGTGTTATAGGCCCAGAAATTTCTATCTTTCCTTCTCAATTTCAGGCCAATCTAAAATTAGTTCTGGTCCACACTTTAAAATTTGGCGACCAAAAAATTACCCTCGCTTCCTTTCTCATTTTTAACTGAATCAAACATACATACTAGGGGTGGCGCTAGTCCCACAAAATACTAGACTAACGCCACCCCTGATACCTACATTTCCTATAATAATTTATTTTTTAATTCACCTTTCCAGGTTATGCGCGAAAAGATTTTCAAAATTTCTCAAAATGTTATATGCGCCGTCGCTGGAATTACAGCCGATGCTAATGTCTTAGTGAGCAAATTACGTGCTATGGCAGCTGGTTTCCGAAGTAGCTATGAGGATGATATTCCAATTGAGCAGCTTGTTTCACTTTTGGCAGATTTTAAACAAAGATATACGCAAGTTGGAGGTTTGGTTTTATTAAAATTTATGATAGGCTATTTTTCCTTAAATCGAATTAAAACTGGTGTTCATGCACCTCTCTGGATCAGTTTTTGGCTTCTCCCCCTTTCACTATACAGACCAGGGATGTCACTGGTTACTCGAACCCCTTACTTTTTTTTGACCCGAATCCGATTCGAAGAAAATTTTGAAGATCGACCCGAGTTTTTCAATCTGTGACGTACTTGGTACTGACCCCCCCTTTTTTTTGGTAGTCTTTTGATTAATTTTCAATAAAATTTTAGGAAAGCGCCCTTACGGTGTTTCTCTTCTCTATGCTGGTTGGGATCTTCATCACGGTTTTCAACTTTATCAATCCGATCCAAGCGGCAACTATACGGGATGGTTTGCTACTTGTGTAGGCAAAAATCAACAAACGGCAGTTTCTCACTTTAAACAGGAGAGCAAAGATAATGTGGAGAATATGACTCTTGAGGATGCTAAAAAGCTTGTTATGAAGGTTATTTTTGTTTATTTTTTGTTTTGGTGTTTAAATAAAAATTTTGGAGAATTTTATTCGTTGTTTAAAGTTTCGCGGATAACACTTGCGGGCAAAAATTATTTAAAGTGTGTAATTAATATCAAATAATTATAGTAGTTCGATAGTGGGAGAAATTCCAATTTTAGAAATAAATTCTTGCCCGCAAAAAAAGTGTTGGCCGCAAAAAATTTTTTGTCCGCAAATATTTTAAACATCAATAAATTCGTTTTTTTGTAGGTTCTTTTCAAAACACTGGATAGAAAACCAACAACGGAACGATTAGAAGTTGCTGAATTGAAAATGGTTGAGGGCAAATTGGTTATGCGTTTTGTTCCAGATGATGAAGTAAAGGAACTTATTGTTGAAGCTGAAGAAGCGTGCAAAGCTGCTGCTTCGACCGATTAAAGAATTTTTTGACATATTTGTTGGTTAAATTAATGTAAGGAAAATGGGAATAATTATAAAATATTTAATTTGGGAAACGTTTCTTTAAAAAGGTACTTTCAGGAATTCTTCCAAAACGAACCTTAGAAATTTTCCAGACTTTTTTTCCTTTTTTCCATTTTTTTTAAAATTTTTGTGAAAATTTTTAGACTCCCAAAAATATCAACAACTACCAGAGTCAGGTGTAGATTAAAATGCCCCAAACAGATATTCTGGCAAAATTATTATGTAATTGAATAAGAGAGAGACTCCTTGAATAAGAGGAGAGACTCCCAACGTAGACAAAGGTATAATCTGAAGCTGATAACTCATGACTATTAGGCAAACGAAAGTAAATTAGGAAAGGAAGAATGACTGACAATTATGTACTTCCTAAGAACAGGGGAGAAATTAACAAAAAATAATAAAAAAGGGTTTTATAATTACCAATATTGCATATAGAGAATAAATCAAATTTGATTTTCCTTATTCATTATCCGCTGAATTGGGGTGAAGATAATTAATGTCCAACTCCTTCATTGGAAATTCCATAAAGCGATTGTTCTTTTTACCGTCACTATTTAATTTATTTGAAATATTTTTAAAAATTATAACTAAAAATTACAAAAAAAAATCTTCCCAGATGTATAACAAGAATTTGAGGTAATTTCCAAATGTAGAGCGTAACTGGAATATCCCTATTTGGACAACGAGGGCACATTTCATTGCTGGTCTAGAATTAATAATTTTTTAAATTATTTAATTCTATTATATTTACATAAGTCTGAAAATGTCTTGTCAAACAGCTCTGAAGATCTGTGTTTGAACATCCCAAGTAACATCCATATCAATACTTAAGTGTACAAAGATATTATAAATAGATTTTTTTTTTATTTAGAGAACCTTTTCCGAGAATATAATCTTAGTCGCAGAGCAAGAACACGAAAAAGATCTGATTTGTACATTACGAAAGATATCGTATATGCATGACAAAATATTTGAGCGTATTTTAGTGTCAATCATTAGAGATCTTTTCAATATCATTATCATATATCAAGTAAACATTATCTCGATGTTCTACAAAACCAGCAGGTCACTTCATTTACATCATCAGAAAGATTGCTTAACAAAGATTGCTGAATCAGCGTTTAAATTTCAAGAATTGCTGTTCAGAATTGCTGTTCTTGAAATTTAAACGCTGATTCAGCAATCTTTGTTAAGCAATCTTTCTGATGATGTAAATGAAGTGACCTGCTGGTTTTGTAGAACATCGAGATAATGTTTACTTGATATATGATAATGATATTGAAAAGATCTCTAATGATTGACACTAAAATACGCTCAAATATTTTGTCATGCATATACGATATCTTTCGTAATGTACAAATCAGATCTTTTTCGTGTTCTTGCTCTGCGACTAAGATTATATTCTCGGAAAAGGTTCTCTAAATAAAAAAAAATCTATTTATAATATCTTTGTACACTTAAGTATTGATATGGATGTTACTTGGGATGTTCAAACACAGATCTTCAGAGCTGTTTGACAAGACATTTTCAGACTTATGTAAATATAATAGAATTAAATAATTTAAAAAATTATTAATTCTAGACCAGCAATGAAATGTGCCCTCGTTGTCCAAATAGGGATATTCCAGTTACGCTCTACATTTGGAAATTACCTCAAATTCTTGTTATACATCTGGGAAGATTTTTTTTGTAATTTTTAGTTATATTCTCTCTTATCCTTTCTCTCTTATTCAATTACATAATAATTTTGCCAGAATTTGCCAGAATATTTGTTTGGTGCATTTTTATCTACACCTAATTCTTGTAGTTTTTGATATTTTTGTTAGTTTAATAAATTTTCAAAAAAATTTTTAATACAATATATACAATACATACAATATATATTTGGATTTGGTTATTTTTAATTAAATAAATTTGTTTTTAAATTTAATTCTTTTAATATAATCTAGGGGTAATTCAGCCACCGGGGCTTTGCTCCTATGGACAACCGGAGGAGCCTAACAACCGGAGAACAATTTCTCGTCATTTAGCTGAAAATTAGCATTTTTGTGAAAGTTACTATTTTACAATATATTTTTAAAGTCGACGAACCGAAACAATTTAAATTTGGCGCTATTTTATTGACAGACTAGTCTGACTAAAGTCATTGACAAACTGATTTTGACGAATATATCATTGACGAACTAATAGGGAACCTTTAATTTTCTCAAATTTCTTTAGCATCCTTGACTAACTCCTCAAGAAATTTCAGAATTTTTTATCGAATATTCTTGAAATTATAGCCGATAAAACTTGAAAAATTACGCATTTTTAGAGACATAATTTCTGAAATAGTCCATAAATTCTGAAATATTTTCACGGCGAAACTTGACATTCTAAATTTAAGAAAATTTCTTATTTAGGCATGACAACCTGTAAAACTTTATGTAGATAATATGGCGAAGATTAAAATTGATGTGAATTCAAAAAACCTTCTAATTTTTAAATTAAACTTCCCTAATTTTGTCTTATTACTCTGTTCGGAAGAATCATGCGCAATTATTCGAAGAAAATGGCGAGTTAATCTAGATCAGAGCTGTTTCGAAATTTCGATTTCTAAGGTTATAGAAATACATTTTATGGAATATCATTGAATATTATACCGAATAGATGGAAAATTTTCAAAAAAAAACTTTTTTTTTCCGTAGAAAATAAAATTTTTTTAATTGATAATAAAACTGAACACTGATTTTTTTAAATTTCCAGTTCTGAACATTCTACAATTGTTTGGACAAATCTTTAAAATTAAAATCAAAGGAACATTTTTCTAATGATTATTAAGAGATTCATCTTGATTGTATCACGTTATTTCCTAGGGAACAAATTCTTTTCTTTCTCCATTGTGGGCAAAATAGTCGTATTTCTTATTTAAACATTGAATGATGGAGGAGGAGGAGGGAGGAAGGAAGGAGTAGCATAACAAAGGTTAAATTCGCCCCATTTTTTTCCCATTTTGTGAATGTTTCATAAACCTAAACGTATGACTCGTAGAAAATTTTATTTAAATTGCATTTATGAAACATTTTATTTTCAAATAGAATTTTAATGTGTAATTTATAAAAAATATTGCTAAAATAATTTTTACCTTCCAATATCTGCGTTCTTTAATATTATTTTTGCTTTAGATTAAATAAAATTTCGAAAGTTTTAACTTTTAATTCCTTTTTATTTAACCTTTTTGTTCAAATCACCTATAAACTTAATTTTCATCTATTTAATAGATTTGAATCCTTCACTTAAATTCACAAATATTTTCCTTTTACGTCTTTACTGGAAATGGAAATAAATAATTTTATTGTAATGCCGACTTATTTCATAATTTTGATAACAAATGCGATTATTGAAGTAAATACAGCCTCGATTACTCATGATAAAAAAATAACTCCTATAATCATGCACAAGGCGACTGTTAAGGTTCTTGGCTCAACTATTGCTGATAACAACCACATGTTTTATACGAATGGCTCTCTTGAAATGGGAGACTCCGGAGGTCCTTTGGTGTTTGAAGATTCTGGTAAAAGAGTTATTGGCGGTATTCACCATGGAACTGCAGTAATATTTGACAAGTACAACAGAAAAAAAGAAATAAGTTTATTTGTTCGGGTGTATGATCATGTTAACTGGATAAACAGACAAATGGATTATAATATGTGAGTATTTTTAACTTTGAAGACTTGTGTTTCTATAGGTATGAGACTTGTTTCGGGCGTTTTCTATTTTAATAAAATAGTGCAAAAAATAATGAAGTAAATTGACAAAAATTCTTTTATCCGTTTAACTTTTTTCCTCTAAAATATCAAATCAAGATTCCTCGTCTTAGATTAGACTTTACCAGTTTTTGCCTCCCCATCATTGCAGACAACAAATCTTTTAGTAAACCGTAGACTTAAAACTTACTACTTATTCAGTATATAAAATCTAAAAAATTATGTGGAACACATAGCTCAGTTGGATATTATTTTAGAGGAAATATAATGAATCTAATTTAATTTTTAAATTTTAAAAGATATATTTAGACGTTTTAGGTAAAGCTAAAAAATTACCTAAATTATAAGCACATACACAAACTTGTTTTATATTTAGGCATGATGAGCTTTACTAAATTGGTTAGGCATATGTTTGGATTATAAATGTTGATGAATATTTATAAATAAAGAACTGAATTTGATTTTAAAAGTGATAAAGGATTCAGATAATTTTAATTTTTGTTTACCGTGAATTAAATTATCTGTACTGGGTTATTCGTAATAAAATATTAAAGTTGTTAAATTAAAAACAACAAAAACTTTATAGTTAAATGGTAAAACACAGTAACTCTCAAGTCATGACCATTTCATGAGATTCTAGGCTTTCACCTAAATTCATTAACTCCCTCAGCCTCGAAGGAAAATTCTTCTAATAATTATTAAATTTCACTTGATTACTATCACCTCATTTACTATGGAACAACTTCAAGGGAGATCAACATTAATTGATTTCTTTTTGAGATAGGGGATTCTCCCCTTCGTCTGAACAATCTTCTAATACAGCTTGATTATTTTACCTTATTTCGTAGAGAATATCTTTCTTGGAGATCAACACAATAGATTTCTCTTAGAGAATTAAGTAAAACTTTAAAATCCTTGCCCCAACAATTATTATATTGATTTTAAAAATTTTTGAGTGACTTTATTCTTGCTTAATTTTTTGATTACTTTTCAAGTCGAAGTATTTTTAGTCAATATTATAATAGAATTAACACTGCTTTTCAAAACTATTATGCTTATTTTTTCTTTTTTTTTATAGACTAGGCTTTTACTTTTATATTCTTTTCCTTTTAAATTTCTCTTGAAAAGAGTATTTTATTGTTGGAATGTATACATATATTCTCTAACAAAACAAGAAAGTGCCATTTTTTGTGGCCACAATACAAACACTGCTTACTACTTTTTAGCTTAAAATGGAGAGAAAGAAGGAATATATGGCAGACCCGTTGGAGGGATATAGAAGAAAATGTTGGGGGTTTATAAAATAGAAAATATATCTAGCAGGCAAGCGTGCCAAGAAAGAAATGATGAATTTTCCTTAAAAAGCTACACACTTGTTTTTGCCATAAAATGCTTTAATGACAACCCGAAATGTTGAAGTAATATTTTTAATTGAGTTAGTATTTATTTATTTGCCTGGCTTCAGCAAATTTTAATTAATTAATTGAATTAATTGTGTATTGTTATTTTAATAAAGTGAGTTGCTATTTTTATGAAAAATATATTTTATATTAAGTATTTAACAATTTTCACGATTAAATTAGTAAATTGTTTTAAAAGCAGGGCTGTCCAGAATCTAAAATTTTTTATACTATCGCTACGGACAATCCCGGTAACGAGATAATAGTTGTAAAAGTTTACAGATGCTCTATTGACTGAGCTACGGGGCGCCGCTTACACCTTCTCTTTTAATTGGGGCCGATTCTCTTTAATTTTATAGTCGGCCGGACTATTTTCTTTCCTTCGAGGGACAGAAAATCGTCAAAATCTGATAAATTTAAAGATAAAAGTTGGAGAATTAACTAATAAAAAAATTTTCCTCTCTTAGAAACCAAATGGATCCAATTCAACAACAACAACAATCATTTCAAGAAGGCCCCGATTCTTTATTCTCCCAGCAACCATTTAGTACCGAAGAAGTACCTTGGTGGAAGAAAAATTTTCTTCTTCAACAGCCAACTTTAGTTAATGCTTGGAATGCTGTATTTCCAACTGTTATAGTTAATATATTTGGAATTGTTATTTTTCTTCGTATGGGATGGATTGTTGTCAGTTTTTAATTTTTAATTAGCGCTGGGATATGACTACGGGAGTTAGTTACGGGGCCGGCTAAAGCTCATTCTTATGAATGCTCAGGGACGGACTTAAATTTTAAAAGAAGACGGCTTCAATTCTAGCAATTCAGAAACCAAGTTTCAGTTCCAGAGTTCCGGAGCCGGACCTGTAGCTCATAAAAGCTAGAATTTTTATAAAAATAAGAACTGGAGCCAGAAGAATGTCAAATATCCAGCATTTAATTTTAACGATTTTTTAAACAATTTTTAAAAGGAAAATTTTAGGGGACAGCCGGTTTCTTTCAAGCTATTATTGCACTTGCCTTGTGCACTTTATTCTCTTCTGTTACAGTTCTCTCAGCCATTGGAATTTGTGAGAGATGTCAGGTACTGTAATGACACGTGATCCTCGTGATTAGGGATGTCGGTTGGTTGTTGGAAAATCTTCGGATATCCGAGAATGAACAGAATAGAAAAATCTTCAGTTCGGGTCTGAATAGATAACCCTACTCATGACTCTCTATCCGTTCCCTTTAGAAGACTACAAAGATATTTTTGAAATTGTATCTAGTGGAGGCCTCTCTCATAGACTATGAATTTCCTCTAGAACACTATAGTGAGACCCTCTCTAATATTAAGTCTCGTTTGATAAAAAACAAATACAGTAAATCAAATCACAACCTCTCTCTCCATTCTTAACACTATTTTCGTTATTTCAAAGGTCCAAAGTGGCGGAATCTATTTTCTCGTCTCTCATGTATTAGGTAAACGTATAGGTGGTGCTATAGGAATTATCTACACATTTGGCCAAGCTTGTGCTACTTCTTTAGTTGCTCTAGGCTTTGGAGAGTCTATGGCACAATTAATGGGAATAGATAGTCCTGTAGCTACGAAAACATTTTCTGTTGTTATTTTGCTTCTTTTGAATGGTTTTTTGAATTTTATTGGAAAATTTAGTTAATATTTTGTAATTTAAAAGTTTTAAATTTTGCTGGACTTCATTTTGTTATTCGCCTACAATTGTTGTTAATGTGCTTTCTTGGAATGGCTATTGGAGATTTTCTGTTTGGGGCATTTTTATTTACACCTTCTGACCCTGGTAAAGGAGTTGTTGATAATTTTGGGGTTGAAAAAAATTTTCTTTTATTTCAAAAATTTTTCCAAAAATTTCAAAAAAAATTTCCAATAATTTTTAAAAAAAGTTCAAAAATTTTTTAAAAAAATCCAGAGGCTGGTATTTACCCACTAACTGCCAAACAACTCTCTGCTAATTGGTATTCAAATTATGGATCAGAAAATTGCAGTGACAAAGCAACACTTGCCCTAGGTGCTGCTGAAGATCATCAACAACAACATTACGAGGCTAATAATTTCTTTAGTGTTTTTGGCGTTTTGTTTGCTAATTTTATTGGCGTTTTGGCTGGTAATAAAAGTTTTTTTTAAATTAGTCTCTCAAGTACATACCTTAGCGAGAACTTTTTCTTTAGGAAATGAAGGAGAGGAACTTTGTGTAGAGAGGAACTTGTAGTAGAGAGTTCTCCCTCTCCTCTCTTCTAATAGAGGACAACTTTATTGATGCCTACTAGGTCATATTCAAATACTAAAATTTAAAAATCCTAAGCCTGTTCTTTCCAAATTTAAACCAGGAATTAAAGTGAATACAGGAATCTCAAAGAAAACCAGGGTCTTGTGTAGGAATAGTCCAATCGCTTTTCCATACTTGACTTTAAAAAAGAATTTTCTATTAATTTTATTAAAATATTTTTTATGTGTTAACATGAGCGGCAATTTGGTTGACCCGTTGAGGAATATAGCTGAAGGTGAATTGGGGGCGCTTGGATTTAGTTTTGGACTTTGTTTTGTTTTTATGTTACTTTTGGGTGCTTCTGTTGACAGGTAGATAAATAAAAATTAATTGAGGAGGGAATCCTTCTTACATTGAATAAAATTACAAAAAAGAATTTCCTCGGCTCAATACATAAATTTTTTTTAAAAGAAATGCCCTTCAATGTGATGCAATGATATCAGAAAAACTATCATTAACCAAACTTGTATTTCTTGGAGGTCTTTACATTTCTTGTTTGTCAGCAATACTTTCTTCTACGCTGGGTACTTCTAGAGTAGTCCAAGGCATTGCTAATGAAGGATTGTTTCCTCAAATGAGCAAATTACTTATTGAGGTAAACAATGAATTGAAAGAATTATTGAGAATTCTCATAGAGTGGAACTACCCACTTTTAGCAGGAACACCGGATTTATCAGAGCCCAGTACCGCAGAGTTTATGAAGGTCGGATATAGGATATTTCGATATTTTATATTATCTTTTTAACTGCCTTGATATCGACTTGCTATGATATTTTAAATAATACCTCTGCGAGAACCAAGCTCGTGATTAGGTTCGATGTTTTCAAATCGGGCCTAGTTATTTTCTGGGCCTCATTTTTATCGAACAGGCCGTTAGTCTATTTTTTCCCTTTCTTTGCCAATTTTGCATAAAAATTAAAAAATAGGAATCTTCTCCAACCCGAGAATCACACCGTGCAACAGTCTTAGTTACAGCATTTGCTATAATACTTTTATTGCTTGGAGATTTAAATCAAATTGCTATACTTTCTTCTCTTCCTTTTTTGTTTACCTATGCTACTGTTTGTTTTTTGAAATTTAATTTTTCTTTAAATTAATTTAAAAAAAGGTCAATTATGCTTATGTTTCTCTTTCTATGAGTGACGACTTGGAGGTTTTAAATAATGAATGTGCTGCTGAAAATGAGTTTGTAAAAAAGAAAAATTATATTGTAATTGGTCCAGTAAGACTAGAAAAGGAAAAGATCCCTCCAATAGACGCCTACCTAAATCCTAATGGATGTCATCTCTAATAGAAGCCCCCCTCTATATAAATTTTCAGTGTTTAGCTGGAAGTCCAGGGATTTTTTGGCTTAGTTCCGGACAATGCTTACAATTAGCTCACTGTTAAACGCTAATATCGCTCTTAATTCTTGGGAAGATTCACCCACAAATGACTAAAAGTCTGATCTCTGAGACAATACCGATTTATTCGATAAAATAGATAATAAGTTCTGCAATGATGCCCATTTTCTATTAGAAATAATGGAAAAATCCTCTCTAAAAAATTTTTTTTGTGTATTCTTTATTATAAATAAAAACCTAAAAGCTCTTAAATCAAAATAAAATTTAAAAAATATTCTAGTAACAAACAACAAACAAGCTATGGAACAGTACAAGACGGGGCGGCCATTTATTCATCTCATGGACAACAAAGAAAATCATTAGATGCTTTGTTTGCCCAAACAACTGAAGGAATTAATTCTTTAAGACAAGAAAATGTTCAAAAAGCGTGGTATCAACATTGTATTAATCGTTATGTTTCTTTTGGAGCTGTTAGTTTTTTTGAGAATTTCTCTCAAAAAAGTTTTCTCATAAAGGCGATAATTCACATACTTGTAGCTACTTTTGTTCATCGCTGGTTTGCCCTACTTCACTTTATTGCATTTGCAGCTCTTTACTTTTATTTGGGGGGAACGTGTTCAGCACCCTCAGATCAAGGCAATAAAAATTTTTTTCTTTTGTTAATAAAGGGATGCATTAATTTTAAGCAATCAGAATTAAAATATTATGGTCTGAATAATTTTTTAGTTAGGGAAGAAATCGAAAAGTTTCAAAATCCTTTGACTATATAATTTTTCAAATATCCAAAAATTCTGAGATATTTAGTTGTGTTAGTTAATGTTATTTATTAGAGTTGTTCAGACAAAAGGATATTTAGACAAGGATGCTTGGTTAACTAAAAAAACGTTTTTTTCTCCTAAAACGTCATCCCAACGTTAATTTTCTCTTATATAAATTGATCTAAATAACATAAATAACAAATTTACAAAAAATTTTTTAGGTGTTTCCCGTTTCTCTATAATGCATATGATTCGAGTAGCTATGTCAACTCAAGATACTCCAGACCTAAACTCTTCCCAAAATTCTGCCAGGCTTGTAGCCCCTCCCCCCTCAGCTTTATTCCAACCAGGAAATATACAACCACCACAGGCTTTGAACGCTCAGAATCCCGATTATGCAGAAAGAAAAAATTATCATCATACTGAACAATTGGGGGCTGCTAAACAGCATCCTTAGATTGCATAAAGAGGAAGGAGGATTAGAAAACATTCTCGAAAAAACTCTCGATTTAAGATACAAATTTTTTAGAACATTCCCAGTGATAAATTTAAAAAAGTTAATATACATAAATTATTTTCAACAATTATGTAGAATCTAAGCAGATTTTAGTAACTGCATAAACACCCATATCACGATCTTTTTTGATTTCCTCATAAAATTGAATTATTGTCATTTTTACAAAAAGGAAAATAAATGTGAAACAAATTCGGCTCTATATGAAAATAAGGGAGGAATCGTTTTTCAATATTACATAATGGCCAGCTTTTTCTTCTTCGTTCAATTCCATAAAGTATATCTGTGGCCAAAATTAGGGCAAAAAATGCAAGAAATACATATACCCAATCTGAGGATAAAAATTGAAAGAAATCACTTCTAGCCTTCCAAAATACTCAAATTCGCCTGCGGCGCAAAAAGGAAGATCTTTGGCTTAAGGAACTTTCTAAATTTTCGCTTCCGGCGGTGAAAAAGTGGTTCCTTGGCCATCTAAAATTTTCAAAACTTCCCCTCTGCCAAATAGAAAAGCACGTTAAACTGTCCTCACCCTCAATAAGCCGTGCTCAAATGACCTCACCGTTAAATTTCGCTTCGCCAAAAAGACATTTAGTCCCAAATCTTGTCTAATGTTCTCCTTCCGTTTTCTTCTTATTTTTATTTTCTGGTAATTTTCACCTTTGTTCCCCCCTTCTTTTTTCCTTCCTCAAAGTATTACAAAATGGTCAGTCAATCTTAAGTTATAGAACTCGTCGAGCTGTGTCGAATGACACCAAAATCAAAAAAATCGGACCTGACTTGACCGAGATACAGACCCCTGAAAATTGAAGAACCATAGGGGTGATTTTTTGGAATAAAAAAATTTTACCCAAATGATAGCTCATTCGAAAGAGCTCTTCGAGCTGAGTCGAATGACACCAAAATCAACACGATTAGACATGGTTTGACAAAGTTATGACATGAAATAGACCTAACGGAGTCGGCGACTTATGTCATAACTTTTTCAACTCTTGTCCAATCACATTGATTTTGGTGTCATCCGACTCAGCTCGAAGAGCTCTTTCGAATGAGCTATCATTTGTATGAATTGTGGTACCTATGGTTTTTCGCCCACATGGTTGTTCAATTTTCAGGGGTCTGTATCTCGGTCCAATCAAGTCGGATTTTGTTGATTTTGGTGTCATTCGACACAGCTCGACGAGTTCTACAATTGTTGTTCAGACTGACCATTTTGTAATACATTGAGGAAGGAAAAAGGAGGGGGGGGAACGAAGGTGAAAATTACCTATTTTCTCTTATATTTAGGGCTGTACTTTAGCCGGTTCTTTCGGGATGTACTTTAACTGCGCAGGCCGCGCTTCATTTTCGGCAGATACTCTTAAGGAATCTTGCTTGAAGATGTCAACCAAGTGAGTATACACATTGTAAATCCCTCAAATAGTAGACACTAAAAATTGTGATAATTTAATCTTTGATATAATTATGAAGCTGGAAGGAATTTATTATTTTTTAAATTTAGGTCAATTATCCTGAACCATTCTCAAATGTTTATTTGGATTATTAAAAGAATATAGTAAAGAAGGCCAACGACTACCAAGCAAACCACCGCCGGAACATGTCCTCTTCAGTGAACGACATGCTTCGAGCTGTTCAAGTCATCATATTGCCTTGCACATGTTCGGTGGACAAGGTGATATTCGAGGACAAGGTTATAATTTAAGTAAAATATGCCTATAATATTTGCTTATCCAGCTAAGTTTCAATGTCGACGTGAAGTTCGATGATGGCTTGAACCTGCTTGGTTGCCTTGAAAGATACTTTCAAACATGGGTTAATTATTAAAGATTAATTTTAACTAAATTAATTTTAGACAACCAACGAAAGTTGCATAAGATGTGCTAAAACGCAACTTCCAGCTAGAGCCTATCTCTGGAACTTGCCTCCCATTTTGATAATACATTTGGGACGATAGAATAGGTAATTAAATTGAAAAATTTAATAGATAATTTTAAAAATATTTTAAAAAGGGATTGGGAAAAGAACGAGCGATTTGTTGATTTTCCCATGGAAAATCTTGACATTTCCTCGTATCTACACCCAAATGCGCCGGATAATGGAATGGGGAAAGGCAATATGAACTATTCCTTATATGGAATACTTGTGAGTAGAACCCCTTTTAAAGAAACGTGTCAACCCTTTAAAATTTCAGCAACACCACATTGTCGATCCTTCTAATGGACATTTTACAGCATAAATAAAGAATACCGAAACGACTAATTGGCAATTGTGTAATGATACAATAATTTCGGAAATCAATGTTGCGGACGTCAAAGTAAAAATACAATTAAATTAAAATTTTGTTAAAAAAGAAATTTCAGACTGCGGACGCCTTCATGCTCTATTACAAGAGAATGGACGGGCAAGCTTTTTTTTAATTTTAATAAAATTTAATCAAGAAAATCTAAAAAAAATATACAAAATACACAAAAAAATGTTAAAAACATTTAAATCATAAAAATGACAAAATGTCTAATAACTTTTCGTCTCTTAAAAACTTTTCTAGTCCTGCCTTTTAGCATCAAGAATTAACGTTTGTTTCGGCTCAAATCTTATTTTAGAAAATTCCATAAAATTTTGTTTTAAAAGATAACGACATGGAGTGTTGTTTTCAAAATCATAAAATTTATTTTTTTAGTTAATAACACAATTTATGCCGAAATGATGCTTTACTAAATATTTGAAAGTTTGTTAAACTGTTAAATCTTTTTAAATAAATCATAACTTTTTAGAATTTCCCTTATTGTACTCAACAACAATAAAATTTTCAACAAAAACAACAACAAAACAAACAACAAATATACTATAATGATAATCGACTATCGTCCGCCTTCAATGCCAAATTCAGCTCCAAACTATTTCTTCGTTTAGAACAATATGGGAATTACTTATTGAAATGGATCGTGAAAAGGCAAAACAATTACTTCAAATGATTTTGGACGTACATTCATCGAATGTAAAGGTTCTAATTTTTTTAAAGTCGTTTTATAATTAGAATTATTGGTTTGGAGTCGAACCAAATAACTAAGGATTTCTCAATTTGTTTCTTCAGTTTTATTTCGGATCTTTCATCTTTTCCGCAAAACTTATCATCAAACTATTGTACTGTACATAATGTAAGTCAAGTCTATATTCCTCACTAACAAAGGTACTCCTCTACTTTACATATGTAAACCTACATATGTTTTTAATTAAGCGCAGGAGAAAAGTCTCCTCTCGATATATTCTTAGTCCAAGATTTTTAGTGTCAGCCCCATATGTGAGATTAGACTGCAAATTTTTATTCATGTTTTAGAAACCAGGCCAAGTTGGATTTACTAATTTCTCCAATTCATGTTATTGCAATGGTTCACTACAAATACTTCTCCACACGCCTAATTTTTCGCAACTTTATGCTTCAAATTCCATCAAAAATCTTATCAACGAGAATAATAGTCAAAATAGTAAAGGATATCTGACCGCATGGCTGTGCGCCATCGCTAATTCCTATTGGTCAGAGAAATACAACCTTATCAACAACATGGAAATCATGGTAACAAAAATTTTATACGAATTTGCCAACTTCTGGCTTTCTTGACAATGTCCAGAGACTTTGAAATTTTGCTCAGCAATACATATCATAGATAATGCTTTGATTATTTAAAAAATAAATAAATTCAATATATTCCTAATGAAAAGATTCGATCCTCTCTCCTACAACCCTAACAGTCTACACATTAATCAACCAAACCACAAGTACTCACTGAATATAAATAAAATCCTTTGCATCTCTTAAGCTGTTGTGCCATCGGGCAAATTGCCAAACAATTGAAATCTGGCGTTTATATTCTAATTTAGATTTAAAAATTTAAGAGTTCTTCATGAACATGGGGAATGTAATAAAGAAGAAAATAAAAATTCTTTAAAATATTTTATAAATTTTAAATTTAATTAATTTATGTATATGTGAGCCATTAGTGGAAGTTTCCCTTAAATTACACCGAATTTGTCAGAGGGTTAAATTTAATATTGCTTATTTTAGAACACGTTATCTACAATACTTGGAGACCAATACAACGGTCAAACTCAGCAAGCTGCGTTGCATTTCCAGGAGCAGCTTTTAAGGGCACTTGCTGAGGATGTCAATCAAGTGAGTTTTTAAAAGAAAATTGAGTGAATTTTAAGGAATAAATCACTCGAATGGTAAACGCCGAAAATTGATATAGTTTTAGGATATTAAGAGAATTATGAGCCTAAAACGGATTTACTAAATATTTTTTTAAATTTAGGTAAACTATCCTGAGGAAATATTCAGTATTTATTTGATTGATGTGACTGCTGCTGCCACAGACTATGAAGCAAAAAAACGCCGAAACATGTCCTCTTCAGTGAACGACATGTTTCGCGCTGTCCAGGTCACAATTTTGGATTGTCCCTGCTCTTTGAACCAGAAAATATTTGAGGATAAGGTTTTCATGAAGTAAGATATACCTATAATATTTACTACTTATACAGATCAGCTTCAATATCTGTAATATTCGATGATAATTCGAACATTGACCTCCTGGGATGTTTGGAGAGGCACTTTCAAACTAGGTTTAAAATTGTAGAAAATTAAAAATTATAAAAAATTAATTTTAGACTGCCAATGTCAAGTGCGAAAGCTGTTCTAAGGCACAAATTCCAGCGAAAACTTATCTTTGGAGATTGCCACCCATCTTAATCATCCACTTGGGACGATGGAATAGGTAATTAAATTTAAAAATTTAATAGATAATTTCAAAAATATTTTAAACAGGGATGGGGCAAAGAATGAACGATTTGTTGAATTCCCATTGGAGAATCTTGACATTTCGTCATATCTTCACCCAAACTCGCCGGTTAATGGATTAAATAAAGCAAATATGGTCTATTCCTTATATGGAATACTTGTGAGTAGAACCCCTTTTAATTATACGTGTCAAACCTTTATTTTCAGCAACACCACATTGTTGATCCAATGAATGGACTCTTCACAGCAAAAATAAAGAACATCTAAACCGAAAATTGACTGGTGCAACGACACAATAGTTTCGGAAATAAATGTTACTGACGTCAAAGTAAGTTTACAATTAAATTTAAATTTTGTAAAAAAAGCTAAATTTCAGACGGCTGACGCTTACATCCTTTACTACAAGAAAATGGACAGGCAAGCTTTTTTTAAATTATAATAAAAATTAAGTAAATTTAAGAAAAATATATACAAATTATATAAGAAAATGTTAAAAACATTTGAAAACAGAAAGAAAACAGAAATGAAAAAACTAACAAACAATCTAACTTATATAGAAAAAGAAACAAAGCTTCAAAATGCAAGTTTTGTTTCTCTAAATTTTTTTAAATGATTATAATTTTTAGACTTTAGAAAATTGATTATAATTTTTGGACTTCTTTATATGTCCTCAACAACAACCACAAAATTTTCAACGTCTTAAGTGTGTTGAAAACCCCTAAATTTGCTGCACTTTATGCCAATGAAAATATCAGATCAAAAATAAATGAAATAAACGCGTTTGGAACAAAAGGAGTATTAAGCGGCTGGTTAAGTGCCATTGCTAACTATTATTTGTCAGGAAATTATAGGATTATCCATACACTGGAAATGATGGTAAAAAGCCTTTTAAATTCATTCTCATTATATGTTAAGTGTTAAAACTGCCCCTAAAACTTAATTACACATTCCTGTAAAATTATAAATTAAATACTCGTCGAATAGTCCAACAAATCGAAATTTGACTTGAATTCAAAGATAATTGAACAATTTAAATGTAAATATGGAAATTAATAAAGAGATAAATTCTAACATAGAAAATATATCCAAAAAGAGCTATACAAACCGATTAGAAATCAACAGAGTTATGACAGAAAACTTGAAATTTAATTTACTAGAAAATTTAAATTTACCCTTAAATTATATATTTACTCATTTTTATGAAATTTTAGGTTTTGTTATCAGCTATATTTGGCGAAGAATATGATGGTTTTACACCTAGAAGTGCTTATAATCTTCAAGAAATTGTTTTATATACTATCTGTGGATACAAATGAAGTACCGCTATTTTTAATAATAAAGATGTTTTGAGCTTCAAACCAAAAAATTACAATTGTCAATCGTATCAAAAGAAGTGCCACCTCACTAACTTCCTAAGATGAAGTTTGGCGTTTATTAGCATCACATATTAAGATTAAGAAGACAAAACATCTGCATAAATGAAGTCAATAGCCAAATGTTTGGCGTTTATTAGCATCACATATTAAGATTAAGAAGACAAACCATCTGCATAAATGAAGTCAATAGCCAAATGTTTGGCGTTTATTAGCATCACAACTTCATTTATGCTGATGTTTTGTCTTCTTAATCTTAATTTTTTATCCTAATAAACGCCAAATATTTAGATATTGACTTCATTTATGATGATCTTTTTGCTTCTTCAGCTTAATTTGTTATCCTAATAAACGCCAAATATTTAGCTAGTGACTTCATTTATGATGATCTTTTTGCTTCTTCAGTTTAATTTGTTATCCTAATGAACGCCAGATATTTAGCTATTGACTTCATTTATGCTGATGTTTTGTCTTCTTCAATTTAATTTGTGATGCTAATAAACGCTGAGCATTTAGCTATTGGCTTCCTATGGAAACAATAATTTTCGATGACCAGGTCTAAATTTAATAAATTAAACCTAAAATTAGCTCATTCTAAGGTTGATGTTGACTTAAATGTCTAGAAATTGACTTTTTCAAAATTTTTATCTTTTCATTTTTTGGGTCATGTTTTAAACTTTATTGTCAATTTATTCAATTTATTCTTTCAAGTCTCCTTCTGATAACCATTTGCGAATAATTACTTGTTCGTGTTTTATTGTTTATTGTCAATCATGATTCTTTACTTTTTATTTTTGTAATTATTCCTTTTGCTTTGGCTTTTTGTTAATTTAGGAGTTATGACAGAAAATTTGAAATTTAATTTAATAGAAATTTGAATTTACCCTTAAATTATATATTTACTAATTTTTATGAAATTCCAGGCATTGATAAACTATATTTGGTAAATAATATAATGGCTTTACTCCTAGAAGTGCTTATAATTTTCAAGAGATGATTTTATATAGACTCTCAGAGGATACAAATGAAATATCACTATTTTTTAATATTAAAGATGTTTTGCGCTTCAAACAAAAAAATGGAGATTAAAATCATAATTTTGAGAAAAAATTAAATATATTAAAAATAATTTGCTATAGTCATTAAATTTAGGTGAACTATCCTATTGTTATCCCATCACATAAAGGTGCTCCCCCATTTATTTGAAATTTTCTAATATTAGTTAGATGAAGTAAAGTATATATATAAGAAATTTGAATATATAAGAAATTTGAAAATTATAAGAAATTTGAAAATTATAAGAAATTTGAAATTTTCCATTAAATTATGACTTATTGATAATAATTTTAATAAAATTCCAGGCTTTCTTAGCTACCATATTTGGGGATGATTTTAATGGATTTTTACCGCAACGCGCTTTCCAATTTCAATCGATGCTTTTAAACAAACTTGCTGAAGACACTAATAAAGTATCGTTATTTTTGAGTTTTCATTGAAAACTTAACCAAATACAATTCCCCAAAATTAGGATGAATTTAAAAATAATTATAATGATGAAGATAAAGATAAGATACTTAGAAAATAACTATTTTTTACTTTAGAACAATTATCCTGAGAATGTTTACAATGCATCACTAGAAACGTTAACTACAGCGGCAAGTGATTATTTTGCAAGGAAACGGCGAAATATGTGTTCTTCAGTGAATGACATATTTCGGGTAGTTTATGTGATTATAGTCTCCTGCCCTTGCCCGATGGAAAAGAGTCTTTGACGACCAGGTCTAAATTTAATATAGATAAACCTAAAATTTTCTTATTCTAAAGATTGATATTGACTTAAATGTCTCAATCGACGACAATAACATGGATTTGAAAAGCTGTCTAGAAAGCTATTTTCAAATTTTGCAAACTGACGAATGCCAACGATGTGGAAATAAAAATGCGCCGGCCTTAACTTATCTCTGGCGTCTTCCTGAAGTTCTAATTATTCATCTGGGACGAGGAAAGCCGTAAATATTTAAAATTAAAAATATAATAATAAATCTCAAAAAATAATTAATTTATAAATACAGGGACGGAACAAAGAATAACCGTTTTATCGATT